>OY757187.1:69971798-70174046 GCA_963583895.1 Melanophora roralis
ACGTGTGTGAAGAGTACAATGGATGAGCTTGCACGCTTAGCAAAAAGGATACCAAAATTGTGCGTCGATAATTTTCACTGTTGACATTCGTCGCCTGGCCTCGAGAATTTTAGTAAAAAAATGGTCCAACTATCTCATGCGTGGATAAGGCACTCCAAACAGTTAATGCAATGGTTTTTGATGTTTCAGTCGAGGGTTGCGGGTTTTTTTTGGAGAACAGTAACTCCAGTTTTGCTTGTTGACGTAGCCGTTTAAGTGAAAATGAAACTCGTCGCTCAAAAAAATTTGATTTACAGTGCAAAAGCACTCCAATATCGTTTCACAACAATTTTTGCGTAAATCAAATTCACTTTCTTTCAGTTCTCGAACGATTTGAATTTTAAAAGGACAGAACTTTGATCTTTTTTAAAATTTCATGAATAATTGTTCCAAAAAAGTCCCAGTTAGGCTGTTCTGCCCGTATTGAAAATCGAGAATTTTAACATAGACTGCTTTCAACCAGCTCAATGTTTTCGGGAATCCATGAATATCGACTGGGCCCTGGCCGTGTGACATGCAAAGCCGAAGCAGTTGGGCAGGATCTCTGCACCCACGAACTAATTAAATTTACACTCGGTCCAACACGTACTCGCCAAATACCGAACTTTGAACTAATTTGTCGACAACCAATTACGTAAGAATCATTACTTTTAAAAAATGTCTCCACAGCGAATACGCGATGCTCACTCGACCACTACGACATCGTGACTGACAAATCCGCAGAATCGATAATGCCACCCTACCTCTGCACCGTTTATTACATTTTGTAATAATCGTATAAAGAAATATAAATATGAAATCTTTAACATTATTGCCTGCAAATCGTAGTATGATATAAAAGCTTCTGTTGCTAATTAATTAATGATTTGTTTGTAAAATAAAGAAAGAGCGCTATATTCGGCTGTGCCGAATCTTATATACCCTTCACATTGGTCTTTAAATATACCCAGCCGACTAATTTTGTACTGCAAATAATATAATAAAAAACCTTGTGCGAGTTTCAAAGCCCATAGAAAAAATAACAAAATTTTAACGTTCGTATGAATAATAGAAATAGATGAAGAAGATCGAGAGTTTTAAAAGTTTTCGACATTATTCATATTTAAAGGTTAATAAAACTCATTAAATGTTCTAGTCCCCCTGCTCTCCTCCAACTTTTTCTCCAAAATGTATAAATTATTTGATTATTACTTTTTGTAGAATATTCGAAGTCGATAGCTGTAATAGTTTTCCAGAAGTAGCGTATCGAAAATTTTATGAAAATTGTTAATTTGTATGGGAGCTACCCCTTCTTCACCCCCCCATCCAAAAATTTTTTTCTTCAGAGCGTAGCCCCTGATCTCCAATCACTTCCTGTAGAACACTTGGTTTCGATATCTGTTATACTTTCCGAGTTAAAGCGTATCGAAAATTTCATAAAAATCGTTAATTTGTATAGGAGCTACCCTTTTTTTTGCCCCCACTCAAAAATATTTTTCTTTAAAGCGTAGGCAGTGATGCCAACAATTCAGAGGCAAAAAGAGCCAACCGAGTAGTCAAAAAGAGCTAAAAGGAGCTAAATTTAAAAATTGAAGATTTTTCCCTTTTAAATCTATGAATGTTTTTATTAAATAAAATTATTTTACAGCACCAATTGATACATATGTTTATCAACATTAACAGTATGACCATGCACATTTACATATAAATAAGTTAAGTTAAAAAAGAACAATCATTTTCAAAACGAGTAACGTTTTCTTCTTCCGGCCATAGATTTGTTTTTATACAATATTTTTTTTATGTTTCAATTAAATTTATTTTTACAAGTACGCTTGCTGGTAACTCGTAGTTTAAACACCTTTGTAGAACATATTTTATATGAATTAAACTATTAATCGTATTCAAAGCAATGCGGCTTCTTAGTTTATTCTTGAAAAAAAAATTTAGCACTGAATGTTTTTTTTCACTTAAGCATTAGAATATGGATACGATAATATTTTTAAAACAAACAATGATGTAATTCGATCCAAAATTATTCGGTTCTATATAGATTTTTACACTGGTACAATTTTGAATTTTTTAAGCAATTTTACAGCTTTTCAATTTCTTTAAAATCATCTTCAAATTCTTTTATAACACATAAAGTATTTTCTGAATCCTGCAAAAAACATTTGTTACGCTAAATGCTGAAATTTATTTCAACATCCAAAAATTTGTTGGAAGCTTTGCCCTAATTTCATATATTAGAGTTTTTATGAACTGTACTAAATTACGTTTAACAATATGTTTTTCTGATTCAGTTATATTAGAATTTTCGCATGCCTTCTCTATGTTATATCCTAGATAACAGTTGCTATTTATTAAAAATTCAAATTCTCCAGCTATATAATCGAAGTCATCTGTCAGTGAATAGTTTTGTATGTTCCGTAAATGCCACAAAGACAAAACAATAGGGTAAAAACGGAAAAATTTACTATAAAATGCAAAAAGTGCCAAACGTGCCGTTTCCACAGTTTAAAAGAGCTGTGTTAGCTCTTTTTTTTAAAAAAGAGCTAAAGGGAAAATTTTCGAGTTAGAAGCAATTAAAAAGAGCTAAATTTAGCTCCAAAATAGCTAAGTTGGCATCGCTGAGCGTAGGCCTTCTTGTCCAATTACTTTTTGTGGAGCATTTGATGTCGATAGCGGTTGTAGTTTCCCAGATAAAGCGTATCGAAAATTTCATACAAATTTGTATAGGAGCTACCCCTTTTTTTGCCCCCACTCAAAAAAATTTTTCTTAATAGCGTAGGCATTCCTGCCCAATTAATTTCTGTAGAACATTTCATTTCGATATCTTTTATAGTTTCCGAGATATTGCGTATCGAATATTTTATAATAATTGTCGTTTTGTATGGGAGCTACCCCTTTTTTTGCCCCCACTCAAAAATTTTTTCTTTAAAGCGTAGGCCTTCTTGCCCAATTAATTTTTGTAGAACATTTAATTTCGATATCTGTTATAGTTTCCGAGATATAGCGTATCGAATATTTTATAATAATTGTCGATTTGTATGGGAGCTACCCCTTTTTTTGCCCCCACTCAAAAAATGTTTTCTTTAAAGCGTAGGCATTCTCGCCCAATTACTTTTTGTAGAACATTTCATTTCGATATCTTTTATAGTTTCCGAGATATAGCTTATCGAATATTTTATAATAATTGTCGATCTGTATGGGAGCTACCCCTTTTTTTGCCCCCACTCAAAAAATTTCTTCTTTAAGGTGTAGGGCTTTGCGTACAATTATTTTTTGTAGAACATTTTAAGTCGATAGCTGTTACAGTTTACGAGATATAGCGCATAAAATATTTCCCCAAATTTCTGCAATTGTAGGAAAACTACCCCTTCTCCTGGTCCAATCTGAAAAAACTTTTTCCATTATTTAGGTCCCTTTTTTAGGAGTATCCGTGCCAAGTTTTGTGGCAAGAGTGATTATACTTACTGAGATATATAGGGATATATGCACGGATTTTGTCCTAAAAAAAATGGGTTACTCTGGGTTTGCGCTTATATCTCGGTCAATAGTGAACCGATTTTGCTGATTTTAAATAGCGATTGTTAGCGGGATATTTTCAATAGTTTGACACCATTAACTGGTCTGTATCTTTTTATTTGACTCCGGAAACTTGATTTCAACAGACGGACAGACGGACAGACGGATGGACGGATGGACTTTATGGGGTCGCAAATGAATAATAAAAAAATTACAAACGGAATGACAAAGTGATATATACCCTATCACTATGTGAAGGGTATAATGATATGATATTTGTTGTATTAAAAACTACAAATAATTATTGATGAGCGCAACATTTAATAAATGTCTAAACTTTGATCATTTTAAGTTTTGCATCGTTATTCTTCTTGTTGCGTATCAAAGAATTTTACTGTGAGCTGTCAGCTTACCTTTAAAAAATTAAAACTGAATTGTTAAAAAAGAAATTATAAAATAAGTTGTTATTTTATATATAAAAAACAAAGTATTTAAAATATACAAACTTAATGGAAAACACAAGTGGCAGGAAAAAAAATATAAAATAAAATTGTCAATTAATTTATAAATAAGTAAGAGCGCTATATTCGGCTGTGCCGAATCTTATATACCTTTCAGATTGGTTTTTTAATATACCCAGCCGAGTTATTTTGTACTGCAAATAATATAATAAAAATACCTTCTGCGAGTTTTAAAGTCCATGGAAAACTTTACAAAATTTTAACGTTCGTTTGGATAATAGAAATAGATGAGGAACGTTTGATGTCGACAGTAATAAAAGTTTTTGACATTATTAATAGGTTTATTTTTATGGGATGTTTTAGCCCCCCTGCTCCTCTCCAACTTTTTTTTCTAAAATGTATGAAATATTTGATTATTACTTTTTGTAGAATATTCCGATAGGCGATAGCAGTTATAGTTTTCCAGATGTAGCGTATCGAAAATTTCATGAAAATTGTTGATTTGTATGGGAGCTACCCCTTCCCCTGTCCTTGCCCAAAAATCTTTTTTTTCGAATGTAACGTCTTATTATCTTGTTACTTTTTGCAGAACATTTGAAGTGAACTTCTGTTATATTTAGTTTCCGGGTTTAGCATATCGAAAATTTCATAAAAATGAAAAAATGCCCCCACCAAAAATTTTTTTCTCCCAAACGTAGGTTTTGTTGTAAAATTACTTTTTGTAAAGCATTTGATGTCGATAGCTGTTATAGTTTCTACGATTTAGCGCATAAAATATTTTGTGCAATTTTAGGAAAACTACCACTTCCCCTGATCCTATCTGAGATCATAGTATGGTAACAAAACGTCATATTATGATTGTATGAGATTATAGCATGACTATATAAAACAACTTTGTGATCCCGTAAAACAACGTTGTGATAATAAAGGATCATAATATAGTGATGAACTAAACTAACTATGACTACAGCTCATCATTTCTTTGTTTGGCTACAATCATACAACCCAATCATAGTATGATGCCCTTAGATTGTGGTTACCCCAACCACTTTTTTCTTTGTGTGTGGGTGTATTTTAGACAACAAGTCTTTTGTTTGTTATTGGTACTTTTTGCATTTATTATGAGTTAAGAAATATGAAATCAGGGACTACTGAACGATCCTGTGAGATACCTGTAGGAGAGAATATCAGAAAAGTAAAGATTAAAGAGGGAAAATTGAAGCAATTAGCCCCTCCATCAGGTCCTTATTTAAGAACCAACAGCTATTCATAATAAAAAATGATAGATCCGACAGCCTTTAGCTTAGCCACGCCTAACAAATTTTCCGTTCTGTTTGTTCAAAAGTGCACCTGCAAAAATCATTAAATGGCAGTCCGACTTTTCTGGCAGGGAATCAAAATCGACAGTAACCCGTAATTGCCACAAAGTGTCCCTTTGCCTTTGTCTGTCCAGACCAAAAAAAAACTTGGAACTAACCTTGGCAATATTGTCGTTGTACCTATGTTTCTATGTACTTATGTTTCTAGGTACTTATGTTTCTATGTCATAAAAATGCTCATTCCTTATTTGAGTATCGTCGTTTGCAAGTTTACAGTTTTGTTGTTGTACGAGTATTGGTCCCCTGTCATCGCATCCATATTAGAACGATATCAGATTACATCGCCATTCAGTTTAAGAAAGTCGAGGGGCCAATTACTTGTTAGAATTTCTATATTAAAAGCATTGACAACTAAAGAAATTGAGTAGAATTTTGACTCGAATCGAATGCCGTAAATTGCCCCCTGGATTCGTGGCCAAAGTAGAGTATACACTTGTAAGGGTCTTGTTGGCGTCTAAGGTGTCAGTGAAGATCCTTATTTTATTTATTTAGATACACAATAAATATTCTTAATGGGGTCTTAAATAAATGTTTTCGAAATTGTAAACGAAATAATAAACTAATATAAAGCCTTTCTATTATGTGAATGGTTTAGGAATAATATTTTTTTGCTCTAGAGAAAGAAGGCATGACAATATGTTTGGAAGTTTTTTAAAATATGCAAAATGGTTGAAAACTTTTTTCCCATAAATTTCAATCTGTTAATAGTATGTCGTTAAAAATTAAAATGAATTTCGTTTTAATTCAAAACTTTGTTATTAAATTTAATTTTTCCTGAAATCTATTATTTTATAGGCTTCACGCGAAAGCCCAATTAAAAATAACAACAAATAAAATACATACAATAAAATAAACAAAACGTAGACCTAATACTTTTAGTTCGAAGTTTACGATATTTTATTATACCCTTCACATAGTGATAGGGTATATATCACTTTGCCATTCCGTTTATAATTTCTTTATTATTCATTTGCGACCCCATAAAGTATATATATTCTGGATCCTTATAGATAGGGAAGTTGAAATAGCCATGTCCGTCTGTCCGTCTGTCCGTCTGTCCGTCTGTCTGTCTGTCTGTCTGTCCGTCTGTCCGTCTGTTGAAATCAAGTTTCCGGAGTCAGATAAAAAGATACAGATCAGTAAATGGTGTCAAACGATTACAAATATCCCGCTAACAATCGCTATTTAAAATCAGCAAAATCGGTTCACTATTGACCGAGATATAAGCGAAAACCCAGAGTAACCCATTTTTTTTAGGACAAAATCCGTGCATATATCCCTATATATCTCAGTAAGTATAATCACTCTTGCCACAAAACTTGGCACGGATACTCCTAAAGAAGGGACCTAAATAATGGAAAAAGCTTTTTCAGATAGGACCAGGGGAAGGGGTATTTTTCCTACAATTGCACAAATTTGGTGAAATATTTTATGCGCTATATCTCGGAAACTATAACAGATATCGAAATGAAATGTTCCACAAAAAGTAATTGCACGCTAAGATCTACACTTTAAAGAAAAAATTTTTTGAGTGGGGGCAAAAAATGGGGTAGCTCCCATACAAATCGAAAATTGTTATAAAATATTCGATACACTATATCTCGGAAACTGTAACAGATATCGACTTAAAATGTTCTACAAAAAGTGATTGTACGCAAAGATCTACACTTTAAACAAAAAATTTTTTGAGTGGGGGCAAAAAATGGGGTAGCTCCCATACAAATCGACAATTGTTATAAAATATTCGATACACTATATCTCGGAAACTGTAACAGATATCGACTTAAAATGTTCTACAAAAAGTGATTGTACGCAAAGATCTACACTTTAAAGAAAAAATTTTTTGAGTGGGGGCAAAAAATGGGGTAGCTCCCATACAAATCGACAATTGTTATAAAATATTCGATACGCTATATCTCGGAAACTGTAACAGATATCGACTTAAAATGTTCTACAAAAAGTGATTGTACGCAAAGATCTACACTTTAAAGAAAAATTTTTTTGAGCGGGGGCAAAAAAAAGGGGTAGCTCCCATACAAATGGACAGTTGTTATAAAATATTCGATACACTATATCTCGGAAACTATAACAGATATCCACATCAAATGTTCTACAAAAAGTAATTGGAACACAAGGCCTACGCTTTAAAGAAAAAAATTTTCGGGTGGGGGATGAAGAAGGGGTAGCTCCCATACAAATCGACAATTATTATAAAATATTCGATACGCTATATCTCGGAAACTGTAACAGATATCGACTTAAAATGTTCTACAAAAAGTGATTGTACGCAAAGATCTACACTTTAAAGAAAAATTTTTTTGAGCGGGGGCAAAAAAAGGGGTAGCTCCCATACAAATCGACAATTATTATAAAATATTCGATACGCTATATCTCGGAAACTATAAAAGATATCGAAATGAAATGTTCTACAAAAAGTAATTAGGCAAGAATGCCTACGCTTTGAAGAAAAATTTTATTGAGTGGGGGCAAAAAAAGGGGTAGCTCCCATACAAATCGACAATTATTATAAAATATTCGATACGCTATATCTCGGAAACTATAACAGATGTCCACATCAAATGTTCTACAAAAAGTAATTGGAACACAAGGCCTACGCTTTAAAGAAAAAAATTTTCGGGTGGGGGATGAAGAAGGGGTAGCTCCCATACAAATTAACAATTTTTATAAAATTTTCGTTACGCTTTTTCTGGAAAACTTTTACAGCTATCGACTTCGAATATTCTACAAAAAGTAATAATCAAATAATTTATACATTTTGGAAAAAAAAGTTGGAGAAGAGCAGCGGGACTAGAACATTTAATAAGTTTTATTAACCTTTAAATATGGATAATGTCGAAAACTTTTAAAACTTTCGACCTCAAATCTTCTTCATCTATTTCTATTACTCATATGAAATTTTGTTATTTTTTCTATGGGCTTTAAAACTCGCACAAGGTTTTTTATTATATTATTTGCAGTACAAAATTACTCGGCTGGGTATATTTAAAGACCAATGTGAAGGGTATATAAGATTCGGCACAGCCGAATATAGCGCTCTTACTTGTTTTTATTTTCATTTATTTTATTTTTTGAAAGAACCAAACTTAAAAAAATACCAAAAGTTGAAATTTTTTTGCATGCAATTAAAACATTGAAAAAATTCAAATTTTAAAGGCGAACATCTTCACAACAGTAATGGTGATATACAACATTTTTCGGTTGGTGATGTAAAATTTTGTGAATAAAAATTTTTTTGGTTTTAAAAAATAAATTCTTCTAACTATTTTAAAGTTTGGTTCCACAAACGCTCGGCGGACATCGTTTAATCGATTTAGGAAGTAATTCTAAGCCGATCGATATAATTGAGGGTAGATGTTAACTAAACGAATTACACTCCTACCACAGATGTAAAATCTTGCTATATTTTAGAAATTTAAAAGAATATATTTGTTTTTAAATAATTAAAGAAATTAGTCGGATTTAAAAGACTTTGGTGAGCTTTGCAGACAAATTTTTAGTTTTTTTTTTATTTCTTCAATAAACTATGAATAGCAGTACCTTCATATAAAATTTTACATTTTTTCTAAGGGTGAAGTTTTTAGCTATTTTAGGAAATTATTAAAACGTCAAAATCTAGTGCTCCAAATCCTTAAAACAGTAATATGGTACGTATAAGCATTTCCAACTTTTTCACAACAATGCTGATAAAAGAAAAAAACCATATTAAAAATTACACACAATGATAAAAAAATGTATTACTTAGCTTCCAGCAAGTAAAACAAAATCCCCTATTTTAGCTTATTTCCCTAAATTCAAAGTTTCTTTCCTTTTTATACCAGCAAAGTGCGGAATTACTGTATCTTACCGAAGAAAGAATGAAAAACCAGTCTTAAAAATAAGGTACTATAAAATAGAGCCAAAAAAAATATTTCATATGTATGCAAACAAACATCAACAAAAAGCCAGATAAACATTAGCATTTCTGAAAAATGGTGATTATACCAAAACAAACATTAAGCTTGTGTGTAATTTGAGCATGAAAAATGATTCAAACTCTTGAGTATAAAGAAAAGCTGAGCTAAAGCTCCAAAACAAGTAATAAAGCAAACTCCGGCATTGTTCAAAATCGTATCAATCTTGTCAGTAAATGTGAAATGCAAAATTTGGGCGGAGGACAAAGTGTAACGGAGGTGGTTTACTTAACAAGCAAATAAAGGCACGGCTACAGTGGCGGGAAGAATAATAGTAAACTTTTAGCAACAGGCCGTAATGTTGCACCGGTGAGGAACTGAGTGCTTAGAATTTTTTTTTAATTTTTAATGGAATCGATCGATATTTCTTGACTGATTAACACGCCAATCGATCATCTTGAATTTGGTAACCAATTGTTGCAGAATTGACTGGCTGTGAGTGTTAACACCTTAACAACATATTATCATCGACTTATACCAGTAGCTAAAACTTAGTTTTTATTAAGTAAGTTGCCACTACATTATTGATATTATTAGCAATATCTTTGACTAATTTATTTCTAGCAATCGAATCTACCACTTGGAGTCAAAATCAAAACAACCACAAAAGTTTTTATTAAAAGAAAATTTTAAAACTAACATTAATTTTAGTTCCCACAAATAAAACAATTTTTTATCATTTAAAATAAGAAGCTCTAGCATCGTCTTTTTCTAACACAAAATTCTCTCTTCAGGCTTTAAATGTTTATATTTTAAGTGCTACTACAAGTTCTTACATTTATTTTATTGGATACGTAACGGAAGCATAAAGCCTCTTTTAATTGAAGGTATGTACACAGAAAGAAATTTATTATTGAATTTTGAATTATTTGTGGCGGGCTTAAAGTACATATATAGCTACCATAGTTTTAGAAACAGAAAACTTACATTTGAACAATTGTATTGATTTCTTTAGGGATCCAGAATATATAAGTATACTTTATGGGATTGCAAATGGATATTAAAAATATTTTAAACGAAATGACAAACTGATATACATTTACCCTTACAAAGGGTATTACAACAACCACACAAGCACACACACACAATATGGCTTTAAAAAAAAAACAGAAAACAAATTAAGTACAACCAATATACAAGCTTAATACGATGTACATATGTACACCTGTTGTCTTTCCAAAAGTGTTAACAGCGATAACAAGCTATAACTGTTAAAGTCCTTTCATAAAAACAGTATTCACTCTCTTTTGAGTTTGAACTGTCAAGCGTGTGCCGAAACCGACAACCCATGTTCATACATACATATGTCTAAACATACATGCAGAAACTTAATGCGTATTTACGCAACATTGATATTTACACTTAACAGCGTTGCCAATTGGGTTACTTTTGTTACAAATTTTGCATGAGTTCTGTTCTAAAAAGCTGGGGGAATCGTAGTACTTTGCCTAAATTTAGGTCCGTGGTGAACCGATCTTACTCGTTTTAAATAGCAATCCCTTCAGGGATATTTCTGATAGTTTGACACCAATATCAGCAATACTGATATTGACTCCGGAAACTTGGTTTCAACAGACACACAGACGGACATGGCTAAATCGGCTTCCCTGTCTATAAGGATCCAGAATATTTATACTTTACGGGGTCGCAAATGGATAATAAAGAAATTACAAACGGAATGACAGACTGATACAACCCCTAACACTAATGTTAAGGGTATAATAACTAAGGTCTTTACCTGAAGGTATGTTGCGACGACCCTAATACTTTGAAATCTATGAATTAGTAAGAGCCCGTTACAAAAATTCAACACGTTTTAAGTGGATATTTATTGTGTCATAATATGACGAATTATGGTGCAGGGTCGACTATAATTTTCTAACTTAATTTGGTTTCAAGACAATTTTTATTTTCTTTATCATTTCTTCATTTGCAGTTAAATGAGAATTTAGTAAAGTATTGAACTTAAAAACAAATAGTTCAACTAATAAAATAAAAGAAAACACTTAATTTGGTTTCTTTAGGGATATTTTTACAAACTCAATTGTTTAGTTGTACCAGGTACAGTGCACAAGAGATATGGCGACCTACAAAAGCTCTATGCCTTAAATATTTTAGTTTATATACATAAGTAAGTGCATATACTATACATATACATACATACATACATACATACATACATACATATACGTATGAATATATGCAGACACATATTTTTGAATAGTTGGTGGTTTTAATGTCTTAAGATGATGTTTATACTTTTGGTCAAACTAAAGTTACGTATGTTTGCGTGCTTGGACACTCTTTTCTAAGAATGGAACAAAAAAATGTTAAGGAGCAAAGTTTACAAACCACACATGTTGGCACTCACATTCCCATATAGAAGGATAAAAGACCAACCTGTGTAGCAGAAATCCAACTAACCAACCAACAGAAACTAAAGTTTTCCATTACCGGTTTTAAAACGTTGTAACACCAATAATGCTTATACCATGAGTGCGTTTGGATATTCTTATTGTCATACTGGTACGGTTGTGTGACAAACTATCTTAATGGGTTTTCTCAGCTTGGCGGCTGTTAAATGTGATATTAATTAATTGGACACTTAAGTTAACGACATTTATACTTTGGGCTCTTTTTATTATAGTTGTGAGTATTTTTTTGCAATTCCTTATACTATACAAAGCTTAAAATTAACTTAAGTAGAGCAGCTTTTTTACTTGACTTCACACCGAGACAATTTTGATTAATTGACAAAATGGAGGTGGTAAGTTGAGCCTCTGTATGCTGGAGTGATTAATGTGAATTTTTAAAAACACCAATGCCAAACTTACAAGCAGCCAGTCAGGCATTGAACAGTGACAATTTCCAAGGGATATGTACGTTATTTTTAAAATTCTTTTTGCATTAAATACTAAGTTGAACTAATGTCACACCATGTCTCAATACCACAAAAATACATAAAAATTAAATATAAGTTTGTGTATTGTTATTAGAAATAAAAGATGTGTTTTTGATTAATTATGTTTTATTACCCGAAAAGGGTTCGCGTTTTTTATATCTAAATCAGGGAAAGACAGAGCGTATACGCGGCTCAATTCCCTCCTTTTAAGTTTTGACAAAAGACTAGATTAGAAAAGTGGTTAGTGGTTTAAAACAAAGTGCTTAAAAGTTCTAACAGTAAATTTAAATAGTGCTTAATTAAAAAAAAAGTATCACGCCAACATCAGCTAAATATAATTTTTACCGATATGAACTTCAAAAATAGTATTAAATATATGTTTATTATTATACATAATTCTTTGTTTAATAACAAGAGAAATTGAATGCTATGACTTTTATAACACGTCTATTTAAGCACGTATAGCCATAGAAAAAGTGGAACAGTATTGCCAATTTCTATGCTCTTATTCAAAAAATGGAACAGTTTTAGAATTGTTGGATAATATTTTGATAATAAAATTCATGTATAATTTTACATTACAACATGTCTTGACACACATCTGTTTAAAAATATGACAAAACAGAAGGCATAATCCTTGTTAAATTTCGATACACATAAACTTAATTAAAGTCCACACGACAAGAACTATTGTCAAATGTCAATTCCTTTTATTTTATTGTTGTTACATTCTTTTCTTTTTATATCGCTATTTTGTATCTTACTTTAGAAATAATATTAAGTAAATAAAACTTGAAGAGGACATTTTCAAAAATGGACTGTCATCTAATATAATCGCGTCAGTAAAAAAAACTTATAGCGTGGAAAATAATGTTTAAGAATGGGCAATGACATTGTGACGGGCGTGAAGAACTTTTTTACACATTAAATTTTATAATAAAATTTTTTATATAAAAAAACCGTAAGATCAACAAGGATGAGAAGACTAAATATTTAACCTGCAAGGACATGGTGTTTGCTTAGAATTCGCACAGAAGACTGTAGCAAGTGTAACCAAGTACATATATTCAAAACTCTGTTTATTTTTTTGTAAAGCAGAAAACTGTTATGAAAATTATTTTACGCTTTTATTTTTAAAAATATTCAAGAGGATGTGAAAAAATATTCATAAAATCAATTTTGTAAATTTTTAACTTTACTAAGATGCTAAAATAGATTATCCATGAAAAACTTTCTTTGAAAACGTGACGGGTGCGACTTTTCTTAAAAACTCCCGAAAAACGAGGTGAAACATTATTCAGTATCTGACATTTTAAATTGTTGCTAAAATATCAAAAGTAGAGTATAAACTATTTAATTTACTTTCTTACAGATTTCATTTACATTTAGATAAAATTTGACTTACTTTTATTTAAAATACGAATTTTCTTTTGTAATGTAGGCCGCTTCACGTGAAATTGATTAAAAGAAATAAATTAATTTTTAAAGATTTTTTTGTAACTTTAAATTTTTTGGATAATTTTGCAACTACGGTTGTGTAAAATGGTATTTCAAGTTTGGCAACACTGGTCTGAAACAGCACATATAGTACAACTGAAAAATGTAAGAGTATGGGTTGTCTATCACCGGTTTAAGTCAATCCGTAGCAAGTACCCTTGATTTAAAAAATAAGCCTTCATAGATCTTAATTCGTCGTTTTTCCTCCTGTTAGACCAGGGAAAACTACTTATATGTTAATACGTAGGTTAAGTTTGTTAAAGCACTCAGTCGTTAAAGAAAAGGATACAACTCACTTCGGATAAGGAAGAAAGAAATATAGGAAACTCGTATATATCTTGTATATTTCTGCACTTCCATTTGAAATAAGAATATAAACATCATCCTTATTCATAAAAAGCTTCATGTTTATAGAGAGCTTCCTTGACAAACCTCTATACAATATGGTCAATTACTTAATGTATTTTAAGCACTAATTTTACAAATTTCTCATCTATAGTTTCTAAATAATGCTTTCTTTATGCATTAAAAAAACTTGTAAAAAGATCATTAAGGGTCAAAGGCACTCAATAAAAATTAAATAACTTTAATAAATAAGTACTTAAAAATTTTGAGCTTCGTACTAAGTGCCTCCAATATAGAAATTTAAAATATACTCGAATTAAATGTACACCAAGTTGAAGTACAAATCACAGTGAACAACTTTGATGTATGTATGTATGGACTTCCACAAAAGTAGATGTTTATTTATTAATGCTTTTTTATATAAATGTGTTTTAGATGTTTATTTATATACATGTTTATATTTGCTTCCTTTTTTGTTTGTTTCGAATAGCAAAGGAAAACTTTTTACTATTCTTTTCAACTTCAGTTTACCCGAAAGAATAAGCCTTTTCCTTCGCAGCCAAAATCCTTAGAACTGCAAATGCATGAATGGCATTGTTTGTTGTGTGTACTTAGAGTTTATTTAGTTCCAAGAGTGAAAAGGAGTAAAGTTCGTTTTGTCTTTCTTTGGGGAGTTTGTAAGAATTCATTTAATTAGTTTGCGTAGCAAATTTTTGTTACTTTTTTCTATTTGCTTTGTTGTTTCTTGGAGCAACTTGTTTTGTTTTATGTATTTTGTAATTTTGTTTATACTTAATTAAAATAAATTTTATATTCTTTTTTACTGTACCACACAAATGTCAGTGGGTAAAACTATCTTAAGGAAAAAACAAAAAGTAAGGGAGGTCTCATGAATAATGGTTAAATTTGTTTAAAGTTGTTCTTATTCAGAAAAATGTTTTTTTAAAAGCTATTTGCCAGTTTTAAAGAACTACGAATCTATTTAATGATAATTATTTATATACAATGTGTATACCAGAGAACGGTTTGAATGACATATTTTTGGCTAGTGAATGCATTCACAAAAAATGAGTGCGTTGTTATCAATTCACATCATTTCAAAAAAGCAGCGCTGTTATCCGATATCAACAGTTTGTCCTTCCAATTTCTTTTCTTTTCACGGAAAAGACGTTTTTGTCTGTGCCCGACAAGTGGCTGCTGTTTGCAGATTTTCCTGGTACAACTTATATTTTAAGCAAAAATGCGAACGTTTTGTGACAAAAATTTAAAAACTCGAAAGTGTCAAACGAAACTAGAGAATATTAAGTAGTGAGTACAGCGGGCATTTCAGACCATTCCAAGTTAAAAATTACATAGTTTGCCAGAAGATATCTCAGATTGCTTAAACATTAAAAAAACTGTTGACTAGTTACGTTAAAGAAATAGGCTCTATTGATATACTTCCAAGAATTTCTTGCACTTACTTCTTTGGTAAAGATTGTTCACAAGTTACATAAATACATAAAATTGCTACATTATTTTTATTTTAATGCAAAGTTAAGTTTACAATAAGCAATCGTGTACTCCTAAAACAAGAGAACATTTTAAAGTGGGTAACTTCTCCAATGTATAGATCCACTTAGACGAGATTTTGGAATATTTTACCACAAGAGGGTTTAAATAGGCCAAACAGGAGAAGTAACTCCTACACTACATACATTATTTCGAAGTTTTTCGGTAGTGATTTAACAACATTTATTTTATAAAGAATGTTCTTTAAAATCTGAAAACAATTCCAATTTGACACCAGCCGTGTATGATCCTAGAACTCCGTTTTCTCATCTGTTTAAGGCCAATATAACTATTATAACGGAGAAATAAGTATTAGCAACCCCGAAGGTAAGTTATTTTGTTGCAAGTTGTTCTCATTGTAATCCTTAGTTTTTTTTTGGCACTTCTTAGATTAATTTTCTCACCTCTTAACCAAAAAAAAAAAGAGAAACATAATTCAAATTGGCAAAAATGGCAAAACTGGTTTTTGGTACATTTCAGGTACTTTTTTCTACTTCTGAACAAAAAAAAAAATAAATAAATAAGAAAAAATAGAAATAAAATTGCGCCTGACTGGTATTAAACAAGTTTGAGTACGTCTTTGGTACTTTTTTGAAATTTTGCGCCACTTTACTTCAAAAGAAGTTAAGTATTACACTTATTGCGTTTTTTTTATTGTTTAGTAAAGATGTATAAAAGAAATAGTTATTAGACCCGATTAGGGCACAAAGCCAACAAGGTGAACAACATTTACTTTTGCTGCGATTTTTGGTACTTTTTTCCTCTTGTGGATTTATGAGAAATTAAGGAATATTAACCCAGATTAAGGTCAACAGTAAAATATATGATGAAAAAACTACTTTTTTCACGTTGTTGTTTTTATCTGAGATTATGGGTCCAAAAATATAAATTAAATTTGATTGACCCCGACTCACGTCGAAAGTCAACTTAGAAAACGAAAAGTACTTTTTCACATATCTTGTTTTTTTTTTGCATTTCTTGAAATTTCGATTTTACTCTTATGCATTAAAAATATTACAAACTGCGCTAACGAAGCACACTGTTGTGATTTCACACAAAGAGTGGCCGTAAATAGGTAAAACATAATTAAATTTTGAATTTGGTAGTTTTATCTCCAAGAATTTGTGTCCTTCTCACATATCCTAAAAAAAGCTGCCATATAACTGAGAGAAAAATCCCAGCTTAAGGAAATTTAGTACAGACATTACTATGATAGAAATAACCAGATAGACTCGTCGGCCCAGTTGATTAAAGCCAAAATGTCAAAATTTACGTAAGACGATTAAAGTGAAATAAAATGAATATAAAGGTACGCGCAAGTACACGGCTAAACCATTATTTTTTCATTTGCTACCTGTCAATTTGTTTGAAATTCGTTTGACAGTAAAAAAAACATTATGTACTCCCTGTGAAAATGAAACAGCCAAGAAAGGCTTCGCCTACTTAAAAAATTTCCTTTTTTCAAAAAATTAAATAAAAACCAAAAGAAAATTTTAAATTCATTTTCTTAATTTGGCACACGAACCACTTATAAAAGTGAAATGGGTATCTATACACATCACAATTTTTTTTCAATGTGGAGCAAGGTCTCCCCTACACAGAAAAAAGCTTCACAAATTTTTATTCAAACAAACATTTTTATTAAATTATAGTTTTTTTTTTTAAATATTTTATTAGATCCTAATAGAATTGTTATCTGATTTTTATGTCAAATAAAATAAATAAACAAGTATTCGACTTTGCCGAATTTTTTATATCCTCCACGTTGGTCTTTTTGTTTACCCAATAAATATTATAATTATTTTTGGTGGGCTGAAAGTACAAAGCTATCATAGTTTTTGAAACAGAAAATTTACAACATTTGAACAATTGTATCGGTTTCCCTATCTTTAAGGATCCAGAATTTATATACTTTATGGGGTCGCAAATGGCATCATGTGAAGGCGATAAAAATCAAAAAATATTTTTTTGGAATAGCATTAATTTGTTACCCTTCACATACATAAGTGTTAAGGGTATATATAAGTTTGTCATTCCGTTTGCAATTTCTTAAATATCCATCTGCGACGCCATAAAGTATACATTTTCTTGGTCCTTATGAATAGGGCAGTCGAATTAGCGATGTCCATTTTCCCTTCTTGCCGTATTATGGTTGAAATTAACTTTTTGAGTCCCTTCGATTTCGCATAGACCCGTAGGTAGTATTAAACTATCGGAAACATTTACGAGATAATCGCTATTCAAGCGAAATTGCCTAAAAAACTGACCGAGATAAAAGCCAAAATCCGAAACTACCTCTGCTAATTTGTTTAAAATTTGTACATAAAAACCTCTACAACGGTCACAGAGTTAAATGACTTTTTCTTACGAACATTTTCTGCAACATACTTACACACTATCTCGGCCCCCTAAAAGGGTTGCCATACAAAGTTTAATATTTTTTTACATTTTATTAAATCGCTCCCACAGCTTCCAGGATGTTCCTACAAAGGTTGAATGTAATACCGACCCGAATTAGTTTTTCCTTCTTAAACATTTTAGTGGAACATACTTACCTCTTATATCCTCCCCTAACATGATTGCCATACAAAATTAAAACAAATTTAGGGTAAGCCCCCTACAACTTCCCCGTAACTATTAGTGGAATAAATATAACACAGACCCGCATTAGTTCCCCTCCCCAAATATATTTGTAGAACATACTTTCCCTATCCCTATCACCATCGCCTTAGGGGGCTCCCACACAAAGTTTGGAAAATTATAAAAAATCTCTCCCTAGAGCTTTCAGAGTGCTCCTACAAAGGTCAAATCTAAGACAAACCTCAATTAATTTTTCTTCTTAATGATTTCAGTGGAATATGCTTACGCCCATCTCCAGCCGCTAACAGGGTCGACATACAAAATATAAAAACAATAGAGTATAAGCCCCTACATCTTTCCCGGAGTCGCCCTAAGAGGAACAAAATGTATCACAGGCCCCCATTAGTTTTTCCTTACAAACATATTCCTAGAACATACCTGCTCTCTATCTCCATCACCTTAGCAGGTTGTCATACAAAATTTACAAAGATTATGTATAAACGCCCATAACTTCCCCTGAGTCGGCCTTAGAGAAATAAAGTGTACAACCGACCCCTATAAGCTCCCACACTCCAGTCTCTTCCTCGAACATTTCTTACTCCCTGTCTCGACCTCCTAAGTGGGTTGCCATACAAATTGAAAAAGATTAGGGCACGACTTCCACGTAACCACCATAAGAGGGTTAAAATATGATACCGACCTCTATTTAAAAATTAGAATTATTTTATAAATAAAAAAAATTGATTAAAATAAAAAAAGTTCGGGGTTTCGAAAAGCCAATTTGAAAAGTATATAAGATGCGGCACAGTCAAATATATCGCTCTTACTTGTTTTATTGAAAATAGCAGGCATTTTTTCCAAATCAATTTTTTCAGAAATCTAATAAAATTGTTTTTCTGATTTTACAATGTTGTTTATAGGACCGAAATCAGTAATCTAATATCTAACAGATTTAATAATTTTTTCTTTGTATAAAATCGGTCCTATTAACAAAATTGCAAATTAACTCTAGCACAGCCAAAAATTTTTACGAATTTTCAAAGAGATTGTCCCAGGTTTTAAGGCAGGTGATATTGTATACAGATGTTTAAATATTTACATAATTGTAGCAATTAAAGTCGTAGGGATTATTACCATAATTTTTTTTCCAATTTTGTATATCCACCCCCTTAGGGGTTGCAAGTGAATATTAAAAAAACGAAATGACAAACTAATATACCACTATGCAAAGGGTATAACAATATTCACATAAACACACACATACACTATGGCTCTTAAAAAACAGAAAACAAATTTAGCAAAAACAATATACACGTATGATAGGATGCATATCTATTGTCTTTGCAAGAGTATTAGAAGCGCTAGTAAAGTAAAACTTCAATTTTTTCCCCACTATTTTACAAAAATTACCTAGTAAAACACTTTTAAATTTATTTTCATTTTTCATTTCTCTGAAATTCTTTTGGCTGCATTATCTGTAAAGCACCTTGTCTTTTTGATTACACTTAAATGATCTAATTTTGTTGTTGTCGATATTAGTTCTTTGGGTAACTACCTTGTTATTGTCCCATCTAATGAGCAATATATTTATAATAAAAAAAAGGGTAGCCTCTGTTTTCTCGTGGCTCTTTTTTGATTTCAAAAGCAGTTTGAAAGGGAAATTTTTCGGTTAAACTTCCCTTAATTGGTTTTCAGATAAACATATTTCCGAAAACGTTAAATTGCAAAGTCTACATTTTAAAGTGACTTCCGAAACGTTGATTTTCACATCCTGTATTCAACAGTTTAGGACCAAAATGACTCAGATTCCCTTGGTGCTGATCGTCACTAGCATCTAAATCGTGGTCAGTGTCATATCCGTCTAGTATTTCAATCACAAAGGATGAAATTTAGTAAGCAAACAACGATTTCTTCGAATGGTTTTAATACTTCGGTAACTGTAAGTTTTCAAAAAAATATTAATAAAGTTGCCTAATAAGCATAGAGTCCCTTAAAAGGGAAATTTCAAGAAAACTCACTTTGTAAAAAATTCACCGTTATTTTAAAATTTAAAATAGAGTTAAATAATTACTAGGACATATCTAAAAAAGTATGTATTCAAATAAATTGGATATAGTGCAAAAATATATAAATTTTTGCACAATAAGTTACCCTACACGAGTTTGACGATTTTTATTATTTCCACAAATAACACAACAAACACAACGGAATGCAACGGAACACCTATTATTATGACAGAAGATAATCACACGAGTATAATTGCCTTTTTAGTTTTGAATTTTGCTTTATTGACTTTGAGGAAACTTGAAAAATATATACGTCCCTTTTAAGGGTTAGTAACAGCCTTCACTCCCTCTTGCGTTTAAATTTTTAAACGTGTGGCGACAAATAATTTAAGGTTTTTAATATGTCGTAAATTAAAAAACGACTAATAGTTCATTTGTCAAAATGATATAAGGAAAATTTTTTTCTCCTTTAACTTAATGTAATAGGTAAAATGCGCGTCTAAATCTTTTTTTTAACATGAAAAATGTAAACTGTTTTATCTAATAATTGCTCACCCTTGAAACTATACAATTAACAAACAAAAAATATCAACTAGAAAAAAAGGAAAAAAAAAACAAAATGAACGCAAACAGTTTACCCACATGGACTTAAATAATGTCAGGAACCTAAAGGTTAAATGCCCAAGTGTGGCCACATACATTATCCACCGTATTTATTTTTTTAAACGTTGTAACTAAATATATTTATTTTTTTTGTAGTTTTAAGTCCAAAAAATTAAAAACTACGAAGCAAGTCGGATAAAAATTTTTTTTTTCTCTTATATGGATATGTGCAAAGACTTACCCAGCATACCATTATCGGAGCGCTCTTATATATGAGCTCATATATGAGCGATTTTATGAGCTTCTGTGAGTTTTTCCTGCGTGCATATTTCTGAGCTCATAAACGATAGATTTCATGTGCTTTTTATGAGTAATTTCTGCACGCTGACAGATAACGGTAAATTCCAGCTAAGCAGAAGAAAGAAGTTACACAAATTGATTCATTTGTGAATATTTTTGGAAGCGTAAGGACAAAATTGTGAGTTATCCTTTAATAAATACAAAAATAATACATAATTAAAATAATGAGAAGAGCAAGCTTAAAAGAAAGCAAATTAATAATAAGTGAACTTTGTTCAAACAAATTAAGAAAAGAAAATCCAGCATGTAATATTAAAAATAATAGTGTTGTTGAAGAAAATAGTGACAGTGCACTGGAATAAGAGCTCAAAATGCGTTTTAAAAAAAGAGTCATAAAATACTCTTTTATGCATTAAATTTAGAGCTCTTTCATGAGTGGCCAGTTTAGTGGAAAAAGTTACTCAAATATGAGCGTTTTATGACTGTTTATGATTATTTTATGAACTTTTTATGAGCGTCAGCGTTCCGACAAAAGAGTCTTTATGAGCTCATTTAGAGCGCATATGGTATGCTGGGTTACCCCTTGCCAACATATGTATGTGTGTATGTATTCGAGTATTTTAAGTGTTGTAAGTCCGTTTGTTTTATAGAAGGATGTGCGAGCAAACACACAAAAATATATTTGCAGATGTATATGCCATGTAAGCTTTTTTTAAAACAACACCAATAAGGACATATTTTATAAGAGTTCTTCAGATTTATGTATGTATAGACGTTGGTATTGCTTTCGCAATGAGCAAAGAAGCGGTAAATATGGTCCATATTCGTGTAGTCTTTATGGTCGCGTTTAGTAAACTCAAAGGAGTTATTGCACAATATTTACTGCTAAATTAATAATAATTCTTACTCATGCTAACGAGAGGTGAAATTAAAAGTGGTTTATCACGACATATTTACATTTGAAAAGAAATAGCGCTAATAACTTACACTATCATTATCGTACAGCCCAAAAACGTAAAGCTAAAGACTTTAAATTTGAACTGCGGGTACATCTCCATGTATGGATCCACGAAAAAATTGTTTTGGACCCCAAGATGTAATTGGTATATATTGGTAATTTAAAGGTCCTTTTTGTAACAATTTTGTTAATCAAGATTAAAACATAATCCAAATTGGGTTCGACAGATCGCGAAAGAATATAAACACGTCCTGTTTTTAAAAAAATATCAGACTCTAAGCACGACGGAGTAAAAACAATGTATATTGATACTGTTTGAGTTTAGCCTAAGCGGAGAAATATTCAGCTGATATACATAGGACTTTTGACTTAACATTGGCAAAGTTTATTTCATGAGTGAAATTTACAATCATACAATTAGTACAGGTACAAGTATCTGCGCATCTGAGATTATATATTATTCATCCAAAAATCTTAGAACCAAGCACCCACGTGATGATAAAAGAATTTCTCCAGTTAGGTATAGTTTTCCTTGGTGGTCCAGTTTCTGGATTAACCTTTAAAAAGCCTGGATATTGAAAGCTTCTTATTGCCTTAAGCTATATTAATTCCGAAATGAATTTAAAGTGACATTTTGCGAGCTTTTAGTTTATTGCATTAGGGTTGTACACTAAAGTTGTACGAATTGAGATTGAGTGAAAAAATCTTAACCGGGCTATTGGAGAGCAATGCAAACTATTAGTCTTTTTGAGAAAAAAAAAACATTGATACACATGTGGCCATTAAAATAGGTACCATCTTTATAATTATAAAAAATGCATATTTTTCGATTTTATTTTAACTAAAATTTAATCTTAGTGCATTTTTATTATTCGAAGCATAACAATAAATAAAAATAATAAGAAAAAAGTTATTATTGTGAAATAAAAAATAAACTACACTAAAAAAAACAAAATTCACTTGGTCATAAAAATAGGTACTTAAAAGGAAATGTGAAAAATTAAACGAGTTTTAAGTAATTTTCAACATAAATTGCATTTTTTAAGCTTTATTGCATCAGTAGCCACTATGTCCACCATTATTTCTTATAATTTTATCTAATCTGTTGGGCATAGAAGAGATTAACTTGCGGCAGGTCTCAAGTGGAGTGTCATACCATATTTCTTGCACTTTTTGCCATAACTGGGTCTTGTTTTGAATATTTTCTTTTCTAGGTCTAACTTTGAGATCTCCCCAAAGATTCTCAATTGGATTGAGATCGGGTGATTGACTTGGCCACTCCATAACACTAACTTTATTTTGCTGAAACCATCCACTTACTAACTTAGAAGAGTGTTTCGGGTCGTTATCTTGCTGGAAACACCAACGTAATGGCATTTCCTCCTCAGCATAAGGCAACATAACATTTTCCAGAATATTTTTGTACCCTTCCTTTGTCATTATTTCTGAAATTAGGTGAATAGGCCCTACGCCACTCCAAGAAAAACATCCCCAAACCATGATGTTGCCGCCACCATGTTTTATTGTTTTTTTAGTGTAACGTAGGTTGAATTCTTGACTTTTTGGTCTTCTCACATTCCGCCCAGCATCGTTTCCAAACAAATTAATTTTGGTTTCATCACTCCAGAGTATGTTATGCCATTTTTTAGCTCCTTCTGGGCCACACCATGTCTTATGGCGATTTGCAAATTCTTTCCTCTTCTGTAAATTTACTTTTCTGAGCAATGGAACTTTTCGAGCTATTCGTCCCGGAAGATTAATATCACATAAACGACGTCGCACAGTTCTTGCTGAAATTTGATTATTTATTTCAGCTGCAATCGACTTAGAGGACCCTAAGTTTAGCCTAAACGGACAAATATTCAGCTGATACTGGACGTTTGACTAGGACATTTGACTTAACGGGGCTATTGGCGAGCAATGCCTTTTATGCAAACTATCAGTCTTCTTGAGATAAAAACATTGATATATTACACTTAAATATCTGAATGTAAATGCAGACAAAAGCAATTTTTTTTAATCTTCTTTCAACATTACTTTTTTTTACATACTAAAAAATTAAAAAACAAAATAGATACCCTTGTTAGATTTTTTAACAGGGGCCACTTTAAGATGCGATGCGCCACGCCTACCCCTTTCCCGATCTCCATATTCTTTTACATAGCGTACTTTTTCAATAAAAGTAACATTTATAGGGGAAGTTATTGTCCAAAAATATGTGAAGAATAACGACCACCCTAATGCTTTAGCTGATTATTGTTTACTTTGCGGATCCTCTTATAGAAACTGCTGCTTGTAAGTCGACTGTATGCGCCTTTTAATAGGCTTAAGAGTTCGAACAAGCTTCGTTAAACAGCTCCAATGTAAAAAGCTGGTCCAAAAAAATATTCATTATTTTCATACAAGCTCATTTTTATACAATTTATTTCTACTAAGAATTAATTAATAAATAATTAATAATTTTAATATTAGTATTTAAAAAAACTTATTTGAAAGCCCAAGACGTTCTACCCACACCAGCCAAGTAGATTACATTTCCGAAACCAGCTACAGATTTGCTCACAGTACTCTATGAACGAAATAAGTGTTCGGCTGTAAACAACCTCTTTTTAACGTGCATGTTTATAAAATGGCAAATGAGATTGTTTTTTTCTTTGTGAGAATGAAGTTTACCCTTTTTCAAGGACTAACTGAGAGTGAACACATAAGCGTGAAATTTTATATGTATCCGTTGAAAAAATTTACTAAATGTCACATTCAGTTTATTTCAGGTTTTGTTTGTGAATTCAACAGCTGAACAGCGAATAGTAAAATACTTAACGTGCGTTTGGATTACCGATTTTTGAACGCAACCTTTAAGGCACATAATTTATGTAATAATGGTCATTTAGTATGACTTTTCCTAAAGGTTCATTTATACGTGACATAACCATACCACAGCAAAAAGCTGTTCGAACCAAACTTATGGGCAACAATGTATTTGATTATAGGTGCATTACCATTACGACATAACCTTTATCATAGAAACCAATTGAGTTTTGGTTTGTATAGCAACGGTTATAGTTATGGTAAGTCACCTTTAACTAAAGTGAAGGCCAGCCCAATATGTCACTAAATTAAGTATTATCTTGATTTTTAAATTCATTTCATATACCTTACGTTTGCACACACAACAATAAGTGCTGTGGTGTATTGTTCGCCATCTCTTTTGTTTACTTAACTTAACTTAAGTGAAAAAAATATTCACACTTTAGCACACTTAAGTTAACAACAACGGCACATCAATTTATCATGATCACATATTTCAATTTCAATTCATCTCGAAACTTTACTATTGGAGGGATGTTTCTGGTGTGCTAGTTTTAAAAACGGGGGTTGATTTTTAATGTATGTATGTAACGCAAGGTAATTACGTATGAGTTTTATATTGATTTGCCTGCTTGTATATATGTTTGTTTATGTATCCATTCAACATTGTGTGTAGTACACACAGTTTTATTGTTGTTGACCACACATCATCACAGTCATTTTTTTATCGACCACACATCATGACAGTATATAAGTTGCGTTAACAACAGTGCACGACACCGCTCTTTATTCTTAACTACACTAAATTGCACCACACAAACTGTGTTAGCTACTCTACATTGCAGCACTTAAAGAGTTTGATCGCACAACAGCACAAGAATTAGAAAATCATCCGGGTCTTGAATTAGCTTGAAATAGGACTTGATGCAGGCCTCTAAACTGAACCTTAAATCTTGCGTTCAGCTAAATAAATTTTTTCTGTCATTTTCGCCGAAATCCGATCAAGTTTTAAAGGAAGATCGATACTATCGACTAGCAAAATGCTGAAGTTCTTAGAAAGCGTTTGAAAGTCTATTCTTGAGCATTATTTTGTAAAAGTAATTTAATCTTAAGAGACTTATGAAAGGAAGTTTGTAAGAACAATTTATTTCACCCTAACCAACAAGCGTTTGGTGAGTTTTGCTGGTGTATTAATATAACAAACTTTAAAAAACCCACAGCTTTTCGTTTAAGTATAAGTATGTATATTTGTATATGAAAAATTATTTTTTTTTGCATAAAAAATTAAGAACAGTCTCTTGGCCAGAGTCTGCTTTCAACTGAGAGCACAGGTTAATTTATCAAATTTTGTATTTATTTTAAAAGCAAGAGCTTGATTAATTTCTGACAAATTAGAAGCAGAAAAGTATGTGTGACACACCCCAACATTTTAAACAGAGAAGACATTCAAGATGCAAAATTTTTAACATAAATGTTATTTTAAACTGGCTGGCCAACAAGATGTCTTGGATAGGATTGGGTAATGGCTTAAAGCAGTAACGCATTGAAAAGGTGTTTTTCTTTTTTGATAAACGAGTTCGGCTTAAACAAATGACACGATAAGACAGACAAAGGACAAAAAGATGATACACTTGCTTAAACCTGATTCAAACTGGCCAAGTTTGGCTCGTGATCTTTGTTCATGGCTTTCTGTTTCACTCCGACTGCGTATAGAAGCACATGAATAATGATCGAAAGTTAGTAGTTCTTGTGGAGTTTATGCAGTTCTTTAGTTGATATATGACTACATACAAATGTTTAAAATATTTTTTTGTTTTGTTTTATTAAAACAACTCTCGAAAAGGTTATCACTTTAATTCAAATGTGTGACACTCATAATTTTTTAGGCGATTATTTTTGACAGGATTTATTGCATCATAGTCAGTCAACTTCTTTTTAAGTATAAAACTTCATCATTTTGTCTGTGTGCGTTTTGTTAGCATTATTTTGCAAATGTTATTTAATAATACATTAAAAAATTTTGATCTTATGAAAGATTAAAATATTTACTTGATGTAAAAAATCATTTAGGAGCTGAGGTTTCTAGGTTGGATTTCAGGGTCAAAATAACGAGTATGACTGGTATTATGTTGATTTCCGAGACTCATTTAACAAAAATGTGTGGAACTATTTTATCTTAAAAAAAAAAGAAGAAACGAAAAGAATGACAAAAGCATAGATCGCCTTCATTTTTAATGAAAACGTAATTTCATTTATTAAAAAAAATAATGTAATTTTTAAAATTTTTTAAATTTTTCTTTCTTTTTTTTCAAACCACTTTAATTGCCAATCGCAAAGTTTAATCAGTGTCACTTCCCAACTAAGCAAATCAATATATAACTGTTCAATTGATATTAAAGCTAATAAGACATTAATTAAAATTCTTATCAGTATTAATCAATAACTTTGGATCATCATGTTCAATCCACTTTCGATTTGATAACTCGTCGACAGACAAGTGACATTTTATAAATTATGACTTCATGACGACTCTTTTAAATACAAACAATTTTCAATTATTCCAAAAATTAAAAAAAAAATATTTATAAACACATATGTATGAGAGAATTTAACTCTCAACAGTCGTTTAGTTTATTGGGTTTTAGTCTTTTTTGTTTTTGGTTTATTGGTTTAAGTCGTGAGTGAATGACTGCGTCTTCTTGTGGTGTGTTGTCAAATGAATAATAAACTGGAGTCCTTTTGTTTGTCTGTCTTATATGTTTTTATTTATGTACTGGGATATCTGTCTACATTCTGCATTAATGTATGATTCTCTATCGAACTATTTAAAAATGAAATAAGTTAACTAAATGCGACTAGCCATAATGATGACGTGGTCGATGTTTGTTTTTAGAGGCATTTTTGCGCATGCTTAACACGAATTTCAGATATGTTGAATCACTGGACTATGCCGCCACATTTCCCGATACAAACAATGCAGAAATACATATGAAAATGTATAAAATAATTTTAAGTTATGCACCTTTGATTTGTATCATCTTTAAACAATAGTTGTAAATATATTTGTTTTACAACCCATTCAGACAATTATATGGCCGCGATGCCTTTTTTGCATAAATACTTAATACCAGTTGCACTCTTAACTTCGATTTCATCAATCTCTTTAACTCCATTCAATTTTGTTTTATTTTTTCAGTCGTTGTTTGCAAATATAGTGGGCAGCTTTAAAGTATTTTACATAATTTTAAATCACGAATACATATATTCTTACACTCGTGTCTGTTAAAATTCAATTGTTTTGGACATTTCAACAATATAATTGATGTTATTGCTTTTTAATTCGTTGTGTTAACGTGGTGTGAATAAAATATATAAATTCAAATGGCCTGCAATTGTTTAACAGTTTGTTAATAAAGAAATATCAAGAGGCATATTTACATAAGTAAACACATAAACAAAAAAATATTATGAGATTTACTTAAATATTGCTTTAAAATTTTTAACTAACTGGAATGTTAATGGACTGAAGGCAATAAAGAGCAGCATACTAGAGAAACCAAACTTGGGATCCAGATCCAGAAAATCTCAGGATTTATCGCTTATGCCACATCCCAAATGCCGGGACTTGGTCTTTGAAATCTCTTTAAATCCTGTTTTTAAAAAAATCAATGTTATTCTCTGAAGAACGTGTCCAGGGAACACCGTGTAAAAAATCGTGAAAAAACAGAACATATTCGTAAAATTATATATAAATAATTTAAACTTAAGGGCACTGCTACACGTTCAATAAATATCGTGATATTTCTTGTATCACGATATTTATTGAACGTGTAGCATGTAATATTGATGGATCGCGATCCATATCGCAGAATGGCCTAAAATATGAAATCCAAAATTCGGATCGCGGATCGCGTGATAAATATTGAACGTGTAGCATTTTCATGATATTAAATCATGATACGTCAGTAAAAAGTTTTAAATAAAAGAAATACAATAAAATACGCAGTGGAAAAAATTAAAGAAACTAATAGTAAAACAATTGGCAAAATTTGTGGAAAGTTTATTGTAATAAAGGGTAATGGCAGAAGACAGTGAAAGTGAGTGGGTTCTGCGGGTGGAAACGGAATTAACACGGACAGCACAAAAATAACGTAAATACTGACGTGATAAATATTGAACATGTAGCATACGAGCGTGATCCATCAATCCACTTAAATGGATCGCGATCCAAATATCACAATATATATTGAACGTGTAGCAGTGCCCTAAAGGGGGTAAAAAGATAAATATTTCTATGGAACGCAACAATTTATTTTCTTTTTCTTTATGCAGGGTAACTTTTATTTTATTTTACAAGAAAATTATTAAAAGTTTTTGATTTCATGGTGGTATTTCAGATATCAATTTTCAGACTAAGTAAAGGAAAATCTAGAACATGTATCTGTTAAAAATATATGACATGCAAATTTGTTCTAATGTTCACTTTTTGTTCAAATAAGTTATTAAAATCAAAGCGGCTCATGCGAAGTTTGTCAATAATTATGTTGCCAATACCTCATTTAATGGTTTTCAATTAGAAGAGGTTGGTTCATCACTCTCTCCAATCCTTTTCTCTTTGCAACCTTACCAAAACTGTACCTCAGCAAAATTTTAAGAGCTTAAATGTAACCGTTTGAAATATTCAACCTAAAAGTGTTTGACTGCGTGGGGTATATAGCGCCCAATATTTCCTTAAAGGGCATAATAATCCTAACAATTAAAACGAAAATATAAAGAGAAAAATCGATTAAGTAACTATACAAAAATTTTTTTGTTTGGTTTGTCTTTGGTTTAATTTTTGTTCGCTCAACACCGCCAATTTTTTTTTTGCAGTTGAAATTTTGACACTACTTTTTTTTCATTTTGAAATTTTAACTATAGAAATTTTCAACACATATACAAAAATTACAACTGTATTTAAACTTGAATACAAAGTTTCATATATATATACAAATAGAAATAGTACGCAAAATTTATTTTAACTTTTATGGGCGTGGCACAGGCCACTTTCTTTCCTTCAAACTTTCTACAAACGAGAGCACCAATGTGCTTACAGAAGTTTATAATAACCAGTGAAGTTCCTACATTGCCTACAAAGAATGGTTTTACTTTTTTGTCTTGAGAATCGAATTGAGAGTTCAATTTTCGTCAGCGGTACACCACCCATTTTTGCTTTCAACTTTAGAACCGTTACTATACATACAAAGCTTCATTGAAATCGGCTTGATAGTTTTGCAAAGAAAATTTTTATAAAATACGGTGCAGTAGTACAGAAGTATCTTTATTGAAATATTAGTGTTTGTGGGCATGGCCCCGCCCCCTTGTTGCCTCTAAAAGTTTGACACCAGATGCCTTGTGTATAAGTACACACAAAAAATAAATTAAGTAAACTTACTTAAATCAAGCCATAGCGGTGTCAAAAGTACAGTGAGTACGGTTTTTATTAAACCAAGTACGAAATTTCTTACTCCAAGTAAAATTTTTCAAGTACGAATTTCTTACTTTAAGTCACAATTAAGCCAAAAAAGAATTGATTTAAGTTTGATGTAAGCCAAAAAAAGATTGATTTAAGCCGTAAACGGGATTAATTCAAAAATGAAATGTCATTTTTTTGACTTGTGGACCTTTATTTAAGAACAAGAGTTTTATATTTTATTTTTATTTTATAGATACTTAAAATTTATAATTTAAAAGTTTCATATTTTGTACTTACCGAAGCTGAGATTCGAACCAGGGACTCTCTGCACTGCAGCACAAGCGCTCTACCTCTAGGCTACCGAGACGCTTTGTTTTCAAATGTAAAATAATATATTAAAACAACAAGTTGTTTTCTGCTTAAATTGTTAAAGCAATCCGAATAGGCTTGATTTAAGAAAATTAAAAATCAAGAAAGGTTTTGGATAAATTCAAGAATAAAATTCTTGATTTTAGAAAGTCGTTTTTCTTTCTGTGTACGAATTTTCAAAAAATTCGAAATACCAGTAAATAAAGTTTAATATTTGGGGGAGTGACCCCTAGGGGTCATTACATTCGTTATATCATTGGCTTTTATTGTCGGGGTTTTAAGTGATATACAATATTTTTGATATTCAATGTTTTTGTCTCATGGAGACCAGTGTTTTGATATGGTAGTTCTTAGCCTACAACATTCCCTTTTTAACACATTGACTGCCACGTCGACCATATATGGCCGACACCAGTTTGTTCACTGTGCGCCGCGTCAACCATATATGTGCGACACGTTGTATTTCATTTGAAGCCATGTCGAACAAATATGGTATACACTCTATGCTATTTTACTGTAGTATTTTGAAGCGTGGCCTCGGGCGAAACTTTTGATATATTGGTTTTGGCCCTGCTCAAAAAATAAGAGAAATAACAACAATTTAATTATTTTAGTAATTTATTTTTTCAAACTATAGTATGGCTACAAATATAACTTCATGAAAAAAAAATATTATCTACGTTTCTAAGAACAAAAAAAATTACTTTTGTGTACCTAACTACTTATTTTGAACTTATTAACAATTTTTCGAAAAAAAATGGCGTGGCCCCGGGGTAATTTTTTTCAAAAAGTGTCGTGGCAGTCAATGTGTTAAGATTTTACCAGCCAGATATCAGTTCGTACAACCTTTTGGTACTTACCCTAATGCCAGAACATTTAAGCCCTTAAAAAGCTTTTAAACATTTGTAAGGGAAGCATTTTGATATCTCCATTAGAACGCGCTTAAAATATAAATGATTTTTTGGCCTAATGTAGGGGCCCTTTTTTCAGTTTTTCGTTATACCTTCGGCATTTCAATTAGGATTTTGAAGAATGAGGTGTCCAAAAGACGTTGCGCCAAGATATTTACCCACTGCACCCTAATTTATGCAACAAAAATTAAAAAATATATATGTTTTGCATCTTTCGACCTTACAGAAATAGATGTGGACTATATTTTTCTCCTCAGGGCTCGCCATGACAGATATATGTATCAAAATACATCCAATAAAAAAGAAATTTAATATTTTTACATTAGGTTGGTACATTAAGGTGGTATAAAGTCAGATCTGGTAGGTAAAACTTCAAACGGTTTTCTAGACGCTAATGATTTCCAGTTTAAAATAATGGTCTCTTTAAGACAAAAGCACTTGAAAATCCGACAGTAAGTGCCAAAGATATAACGAAAACCAAAATTGCGACCCCTAGTTTTGGCATAAAAAATAAATTGCGTTTTTCCAAATCTTTTTTTAATAATGATTAATGTTCCCAATCTTTCTAGGGTAATGTCCAATTTTAATTTCATTTTAAAGTGTGCCGGCCGGAATATTATGACATTAGGTCTAAAATTTCAGCCTTTAATAATTAACCAAATTGAACAGCTTTTTATGGGCGCGCATAGAGGTCAAAGTTCAAATATGACCAAATTTCCTTGGTTATGTAAAACAAAATTTATTCACTTTGTACATTATTTCAAAACGCTTTAGAGAGTTATTTATTTTAATAAGCAGAACAATAAAACGGATTATTTGGAATCAGTCTTTGTAAGTCATTTGGATCTAATTGGCTCTTCAAACTAAAATATCGCTAAATCATTAAATATTCTTCACTATTCGATGAGAATGAGAAGTGTTATTAAATATATAATATTCAAAAAAATAGTATTTTTCTTTCGTTATCTTCAGCCCAATCTTTGTACACTAAAGTCTTTTTTAAATATTAACCCGCTACTTTGTAAGCGAAGTTGTAAATATTAACAAAAAGAAAGTACTAAATGCAAAAGACTTCTCTATACATTTTTAATCCCTAATCCATAGTTTTCGATTTTTATGACTTTCATTTATAAAAAACAAAGAGTACCAAAGATATAAAAGATACATTTTTTAAACTTGTTAAACACATAATGAATTTTGTATCCCAAGTAGTTTTAAAATATAGTTTCCACCGAATTTGAACTTTGTTTCTGACTTTATAAACTTAGAAGTTACAAAATGGACCTAAGCAGTTTTAAGACATGGTTTCTACACTGTCTTGCCGCTGAGGGTCCAATATTTTAAAAAAGTACCAGACATACATATATACATATATATACATGAATATTTTTCGAGACCTGTCGAACATAATTTGCATTTTGTTTCTATCTATATTAGTTCTCAAGTTACAAAATGGACTTCAGCAGTATCAAAATATCGATTCTACCCTGTCCTGTCCTTAGGGTATTTCAAAAAATTACCATAACTACATTCATATTATTCGAGACCTGTCCACCGCAGTTTGCGGTTGTCTATATATTTATTCGTTTAGAAGTTAAAAAAAAGTGTCTTAAAGTACCAACATAAAATTTTTGCCCCCGTATTTATAGTTTTTTTTAAACCTGTCAAACGCAATAAGAATTTTTTTTCTATCTTTTTTGGTTCAAAATTTACAGCATGGACCTCAGCAGTATCAAAACATAACATTGAATTCTTTTACCCCTTAGGACTTTTAATTTTAGAAAACTGCCAGGCATAAGTCCGCTCATGTTTTGATTAAAATAATACCTTTTAAATTTTGTTTCTATCAATTTACCGATATTTCTCATTATGTTCTTTATACCCTTTTGGTAAAACAATTCCCAAAAATGCCGTCTTATTGAATACGGAGAGGGGCCAATATTGCAAATTTCAATATTTATTCTAACGTTTTTGGTCTCTGCGATAAAGAATCAGTCAGTCATTAACGCTGTTTCTTTGTACATACAGATAAATAATGAAATTTGACCTCGGTGCACGCCCATAAAACGTTGTCCGACTTGGTTAAATTTTAAGGGGCAGAACTTTTAGATCAAGTGTCACATAATTTCGGCGGGCAGACCTCAAATTTTAATCAAAAAATGTTTTTCATAATAGCGATTGTCACCCTAATAAATACATATGTTTAGTTCACTCTTAGTTTAACTTTAAAAGCATATCATTTTGATTTTAAGCCCTATCGATAAGTAAGAACTTATAGTTTTAAATATTAAAAATTTGTTTGCATATTCTTTTTATATAGAGGCTTAATTGTAAATCTCTGATGACACTCGAAGAAGCGCGATTTATATATGTATTTAAACGTTTGAAGTTTGCGACAGCACTTTTAATATAAAAATTTAAATCAAGCGTTAGTTTATATTTCTTTAGTTTAAACCTTTTTTGTATTATATACAATAGTTGAAAAAATACAAAATAGCAAAGAATAGCTAGAAAACTGCAGGTATACATAACTATTGTCTTAAATTGATTAAATTATAATGTTCACATGGTAACTTCACGGCATGTTTAAGCATAAATAATGTAAAATTTTTACAGAATTTTAAATCCCGAATTTCAAACATGCATAAGATGAACGTCCTTTTACAGAATCTAATACATTTAATCTAATCAACCTCAAATTTAAAATAAAGTTTTATTTATGTATGTGCGTATAGGTAAATATGTTTAAGTACATTTGTATATGTATGTATGTTTGTCTAAGTATAAAATGTTATGTGTATATTAAAATGGCCAAGTATGTGTATGTACTTAAGAAAGCTACGCACGTTTTGGTCCCGAAACAAGTATTTGAGCTAAAATTTAACAGTCAGAAAAATAGAACAAACTATACCAGCACGTAAAGTTTTTGTACAAGAAAAGATGCCAAGCTGAGGAAAACCAGAATGCAAAAATATAAAAGAAAAGGAACAACATCGAAAGGAAGGAAATGAAAGAAGCATAAGACCGTCGGCAACGATGATAGCATGAGGGATTACCGTCAGTGATTTATATGGGATTTCGAAGAAATATGGCCAGAATGTGTCGGCAATTTTTATTGGACATTTTCAAAAGCAACTAAGATGTTTTATTCGCTCTTGTTCTGCCCTTTTCTCTTGTTGATTGTCTTTCTCCTCACAAGACACACACACAGTCTCAAGAAAAAATATAAAATTGTAAGTTTTAAAATCACATTAAAATGGTATAATGATGGCATGGACAAAAATTGTGTGTATTGTGGGGTGACGGAAACAAAGAAATCATGAACATGATGGTTTTAGACTTGCTTTATCGTACTTGTACACTACAGTTAGTATGGTCGAATAGTTATATAAAACAGTTTTTACTTACCTTGGGCAAATTTAGGCACTTAATAGCAATTGAGCCCAACAAGAGAAAATGCTTTTCAAAAATGCCGGGATGCTTTTTAACTGTGTTGCAAAAACTCACCTTAAAAGCATGCATCATGTTAAATGTTAAGATTTTCATCCCGTGTTTGCGAAAAACTTCATTAGTGTTTTCCCCCCGATCACTTTCGGGGCATCATTGCTCAATAGCCATCGTAAATTACTCGATAGATCGAGTGCTTTTCATGTATATGTATTTATAATAATTATTGCTATCGGGTACCGTAACTTGACCCCGGCTCAACTTCAAACAAAATGAATGTATTTGTTTGAAACTACTTGTAATACACTTGCAAAGAATACTCTGCAAAAATATGGTTTAGTAGCTGCTATTCTTCAAAGGTTTATACAAACTTCTTCTTCAAGTCCATTTTATATAAATATTATTTTGGGTGCATTCTGAGCAAATTGTGCAAAATATTTATTTATTTTTGCACTTTCTATACCTGCATATTTACTACATTTTGGGAAGATTTAAGTTATTTTTTCATGAAAAATTTTTAAACAATAAATATTCTTTAATACTTTTTTGCGACCCCATTAAGCATACATATTATGGATCGTCGATTTGTTCATGCTCATCAGTCCGTCTGTTGAAATGAAATTTCTAGGGTCAAATCATTTTTCATTGACAGCGTCTACGTGTCTCATTCCGGTAGCCATGGAGTGTTACATTATGTCTTTCGTTTAAAATTATGTGTTATACGATCGTTGCCAAACCTTTTCGATTTTCATATTATGGATGAATTGAGGCAGTATTAATTTGATTATCAACCTTAATGCATTTTGAATGATTTTTTTAAACGCTTTAAAGACCCGAGCAAACTTTTAAAGTTTTTAGAGGGAATTATTACCAAGATTTTATGGCTCACGTTTTTCTACGTTTCACGTTACATATATTAAGTAATATTTGCAAAAAATCCGCTTTATACATTTGATAAAATTAGCCACTCTCATAGGTCGGTAAAGCGGTAAACTTAAGGGCGACCCAATGGTATATTAACACGTGTTTTAGTATAAATTTTATAGTAATATTTTTAGTTAACTCCTTCACAATTGATTGATATTCATTATCAATACTTCCTTATTTTAAATTTTTTATGTTCTATTCTTAAATAGAAAAAAACAATTATATTTGATCTGGGGAGGAACAACTCCAAGTCGTCCGCGTCAAGGGCTAATTCAATCACGAATTTGTACCCAAATCGCTTTTGAACTAATAATTTAAATGTCCCAATTAAAAATTTAGGTTTTGGTGGAAATTAACGTGTAGCAATGATGCTTATTTACAAATTCTTTGCACAGAAATTTTGTAGAGTTACATATATGTATCTTCGCTTTGCAAGTATGCAACACACTTTAAGATGGGTATACAAAACCTAACAACAAACGTTAAAGCTAACATTAATATGAATTCAAGTTTCGAAGAACCACTGCCTAATTGGTCATTGGCCATTTTTTTATTTTATTTTTATTTTATGTCTTGTTTTTCGTTTGCTTATAATTATTGAGGTATGTATGTTAAGTTCAGTTAAGTTGACATACATAAATTCTTCATTCTATGAATTTTTCTGTGCCATTTACAGCGTTTTTGGTGCCATTTTTCATACTTTTTTATAAAAAATTTCGTGCGATTTTTAACTGTCCTTACTAAAACAATGAACCTATCACTCAATTGCACTAGGCATATTCAACCGTTAAGTCAAAACGGTCTCAAATTGAATTACAAAAAGAGCTGTTCGCCAGCTTGCTGTGCGAGAAGGAAACAAATTTGAAGATTTAACTGACAAATTACACCTTACAAACGCAGTGCAATTACCAGCTACGTCCTGGGATTAAATATTGGTGTCCAATATCCAAAAATCCTGGACCGCCTTGCTCGCATTTGGTAATGAATTAAGAAAGCAAATGAAGATATTGCAACTATGCTATAACATTTGCCAAAAAAGCAAGAGAAAATTAAAAAAAAACTATAAAATTTCTGGTTCTATTTATTATCTGTTTAATATGTAATAAGCCGCGAAAATGCAGCTTGCACTGTTGTTGGACAAGAGCAAGGTATCTTTACGCTGTAGAAGGTTCTAATTGACTGTAAAATCTTTCGGTGTAAAGAGTATTTACAGCCTCATAATATTGTCCGTTGGTGTGGCGGCACTGCAGTTGTGCAGGAGCAAGGTATCATTACAGTTAATTCGAACCATCTACAGCGTAATTCTAGTGCGATGTGTACATTTTGGAGCAAAAAATAGTTAAGTAGGAGAAAAGGGAATGGTAGCTGTCGCACAAACGAGCAATTCTTAATATAAAACTTATTAACTGATAAAACTAAAGAATTTTCAGAAAGGCCAACAACTTATTACTTATTATAAGGACAAGCTAAAATCACTGACTTTAATTTTTATACATAAATATTTGCATTAAAATATATATTTTAAATCAAATCCGCTGATATTCAAAACCTTGTCACTAAGAACTTGCAAAAATATCAGGTAAAATAGAGTTTACATTTTAAAAACCTGGCATATCAAGGAATATTTTGAATATTAATGGAATTTCATCAAAGAAAAATTTTAGTCTCAGTGTACAGCGCTTCATTGTCTTTTTGTATCCACAAAATATTTTCAATTCTTTACTGGATTTTTAAAATATTTTATACATTTTTTACAGTTTCAATTGTTGTTACTTCTGTTTTGCTAATATTTTTCTCCCCTATTTGCTATGATGTGATGCTCGAATTTTTATGATTAAATTTTTAAAAAAGCAATCGCTCTAAGAAGGCAAGAATGTGGTGTAAGGCAACATAGAAAGTTTTTAAACATTATCGATATATTTTTTGTGGTTTTTTGGCCATTAATTTAAAATTTAAATGCAAATAAGCCAATTTCAATCTTAGCAAGAGAATCGTGAACTTTCAGATAATTTCTTTCGAATATTTTTAATTTAACAAGTATTTGCCACTTTAAGCAGCCACACATTTGGTGGCCAACAAAGACATTAATTAACCTTTATGGTTTGGAATACTTTAGTATGCCAAGCATTTTATGAAAAGGGGGTGAGGAACATACTTTAAACTGCAAAGTTATTGTCAATTTGATTAATTGACTAAGTTGTGAATGCAGAATCGAACGACCGCTTAAGTAACTAAATAAAACTAAGATTATCCTTGGAATTTTTTTAACAAAATTGAAATAGTTTTGCATACAATTGTTTCTTTTTAAATGAGTTGTGGCAATATTTCTTTACTCTTGTTGCTGCTGTTTTTGGAAATTGCGTCAAAATGATTTAGTAGCCAAACCTTAAGCACGCTGTTTTAGCAATGTTTATTTTAAAATCTGTTGCTTTTATAATTTACAACACTTGCAAGAGTTTGTAAATATTTCTGTGTTTGTGTGAATTTTAGGAAATTTTAATTTATTTTTAAATATGTCAGTTAATGACAGCAGCGGCGCTATAACCACTTAACTCCATATGGAGAATATGAACAACAAAGGTTTTTAATTAATGGGTATACATTTTAATGAATGTTTAATATATTTAAAATTAATAACTCAAATTTACTGAAAATAACAATAATACGACAGCGAAACATCAACTACTGAAATGTAGTCAGTTTCAAAAGTTGGGTTTTTTTAAAACAGCTATACATATTTCTACTATTCATGTTAATGATGTGGTGTCTGTCGACCGTTTCTTTAAAATGTCAGCCATAGTTTAATCCACAAATTTGCAACTCATAGCACGTTATAATGGAAATTAATTAACACCATCTTCTTATAACATCCGCCCTTGGAGTGTTACAAATATTATAAATGTACTTCGGTATCCAACAGAACAAGTCTTTGTTTTGCAACGATAAAAACAACAGTACAATGATTATATTCGTACGTACAAAAGCTCACTCACTCAACACATAATGGTTTCATTATTTCACTTTTAATTTAGTGGGTGTCGTCTTCTCGCCTGGCATATTAATTTTAGCAACTTTAATAATTTATTACACTAATTTGTTTATATGGGTGCTAATATTTCTTGTAGTTACAAGCAAACAAATGATATTTTTAAAACCAACAACCAAAAGATCAGGGGGAAAATTACGGTATTCGTTTCGAATTGAAATTCTACTCAATCGATCGAATTGTCAATGCTTTTAATTAAGGAATCCTAATTAGAATTTTTTAATTTCGATTTTAATCGAATGCCATAATTTTCCCCCAGCATTTCAATCCAGGATTTTTTCTTAATATGTAAATTGTAATCTGTATTTGTTCTCTTGTTTAAATCGAAAGCTTTGCAAAACTAATTTATATACAAGAAATATAAGAAAAATAAAAAATAGTTTCTTTTTAGTAAATTTATGATTATTAAGGTCACACTGTGGCAAGGTCACAACCCTCACATTCTTGTAGTGACTGTTATGATCGGATTTCATAGCATTTGAGTAACTATCTATTTTGAGACGTTTGCAATTTTACCATCCCTGGAATTCATTGCTTAGTTATACCCATATCGCATTCGTTTTTTTTTTCGTTTGTTTGGATGGTTTTTACGCCTAAAAATAATAGTCTAAGACTCACCTTCAGGTATATTGGCGGACCAAAAACTACTTCCGACTGTATAAATATTCATTATTTTGTAGCCTTAATTGCTACTTTCCATTTATTTGTTATTTAATTTGTAATGACTTTTTAAAAGCACGTTATGATTTGAAAATTAATTTAAGCTCGATAATTATTATTATAAATCAAGTCTGTTCGGATTAAATTAAAAAATCAAGCAGAACAAAACTTGTTGTTTTAATATATTATTTAACATTTAAAAACAAAGTGTTTCGGTGGCCTAGAGGTAGCGCGCTGATGTTTGAGTGCGGAAAGTCCCTGGTTCGAATCTAATCTACGACGGTAACGACTAAGTACAGAAAATTAAGTTTTTTAATTAAAAATATTAAGTATTAAGTATATAAAACAAAAATAAAATTTAAAAAAAGTCTTCTTCTTATTTTTAAACTATTTGCGACTACTTATTTTATAAATTAAATTATTAAAACTATCAAAATAATATCGGATTCGTTTTGGGACATCGCAAACAAAAATAAGTACTGTTTACAGTGGAATTGTAAGTAGTGCTTAACGAGAATTATACTTACTTGTCTACTTATTATGTAAGTAAAGTTTTTGCTGGGCCTGGGAAGATTAGGAGATTGCCTTTATCGCTGCGTGCCTGTCAATAATTATGTTCGACCGAAAGTTCTCAGTTTAAGAGGACAAGGCAAGATCCGTTGCTAGTTGGACTTCTTCCACACACCCCCACCCCCCTCACTACAAAACTTTGCTTTTGTTTAAGTTTATTGTTATCGGATCAAAAATTATCATGAGAAAATTGTTCCCACAAAGTCATAAATATTAAGGTAACATCTGCGAAGGTTAATAATTCTAGTTCTTATGATCAGGGTATAATATTGTTACATAAATTTAAAAACATGTTTTTTTTGTTTTCAAAATTTTTCTATAGTTTCTAAGACACACAAAAAAAATGTTACGCAATGTGTTATAATTAAAACCACTGTTAGACAAATCGTAACCTTGATTTTTCTTAATGGCCATGAGAGCCAGTACCTGTTGATTAGATTTGACTTTTTGGTATTTTCCAGTTGATGATTATCCGAAACTGAAAGTTAATGGAATTTAAGTAATTTTGTCAATTTATAATGGGTACCATAAAATGCGGCAATATTCGTTACAATAAACAATTAAAATCTTTTACTGACCTTCAAAACTAACACCACCTGATAGTTGTCTCTGAAAAACAAATGCCGTCATAAATCGTTTTAGGGCGATGAAGGAAAACAAAAAGGGAAAGTGTTTGTTGCGCATAAGAAAACCAATTTAGTTTTGCTTTTGTTTTTCAAATATGTCAAAACACGATATATACATACACACTCACGTATTAAATTTAAATGATTTATTATCCAACAAACAAATAAACTGCAACAAAATTTAAAAATAGCTTGGTCGTACTTTGTTGAAATTTTTAAATACAGAAGGTGAAAAGGAAAACACACAAATATTAATAGTGATTTATGCATTTAAAGTTATTTGAAAAGTTCCTTTTATTTTAAATACTTAAAATATATATGTAAATAAATATATAATTTTATTATGAGAACTTAAATTTTAGTCTGGCACTGGCTGGTTTAATATAAATTAAATAGTTTTAAGATTTGAATACTTATTGTTAGTTCGCTAAAGGCGAAGTTTCAATAATAAAAATATGAAAGAAAAAAAAATTATATATATTTTAAATATTAAAAAAATATATACATATATACATGTAAATACGTTGATATAAATTAGATGGATGTAAGTCAGCGGTAAAAAAAATAATTTTTCATTTGGGTATCAAAAAAAATTTTCAGAGTGCTTTTGACCACATTCGTTGCAAAATATTTTGTTTTTTACTTTTTTTTTACACAAAAATAATTATTACCACAGAGTTGTAAAAAGCAGCTTTAAAAAAAAACTTTTATTTACAAAAACATATAAGTAGGAGCTTTAAGTTCCATTTGTTAGCAAATAAAAACCTATATTTCCGCATTAGCAGCCCTCTCTCTCGATCATTGCGCTTAGGTTACTCTTGGCTACTTTCGCCTTTATTTTTAGGAACATTTACAAATATTTTTTTTAAATAATAAGAACATAAACTAATGAAATACATAATTTTAAGGACTTGTTTGGTATCAGATGCTCATTTTTATAATGCATAACGCATAATCGTTACATATCTACAAGTGCTCGACTCCACATTGGAGTGAATTTGACTGTTCGAAATCTCGAAGAGTGGTGCCTTTTGACTTTTTTCATTACAAAAATCATAACTTTTAAAATAATTAAGACACTTTGAAAATTTGAAAAGATATTGACAGACGACACTTTACTTACTTACTTATTAAGATGGCTTTTACAGAGCTTTTGTTCCATTAGCCGAACTTAGAATTGATCTCCAAAGCCTTCGATTTTCTGTGATTCTTCTTCAATTTCTGATACCAAGTTCCGAGATGTCTTTCTCTATTTGATTCTTCCATCGGAGTTTCGGTCTTCCTCTTCTGCGTGATCCATTACCAGGCTCGCATTCAAATGACTACCTAGCTGGAGCATCTTCTTTCATTCTCACATCATGACCTAGCCAACGTAAACGATGAATTTTGATATGTGTAACTATGTCAATGTCGGTAAACAGTTCAAAGGGCTCACGGTTCATACAAAACCGGTATTCTCCGTCAACGCAGAATTATCCATAGATTTTCCAAAGAATCTTCCTCTCGACAACTCCAAGCACTCCATTTACTGCCAGACCTACTTTGGCTGGTTCTTTCTCGACTTTTTTCAAGGTGGAAGTTAGTGCTCGCAATGTTTTCCCCATTAAGTCGATATCGTCAGCGTAAGCGAGTAACATGTGCTGTTTTGTGAATAGTGTACCAGTTCTATTCACATTTGCGTTTCGTATAACCTTTTCTAAAAGGATATTAAAAAGATCACACTAAAGACTGTTTGCTTGTCTGAAACCTCTTTTGGTACCGAAGGCTCAGAAATATTCCTGCATATCTTAACTGAGGATTGCGTATCAGTTAAAGTCATCCTGCAGAGTCGTGCTAGTTTCGCAGAGATGTCGAACTCAGATATGGCTTGAAACACCTTTGCACGTATGGGGCTGTCAAAAGCGGCCTCATAGTAATCAAATAGATGGTATGTGTCGATCTGTCTTTCTTGGGTTTTTTTCCAGTTTTTGACGTTACATGTATATCTATTTGATGATGGATTTGCCAGGTATAAAGCCCCATTGATATGGCTTAATTATCTCGTCGATTTTGTAATTCAATCTTTCACACAATACGCTGGATTGAATTTTATAACCAATGGGAAGGAGACTTATTCCTCTATAGTTGGCACATTCTGTCTTCTCTCCTTTTTTGTGCACAGGACATAAGACAATGATGTACAGATAGTAGAAATAAGCTGATGCATACGCCTTATCAGCGTGTCGCTTCCGGTCTTAAATAGTTCAGCTGGCAGCCCATCGGTTCTTGCTGGCTTGTTATTCTTAATCCGAGTAACTGCTTTTTGGCCTCATTCTGGCTAGGCGGTATGCACAGCAATGCCGATTTCTGGGATCAGTTCTGTTGTATCTTCATCGTTGCTATTATCAGATACCAGCACGCGTGAAAAATGGTTTTACCATGTATTCGGCACACTATCTGTATCACGCACCACATAATTTTCTTAGCCCTTGCAGGGCAATGTGTCTATACCAAAGATTTTAGTTTGGTGTTTTACCTTTTGGTAAAATTTTCGGACTTCATTTAGACTCCTGAACATCTCGATACTCAGGCCCCTATTTGGTTTTCCTCCCAATCTTATTCCTAGATTATACTTACATCCTACCCCCTTCACCTAAGGGTGTTGCCATACAAAATTTATTAAAATTATGTAAAAACGCCCATAACTTCCACAAAGTCGGTCTTAGAGAAGTAAAATGTAGGACCGACCCCCATTAGTTTCTACTGGTAAACATATTCCTCGAACATATTTGACCTATATCTCCCCGCACTAAGAAGAAATAGGCTAAAACCCCAAAAAACTCACCCGGGGTCGTCCCTAGAGAAATAAAATATATCACGGACCCCCATTAGTTTCACCTTCCAAACATATTCCTTGAACAAACTTACATTCTCCATCACTTACGGGGGTTGCCATATAAAATTTACAAAAGTGACGTAGAAACGCCAACTACTTTCCCAGAGGCGAACTCTGAGAAATAAAGTGTACAACCGACCACCATAAATTTCCTCTTTCAAACATATTCCCAAACTATTCTTACCCATATCTTGATCGCCAAAGGAGGTCGCCATATAAAATTTTAAAAAACTCGGGTAAAAGCCACTATAACTTCCCTAGTCACTCTAAGAGGGTTAAATTCTGACACCGACCACTGTTTAATAATTAGAAATACAAGGCGGGAAAAAAGAAATCACCCTATTGAAAGATGCTTTTATTTTTGCAAATGGTGGCCAATGTCAAATCTGTTTTGACATTTGTGAACTAGACAGATGTAGAATACAAGTGAAGAAGCCGTGGAGCGATACACTCCCAAAGAACGCGGAATAATCGTGTCTGGGGCGACGTGGACGTTTTTTCCACCTCAGCAGGTACGTGAACAAACAAAACAATTGTTTTGGGGCACCGAAAATCCACGAGTGATGCACGAGGAGTCATTACACCCGCTTAAAGTGACTGCATGGTACGCTGTTCATGCTGGGGGACTCATTAAGCCATTTTTTCGAGGACGTCGCTAGTCAAACGACAACAGTGGGCGGTACGCGGTAGAGGATCATGTGAGCCGAGTTTTTTTTGCCCCACGTGAACAGATTAGGTTTGGAGGACATGTAGTTCCAACAGGACGGTGCAGCGGCATACACTGCGCGAGCCACTGCATTAAAAAAATTCAGCAGCATGTAAAATAATTCGTTCGAACATTGCACGAAATCTTTTGTTATTTCGCGCAGCGACATTTTGTGTAGAAAACGCGAGTCCAACGCAACTCTTGTATATTTTACGAAATAGTCTTTATGGCGATTAGCCAAAGGTTTTTACGTCAAAACCACCTCTACGTAGTCTAAAAATATTTTAGGCATGAAATGACATAGAAACATGTAATCTCCTCGCAACTCACTTAAGGAAAATGTTCACTCCCAATACATATACCAACATAAGTGATTAACCGCCTGTTGTTAATACAAGTGCTATGGAAATGTGACTTCAATTTCCGGATGTCATAGAGCCTGGTTATAATTTTTAATCTAAAAAAGCTCCTGACTTTTTAAAAAAAGGAGCCAAGCTGGCCTTAGAGCTGCCTTTCACATCAAAGGGAATAATTTTATGCGTGTTAATGCCATTTTACGGCCGGAATACTTTTCTTAAAAACAAATCGCCAGCTAGGATTTAGAAGACAACAAATTACTAACGAGCAAACCCACAGATTAGTAAAGGTTAAAAGAAAAACCTTTGAGAAAAAAAAAATACTGTTCCGCACTTTCCCCAAACAAGGTTTTGGATTAATTGCTGTTATGTTTTTATTAAAAAAAAAAACAGCAAAAAAGAAATCTGAAACTTTGTTTATGGAGATTTTTGAATATGAAGATTAAAAAATTGTCATTAACTCTAACTTTGCTTAAGTCTTTTTGCCGGAGATTTAAGATCCTTTGTCTACTTAAAATGTTTCGCTTTAAAATATTTGAATGCCTTTTTAGAGTCAGAAGTTCTTTAACCTTGGTGCCATACGTATCCAAGTCACTTAAAACTTACTGAATCTGTGTTTTCCAAACGCGCTTTAACTTTTCTAATACAAATCTATCCACTTACCAACATGCTCGTATTTATTAGATAATTTAACAATATTCGCGAGAACAGCTGAGTTGTTTATAAAAAATTGCTGCATATTTCTTTGAAACGGAAAATTAGTTTTGTTTTGTTGTTAACTAAAAAAAAAACTTATTTTGTTTTTTTTTTAAGATTTAAAAGAAAATAATGACGCCAAATTTTCGTCCGATAAGATAAACATAAATGTCTTGCCAAAACGTATCTCATAAATCTTTCGCTAAATATGCCAAATAAAAAATAAAAAAAAGGCCAACAACAGACATTCAAGTAAAATCATGTATTATTGCAATGAGAATGTTTTGTAATATAATGCGAAATGATGTGTTTGTTACAACACCAACAACAGGACAAGAAAAAGCAACAGCGACAAGTACAATTCTTTTAGTTTTACTAGGACGACGAGAAAAAAAAAACAACGGACTCGTGATAATGTGTGTTTTGATATATTCCTGCGTTTATATCTTCGGTACTTGTAAATGTTGAGGAGTAAACAAAACTAATCCAAAAACAGCCATCGTCATCCATCTATTCATTGCTCAACTAAAACTCAACTGATTTATTTTCACAGTTTGCAGCAGATTGTTTTTGATGCAGTATAAGCAGACAGCCAAAACCCGAAAGATAAATGGCGACTATTGGCTGCTTACGCGATAGCAAATCATCTTTAGAAAATGATGCACACAGACTGACTCTCTGAGGGTCACATGCTCAATATAACCAAGCATTTCCGATGTTTCAAATGCGTAAAGCAGCGCATTCATTAAAGGCATCAAGGAGTTCTCATACAATTCAGTCATTCATTAACTCATTTCTTTTTCTATTTCAGTCTATTGAAAATGACGAATATCGTAAGACATTTTAGATTATTTTTGCAATGTCAACGCATTTAAAACACAAACAATTTTAATGAAATAAATACTTTAAATTTAACTAAGCCAGGCGCGGATCCTGCTCAAGCTTTTGGGGTGGATGAACACACAATTTCAAAACAAGCTTTTAGCGATTGAAACAATAATGATGAATATTTTTTTTGCATGTTTGGGTGAATAACTGGATCACACCTTGCTAAAACATATATTTTATTTTCTGGACGTCTTTATATATTTTCCATTTTTATTTCTAATGCAAAATTTTAGCCTTTAATTTCGATATAAGCAGTTTTTTTTATTAATTTTTTTAATTTAAAGAAATCTGCAAGCTGTGGAATTAAAATTTCTAAATCAGTAGTAATACAAGTTAAGGGATCTTATAATAATTTCTACTTATTCGGCTTTTTGTTCATTTTAAAAATTTTTGATTGCAAAGAATGGAAATTTTTATTAAAAATTAAATAATTCCGATACTAGCCGAGTGTAGTGCAACATTCAACTTACAGTAGTACCGAATAGAAAGAGTACTGACGAGAAATCGTAGCTGATTTCGAAAATGCATTATACTCGGCTAGTATCAGATGAAGGGATGATCCTTTTTGTAAATCTATATTCTGCTTTTGTGAAATTACACTTAGCGGCTGTGTGACAGTAAGTAAATCATTTAGAATATGTAATCCGCAAATAAATTCGAAAGCGATTTTGAAGACGTAACCCTATTTTTCCACTCGGGCATCTTTTCCAATGTCTCTATTATGTGCTTTATTCATACTGAAAATTGTAAAATTGAATCATGACGATCCACCCATCGTGTTTCGCGAGACAACTTTGTACATGAATATTTCAGAAAAGCTTCACTACGCTTAGGATAAAATTTTTTTTTAACAATTTTCTGGTTTCTTTAAGAAATGATACAACTTTTTATATATTATTGGCACCTGGTTGCCTTTCGATATCGAGTTGTTAAGTCTATGGGAATAGCAAATCGTTTGGTTTGCATTTCTTGTATTGGTTTCTTGTATCTTTTTTACTGCTCCAAATAACACCTGTCAGTTCCAATCTCTAAACAATTTTCATAATCAAGACCAACGGTTTTCATAGCTCTTAAAATTACTGATAATAGTGTGTTCGCAATAATTGATACTTTGACGTCATCGCCAATATCATTTAAAGCCTTTTCAAATGCGTCGATAAGGCCGATAGATTCTTCTTTTTCTAACTTCTCGTTTCCGTTAAAATACCTTACATCTAAAGAAATTTGGCTTTTTCCTGATAAATCAGTGGCTTTGTCAAAAATAATCGAATAGTATTTAGTGCCATAAATATTTTTAAGTATAATTTTAAAAATAAGAATATGGAAACTTTAATTTATTTCAGTTTGAATTGTTTTCGATAAACATATTTATATGAAGCACTTCAAGGGCAAGCTTCGAAATGGTTGCCTTAAATTTTATCTCCAGCATCTATACAAAATCGCAGAAATGAACGAAAAATATCTTTTGAGCTTGTATTTTCAGAAGATAGAAAAGGACCATCATTTAGATGTCCACGGAGAGGTATATTGTGCCTTTCGACGGAAACTATAGTTTTCATAATAGACAACAAACGTTTTCGGGTTTCAATTTCTTGTTGAAGTGCAAATATTTGTATTTGATTTGCCACATCAAGAAGAAAGTTTTCTTGTGTCTTCAAAAGCATTTTTCCAAAAGCAACAGCATCTTTGAATATGTAATACATTTGTTTAATAAAATATATGAATCTTTAATTTCAAACTGAAATAAATTACGTTTAAATTTATTTTTTAAGCTTTAAATAAATTTGAAATTCGGAAATTCAAATAAAATTAATCTAACTGGAATTTGAACTTTATTTTTGGAATATCAAAAAAAAATCAAATAAAATTTTTAGTTTTTTTATTCAAGAAAATCTTGAAAAACTTAAATTGCTCAATTAAAAAAAACCTAAAGAGAAAATAATTAAAACAAATATTTAAAGGTATTGTTATGTTATCAAATATTTGTGTTTTTTAAAAATTAACTTCAATAATTTTTTTTTAAACAGAAAGCAATGGTATATAGAAAAAACTCTTGACCACCGCTTCCAGAGTGCTCCTAGAGGGTTAATATGTATGACCGACCAGTGTTAATATTTTACTCTCAACATTCTCTCTGAAACTTGTTAATTTGTACGGGAGCTACCCCTTTTTCTGCCCCCACTCAAAAATTTTTTTCTTTAGAGCGTAGCCCTTGATGCCCAATTATTTTCTGTTGAACATTTGATTTCGATATCTGTCATAGTTTCCGAGATATAGCGTATCGAAAATTTCATACAAATCGTTAATTTGTACGGGAGCTACCCTTTTTTTTGCCCTCACTCAAAAAATTTTTTCTTTGGAGCGTAGGCTTTGTTGTCCAATTGCTTCTTGTGGAACATTTGATTTCGATATCTGTCATAGTTTCCGAGATATAGCGTATCGAAAATTTCATACAAATCGTTAATTTGTACGGGAGCTACCCCTTTTTTTGCCCCCACTCAAAAAATTTTTTCTTTGGAGCGTAGGCTTTGTTGTCCAATTGTTCTTGTAGAACATTTGATTTCGATATCTGTCATAGTTTCCGAGATATAGCGTATCGAAAATTTCATACAAATCGTTAATTTGTACGGGAGCCACCCCTTTTTTTGCCCCCACTCAAACAATTTTTTCTTTAAAGTGTAGGCCTTGTTGTCTAATTACTTTTTGTAGAACATTTAATTTCAATATCAGTTATAGTTTCCGAGATATAGCGTATCGAAAATTTCATTCAAATCGTTAATTTTAAGTGTAGGCCTTGTTTAACAATTATTTCTTGTAGAACATTTAATTTTGATATCAAAGATATAGCGTATCGAAAATTTCATACAAAGCGCTAATTTGTATGGGAGCTACCCCTTTTTTTGCCCCCATTCAAAAAATTTTTTCTTTGGAGCGTAGGCCTTGTTATCGAATTACTTTTTGTAGAACATTTGATTTCGATATCTGTTATAGTTTCCGAGATATAGCGTGTCGAAAATTTCATAAAAATTGTTAATTTGCATTGGAGCTACCCCTTTTTTGCCCCCACTCAAAAAATTTTTTCTTAAAAGCATAGGCCTTGTTGCACAACTACTTTTTGTAGAACATTTAATTTCAATATCAGTTATAGTTTCCGAGATATAGCGTATCGAAAATTTCATACAAATCGTTAATTTTAAGTGTAGGCCTTGTTTAACAATTATTTCTTGTAGAACATTTAATTTTGATATCAGAGATATAGCGTATCGAAAATTTCATACAAAGCGTTAATTTGTATGGGAGCTACCCCTTTTTTTGCCCCCACTCGAAAATTTTTTTCTTTTTAGTGTAGGTCTGATTGTACAATTACTTTTTGAAGAAGATTTCAAGTCGATAGCTGTTTTAGTTTCCGAGATATAACGCATAAAATATTTCACCAAATTTGTGCAATTGTAGGAAAAATACCACTTCCCCTGGTCCTTTCTGAAATCGTTATTTAGGCCCCTGCTTTAGGAGTACCCGTGCCAAGTTTTGTGTCAAGAATGACTATATTTACTGAGATATATAGGGATATATGCACGGATTTTTTCCTAAAAAAATGGGCTGTTTTGGGTTTTCGCTAATAATTCGGTCAGTAGAGAACCGATTTTGCTGATTTTAAATAGTGATCGGCTGCGGGATATTTCTAGCAATTCGACACCAATAACTGGTCTGTATCTTTTTATTTGACTCCAGAAACTTGATATCAACAGACGGACAGAAAGACAGACGGACAGACGGACATGGCTATATCAACTTCCCTATCTATAAGGATTCAGAATATATATACTTTATGGGGTCGCAAATGGATAATAAAGAAATTACAAACGGAATGACAAACTGATATATACCCTTATCACTATGTGAAGTGTATAAAAATGTAAAATACTATGAAATTAAGTTATTATTATTTTATTTAAAAACATAACTTGAATTAAAAAAAACTATTTTTTGAAAATATTTTGAGTAATAATATTTACAACTTACAGCTATGATTTTGAGTACGTTTTAAATGTACATACTATATATATGTTTGATTAGCTTTAAAATCTCTACAAGGTAGGTTTTAGTTCAGCGTTTATTATTATTATTATTATTGCTTTTAGCCTTTTAAATAATACTTATAGGTGAAATTGCTTTTTATATATGACAGCCATCTCTTTATCAGCTCATTATTCCTTTTCCTACAGAAAACATACTATTTACATAGAGCATTCAGCCGTTATATAATTCATTCTGGCTGTCTAGCATCTCACAATGTGAAGCCACCCCTGGTTGCATTCAAATCACTATATTTATACAAAAGTGTGTAAATCGATAACACTATGAAACAAATAATGACATTTTGAAAATCACAAAAAGTAAACAGTATAGACTTGATAATGCTACCAAAATGTAGAAAAATATATTCTTGATTTGGCAAGGTTGGTGATCATTTACTTTTTATGGGCCTTAGAATATTCGGAAAATCCGTGGACCACTCAAAAAATGGTGTCATTAACTTTTGTTCGAAAGCTGATTCAAATTTGGTTATAACGTCCAGCTATTTTCTGCAATATTGTACCTTAGACTCCACTTATAATGTTTTCTTTTCTAAAGAAAAATGTTGATACTTTATTCTCTTCTAAAACCCCTTGAACTCTTACAAAGTGCTTAACTTCCCCGTCTGTGTATTTTTTTTACTGTTGCACAGTGTAATCAGTTATCCGTCTGTATGTTTTTCTGCATGTATGGAAGCATGTGTATATAAATATCTAAAGGTAAAAAACACATCCATCCATTGTAACATAAGTCAACATTTTTTGGTCATAAATATCTTTCAATCCTCTAATTTGTTGTTCTTATTATACTTATGTATGCATCAATGTGTTGTTGTTGTTTGTAGTTATTTTTGTTTATTTATTTCTTAAAAAAAAGGTAAAGTAAAATCCTTTATTTAATCCTGAAGTAAGTTCCTGCTGCATATCGTATAATTTTGTACCCGTACCTTAATTCGCGGCATATTTGTTTGTTTAATCGAATGTATATGTATGTATTTATGTGTGAATCTAGGTATTCAACTTTTTACATTATTATGAGTAAGAAAATCAGCCCTGAAAGATAGATAAAAAAAATCAGAGTCCTAAAAAATTATTTTGTCTGTTGTGTAAACTTAAATTATTTACTTCTTTTATTTTTGTTTTTATTCTAAATCAACTTTTTTATTAGAAACATCAAGCTTCAACAAAAAAGTTTCAATGGTCTGTTTCATTTTAATTGTTTCATCTAAGCGCAATAGTATCCCTTCTTTTCATACGAGTATGGCCACCACATTGCAAGATGTTGGTATCTGTTCTGGAAATGTTATCTTGTGGTTTTCGATAATGTGCCTAATCAAACGCCATTTTCGTCAGTCTCAATAGAAACGTATTGGGTGTTTGTTCAAAGATTCAAATATTTAATTCTGTTAGACCAAACAAATATCTATACATTGGGTACGTGAATTTTAAGATCCCCTGACATAAAGTAGTATAGACTTTCCATTTGAGTTTGAAATTTAAAGATTTTTATTAGTGGACAGGTGAAAAGAGCTTTACAGGGCAAACATACCAAATGCTGTCTTTCCTTGTCTAGTCTACGCATTTAGCCTTTGGATGAACAAACAGTTATTTTTTTTTTAACCCAAACAATTTCTTTAACTTAGCAGGACGTTCAAGTTTTGCCTTTGAGGTTGCAATACACTAAAACTGTTTTACTAACACACTTAAGCTTTTTAAACTTGAAAAAGTCTTGGTTATATTATTTTCCAGTAAAAAATTAAATTTAGTCAGTTTTAATAGGTTTTTAGTTTTGTTAGTTAATATTTAAAAGCTTTTTGCAGGAGAAAATTTGTATAAATTTTTACAGACTTGATCCATGTACCACTGAATTAAATTGTGCTTAATTTATTCAAACCATTTTTAAAAATGCGGCTTGTTATTGATTACAAGAGTACTATACAGACTAAAGGACAGTTTATAATCGATTTAGAAGTTATTTCAATTTTATCAATAGAACTGAAGAAAGGTATATTGTTACTTTTATTACTTTTGCCGCTGTAATGTTCTCAAAATAGATATACAGTATTAAAGTTGTCGGCAATTAAAAAAGTTTTCTGTTCACCAGTTCAAAAAAAAAAAGAGGACAAAAAACTGGCAACATTTTGATCACACTGAAAAAAAATTCATGCAGTAAGAAGACGCATATTCAAATTTTTGAACATACATACAACAAAAAAAAGATAGGCTGTTATTTCAAAACTTTATATTCTACAAGAAAATGTCGCTATGCGAAATGACAAAAGATTTAGTACAATACACGAACGAATTCTTTCATATGCTGCTGGATTTTTTTTAATGCAGTGAAGAAAACACAATTTGGCGCGATACAAAATTCATACTATTCTTGGATCTGGTAGTGCAGTCAAAAGTTTTCTAGTTATTTATTTAAAATTTAGTTAATTTTACAATTAAAAACTTCCTGTGCTTGTAAAAAATTAACGAATTTGGGAGTAAAGCTTTATGTACACTACCTGAGTTATCACCTGAGCTCCACAACTAAGACTCATTTGTATAGTTATTTGTGCATATATTTGTCTAACCTCTGTTAAAAATAGAACGTATTCTATTTTCAAACTATCTAACGTCTGAGTTTTGAATGTCAGTTTTTAAATGCTTGTTGTTGTATTGACATACGCTTTATACCAGTTTAACAACTTTTATAATTAGCAGACTAAAACTACTTTCTTAAAAGTAATGTAATACTAAAACTAAGAAAGTAATAAAAATGTTAACTTATTTTTTTGACATTTAGATGGGACCTCAGGTGGCGCAAATATAGCTGAAGTATTTATATTTAACACAAAAACAAATTTTCGATTAGACAAGCTCGTTTGCAAAAACAGGTAACTAAACTGGGTCAATTTACATGCTGATATTTTTCATGCATGGTATTTTTGTTTTGTGTCTAAAAACATTAAATATCAAGAGTATGATGACAAATTCTTTACAATTCTTTTACAAAAATAAGCAGTTAATATATTTGAAAACTATAGGAAAAAATTTACTTAAATGGCTGGTTAAGATTAAAGTCAATTTATTATGTTTGTCAAATTTTTTCCCATTTTTGCTACTAATTTTTTATATTTTTTATTATTAGTTTATGCTCTGTAACTTGTGAGAAGTTTTCGCAGCAAGAAAATTAAAAAAAAAATAAGTTTTCCGATTATTACCAGTGTGATTTAGATAGTACATAAACTCACAATATACAACGTTTAAAAGCATAATTTGTTTTATCGTATTCACCCTCTCGTTAATAAGGCGACTATAAATTCTTGATGCGAGAAGTACTCACCCAAGTTACATAACACATGCAAAGGATTCTCTTGTCAAGTCTAAGCCACGCATCGAACTATGGGCTAGCCGGGTTAGCATTTTGCCTACTAGACTAACATATGTATGTTATAAGACATAACTTTTTTTAATTAATGCCATTTATGGAAACAAATAGGAACAATATTTCTGTGCAATAATTTGAGGAAAAAACTAAAACCAAAACAATTTGTCTACAGAAATTTATATAAACTGTAATATTTATTTAATAAACATAAATGCAGAGTTGGGCAAAATACACGCTTTGCTGCATTTAAAATACAAAATGCTTGTTCCGCTTGTATTTCAAATACAAAATACCAAATACTTTCAAGTCGAGTATTTAAAATACAAAATACAGTATGTTGGTATCTTTTATTTGAAATACAAAATACAAAATACATTTATAACCATTAATCGATCGGTAAAACATGAGTTTCCTTTTATAAGAACTAGATTTTTAAAAGTGTAATCAGATAAGTACCACCTTGTTGGAGAATATATTAATCCTGCTAAAGAAAACAATCTTTCTACAGGTCCCGATGAACACAAACTGGTGTTAAATTTTATGAAAACAGTTCTCTGTATGTGAAAAACAATTAAATTAAAAGTAAAGTAAAGTAATATCAAGGCGAATTCAAATTTCTGCATTTCTTTTGTATATCCTTCACATAGTGATAAGGGTATATATCAGTTTGTCATTCCGTTTTTGATTTCTTTATTTTCCATTTGCGATAGATAGGAAAGTTGATATAGCCATGTCTGTCTGTCTGTCAGTCTGTTGAAATCAAGTTTCCGGAGTCAAATAAATTGATACAGACCAGGTTATGGTGTCAAACTATTAGAAATATCCTGGAGACAATCGCTATTTAAAATTAGAAAATCGGTGGACTACTGACCGAGATATGAACGAAAAATCAAAATAACCCATTTTTTTAGGACAAAATCCGTGCATATATCCCTATATATCTCAGTAAATATAGTCATTCTTGCCACAAAACTTGACACGGATACCCTGCAAATAGGGACCTAAATCAGTAAATATTTTTTTTCAGATCAGATCTGGAAAAGTGGTATTTCCTCTACAGTAGCACAGATCTTGTGAAATATTTTATGCGCTAAATCGTAGAAACTATAACAGCTATCGACTTCAAATGTTTCAAAAAAAGAGTAATTGTACAACAAGACCGAAACTTTGGAGGAAACAATTTTTGGGTGGGGCAGAAGAAGGGGTAGCTCCCATACAAAATAACAATTTTTGTGAAATTTTCGATACGCTTTATCTCGAAAACTATAACAGCTATCGACATTAAATGTTCTGCAAAAAGTAATTGGACATAAGGCCTACACTTTGGAGAAAAAAAATTTGGGTTGCGGCAGGGGTAGATCCCATACGAATTAACAATTTTTAAGAAATTTTCGATGCGCTCTATTTTAGAAGCTATCGATTTCTAGTGTTCTACGAACAGTAATTAGATGATAGGACCTACATTTTGGGAAAAAATTTGGGTATTGGCAGGAGAAGGGGTAGCTTCCATACAACTTAACAATTCTAATGAAATTTTCGGTACGCTATATCTCGACAGCTATTGACTTCTAGGGTTCTACAAAAAGTAAATTCATGATAGGGTCTACATTTTGGAAAAGAAGTTGGAAAGGAGCAGGGAGGCTAGAAGATCCCATAAAAATTACCCACTTTTATTAACCTTTTAATACGAATAATGTCGACAACTTTTATAACTCTCGACCTAAAACCTTTTACATCTATTTCTATTACTCATACGAACGTTAAAATTTTATAAAGTTTTCTATGGACTTTAAAACTTGCACAAGGTATTTTTATTAAGTTATTTACAGTACAAAATAACTTGGCTGGGTATATTAAAATACCAATGTGAGGGGTATATAAGATTCGGCACAGTCAAATATAGCGACCTTACTTGTTGTGTTTTAAAGTTTTAATTCCTATACAAAATTTAATTTTTTTACATTAACATTTCCAAATATCCGCTGAGCTCTTGATATTACCTGAATGAGTAAGCCCTGGAAAAGAACGTGCCCTGCTAAGGCGAAGACATGAATGAATACAAAGACAACGTTTCCATTCTTGTTTTTTTTTGAAGTTGTAACATTTTTAAATTTTGCTAATGACAACTTTTTGTATAACAAAAAAATGTATTTTGCAAAAATGTATTTTGACATCATAAGTATTTGAAATACAAAATACTTCAGTGCTAGGTACTTCAAATACAAATACAAAATACGTATTTGTATTTCAAATACGTTTTTCAAATACAAGTATTTGAAATACTGCCCAACCCTGCATATACATATGTATATATATACACATACATATACTGTAAAATTGAATGCAACAAGCTGCTTATTAAAGAGTAATAAGAAAACCGAAAATGTAAATATGGTGCATCATGTTTATAACATATGTATGCTATTTAAAATCGGATCGTTTTTATTGTGCTTGACGCTTTGACGCTTTTATAAACTACATATGTATTTCCCTATGTTTTTCGTTAGAAATATTTATTAAGATGAACGCATATGAGGAAAATTATTACATTTTATCACAAACCGTGTTTATTCTTTATTAGTTTTCAAATGCTTATTTACTCCGTCACTCGTTTTGACACATTTAAGCTTAAATTTAAATATTTTTGAATTACCATTGCAACAAGCACTATCCCTATATTAAATGCCACCAACCTTTAAAGGCGGCAAGTTACCCCCAACAATTCAATCATTTTTCCATTGCACAAGGCATATATGTATTGTGCAAATTTGCTCTCTAATAATTTAATGAACAGTAATACAAAAACACAAGTATTTTAACAATATTAAAAATTTCATTTGAAAACTTACACAATTTTTAATTTAATTGCATTTTAGAATGTGTTTTTCTTTGTTTCCTTTTGTTCTTATTTGTTTTTTCCAAAACATGTGGTTGTGTTTACAAAATGTATGAAATTTAATTAAAGTGTGGCAATATTGTTAAGAAAACTTCTTTCAAAAAGGACAGACATCATAAGAAAAATCGCCTTCAGAATAAAATAGATTCTGTTTTATAAACGCATTTAGCAGCGTGATTTAATCGTGTAAGTCTGGTATTAATTTTATACTTATATTGGAAAGTAATTGATTCCCAGCATACCATTATCGGAGCGCTCTTATATATGAGCTCATATATGAGCGATTTTATGAGCCTCTGTGAGTGTTTCCTGCGTGCATATTTTTGAGCTCATAAACGATCGATTTTATGTGCTTTTTATGAGTAATTTCTGCACTCTGACAGATAACGGTAAATTCCAGCTAAGCAGAAGAAAGAAGTTGCGTAAAGACAAAATTGTGAGTTATCTTATAATAAATACAAAAATAATACATAATTGAAATAATGAAAAGAGCAAACTAAAAAAAAGATAATTAATAATAAGTGAACTTCGTTCAAACAAATTAAGAAAAGAAAACCCAGCATGTAGTATTAAAAATAATAGTGTTGTTGAAGGAAATTGTGAGAGTGAACATATTTTAGAAAGAGAGAGTGTAAACGAAAACTGGAATAAGAGCTCAAAATGCGTTTTAAAAAAAGAGTCATAAAATACTCTTTTATGCATAAAATTTAGAGCTCTTTCATGAGTGACCAGTTTAGTGGAAAAAGCCACTCAAAAATGAGCGTTTTATGACTGCTTATGATTATTTTATGAACTCTTTATGAGCGTCAGCGTTCCGACAAAAGAGTCTTTATGAGCTCATTTAGAGCGCATATGGTATGCTGGGTTATTAATATATGTACATTTAAATAAAATTTTTTTAAAAAACCTTAAATTATGTTTCGCATTTCAATCTTTTCACAACTACTTCGCTTTCAATCACTGTGCAGTACTTCTTAGATACACACATACATAAATGAATTCCTTCATACATAAACAAATATGTGTCCGTGTAAATTTTGTAAAAAGTGCAATACACACAGTCTAAAAACAGAAATAACGAAAAACAAAATTTATAAAAAAGAAGTGAAAAACTATGTTCGGCAAGAGATAAAGCAATAAATTCTGTCAGAAATTTAATTTGATAATAAATCTTTGCTTCTAGCGCTACAGAATTTATTTGACTCTCTCACACATACGCATACATAAACGAACACTGCCTTTTTATAAATACTGTGAAACCGTGTTATAACGAATATTCTTTTAATAAGTAAGAGGGTAAGTAAATGTACTTACAAGAAAATAAAAAAAAACCCTACAAAATTAGAAAGCAGTGTTTGTTCAATTATATTCAGATTCGAAATAAGCACATTGTTTCGCCTTTTTGCCCGAAAAAATTTGATCTAAAATTATATTATCCTGTATACGGAATTTTTTGTCGAAAGTTTTTGTTTATTATAGATATTGAAGTCGAAATACTCATGTCCGCATGTGTCTCTGTCAAAATCAAGCTCCCCGACCCGAATAAAGTTGCACAGAAATCGTTTTGGTATTAAACATTCAGAAATATCCCAGGGACAATCGCTGTTTAAAATTAAAAAAATCGGTTAACTTTTTACCGAAATTTAAGCGAAAGCCCTAAATAACCCATTTTTTAGGACAAACTCCATTCATATATCCCTATATATCTCAATAATTACAGCTACTCTTGCCATAAAACTTAGCACGGATACTTTTAAGATAGAAGCAGGGGAAGTGGAATTTCCCCTACAATTGCCAAAATTTTGCGAAATATTTCATGCCCTAAATCTGAGAAACTATAAAAGCAAGCGAGTTAAAATGTTTTGCAAAAAGTCATTTTACAATAATGCCTACATTTTGGAATAAAAATTATTTCGATAGAAGCAGGGGGAAGGACAGCCCCATACAAATAAACCATTTACATATTATAAAATTTTCGAAGCACTATATCTACAAAAATAAATGCACAAAAGTTCCTACATTTTGTAAAATAAAATAGTCGGACTAGAGCAGGGGAAGAGGGGCAATTCCCCATACAAACGAACAACTTTTATTAAATTTTTAATACGATATATGCCGAAAACGCGGTATATATATTATACATTACAACGTTAAAATTTTATATTTCAAAAACTAGAACGAGTAGTTATCGCCTTTAAACCCGGCATAAAATATTTTTATTTCAATATTTTCAGTACGAAATGGCTCGGCTAGATCAGATGGCTAGGTATATAAAAAGGCCAAAGTAAAGGGTATATAAAATTCGGCACAGCCGAATAAAGCGTTCTTACTTGTTATATCTAAAGTACTTAATTAGTCGCAACGTAGCACTATAACAAAATATTTAGGTGCTCTTTGGCAAGACTACATTTTTAATAGGGTTTGAAATCTAACGTGGCCACTTTGAGACCTTAAACGTAGATTGCAATTAATAAGTTGTGCCAGGAAGCTGAAGCAATATAAAACGACTCGGATCTTACACACAGGAAGGCCAACGAACTGATGGACTTTATTGTCTTATCGCTACTTGTTGCCTTCGTTTCCAAACATAAATAAAGCGAATTTTTATTAATAAATTCGTTTTTTATTTATTTACTATAGTTAACTATAACAGTAGTTAACTTTATCTATAGTTAATTATAGTTAAAGTGCTCGTCCTCTTTGAAATCGTGACAATGTTACAGAATAACAAAGTATAGTAAAAAATTTCACCTTAAGAACAAAACCAACAATGGTAAACGCCATAAATACATGGTTTTGTGCGTTTATTTTTTTATTTTTTTTCCACATAAACAAACTGACAAAATCATAGGGTTATAATATGAGACCTAATTTTTATTTAAACGTTTAAGTTTAAACTAACAAAACTATTAATATGATCCGAGGTGTTTTAAATTTTTAACTATTTCAAGTTTTAACTAAGACTATATTTTTGGTTCCTTTTAATTCCATAACTTACTTGTTTTTGTTTGATGTCTTTGTTCCTTTGAAGAGGCGCACAATAAATTTAAAAATTTTCCGAATGCAGATGTATGAGAGGCGGTGAGTGTCTTCATTACCTTTTGTAACTTAACTTCAGCTAAACTAATCTAAATAACAACTTTCTACCATTAATTTTTGTAGCATATTTTACGAACTGTTTTTATTTTTCACATGCTTAAATTTTTTAAGCAGGCTTTTTAGTTTATTTTTTACAATAAAAATGTTCATTTAAAAACTAATTTTTTCGCTACTAGCCGAGTGAATGGATTTTCGAAGCTCGCTACAGTTTCTCGTCAGTACTCTTGTTCGGTACTTGAGTGTTAGTGCTAAACAAAACTAAGTATTTTTATAATTTTTCCGATTACTCCATATGACTTTTATAAGTAATCTTTATTTTAATCAGTTTTCTAATAAGTATTGGTTGTAGCGCTATGCCATTCGTACTGCGTGTTCTAAAGATCGTCGCCGTAAAACTTTAGCCAACAATATTTCCCTTTATTTAAGTTTCTTTCTATCTTAAGTTCTTATTAAGCAGGATATTTGTAGCATGATCTGAATTGATAGCGCTGATATCTGTCGTTTTCTTTAAGAAGATCCCTCTGTAAAGTTTGATCAAATATATTTCGTAGCAATTTTTAAGTATGTATATCAATTGATTGAGATAGATATATACTCTATAGGGAATGATAAACTTTTGCATACTGATATACTTAGATATTTTTCATAAAAATTTTCATAAATAGTTTTTTTATGATATGAACATACCTAACATACATAGGAACATTATTTTGGCGAGGATCTTTTTGGGCGACTTGGATGAGGATATTATTAAGGAAGTCCTACATCGGAATTGAGTTTGGGAAGACAGTAATTGATGGAAATAGAGGGGGTCATTGAATCATGGGGGGTCAGAGATCGATGTTTTGTGTCTGATCTTATACCAGATGTTAATCACTTGAGAGTTTTAAAATAAAAAAAAGTTGAGAAAACTCGTCCGCATCAGTGAATTTCTGTGAGCTCTCCTTTCTTACAAGCTCATTACTAGCTCAAGTATACATTTGCCCTGCGGGCCATTTTTTATGTATCCTTCTTTCGACCTACCTGCCTACTTACTTGTTTTTAATATATGTAGTTGCTTAAATACTTTAAAAATAATAATTTAATTGAGCAAAGTTATTAAATCAATACTTTACAAACACAATGATAGTTCGCCTTGCCCGGCTTTTATTGTATTTTTTGGTTTTTTGTTTTATTTTTAGGCACATACATACAAACATTTGTATGCATATTTATATTTTATTATGTTCGCCGTATTTAGTTCTTCACCCCGAATAAATCGTGTATAAAAAAAAGCAAACAAACCCACACACGTATATAAAAAGAAGTACAAGTGCCAGTTAAATGAAATAGTATAAGAGACGAAATTAATGCTTTGTGTTAAAAAGAGCCTGTTTATAATCGTGCGTATATTTAAAGAATGGCTTTAATATAATACTCCTAGAATCCATAGAAAAACATGACATTTTATAGATGTAATTCTCACACCATCGACGCACGTAAAAAAACCCACATGCTGTATTAAAAAGCAAGCATATACTCTCCTACAATACTATTGTGTCTAAGAACAAGAAAATTCCAGTTTTTTCCTTTTTTAATTTTATATTTATTTTATAATTTTGTTTTATTTATATTTTGCTCATTTTTATATTATTTCGGTTCTATACGAGAAAGAGGATACACAACAAAAATATTCGTCCATATATTTTAATCTTAAGGTTACGGTAACCATTCATCTTTTTTAGTAGAAATAAAACACTGGAATGTGTGTCAGTATGTGTGTCTATTGAGTTGTAGGAGGGTGGCATAGATCTACCCTTAGTAATGCTTTAGCAGCCACGCGTAAAGTCACCTTAATGTCTTTTCCTTTTTTGTACATAACAAATAGCCATCTTTCACATTTGGGCCAAATTAGGAACGAAAACACTTTCACTGCCACATGGTATTATCTAACGTAATGTTACTTTATTTGGTGTTCTTGTTAAAAAGGAAAAGTCCTTTAGGCTAAAAGGACGCTTTATATGAAAAAGAATATTTTATAGTAATATATCTCTTATCGCGAAAACATTTTTTTATTTCTTTATTTGTAGTTCTTATGTAAGTATGTAAAAGTATACGGACCTTTATTTATTTGAAAAGATGTGAGCCTGGGCCCTTTTTATCGTTTGGAAGAAAAATATTTATAAGCGATTTTTTCTTATTTGATTTTTAAAATTTATAACAGTTAGGTATAAGTATGTAACTCTTAATTCTTTATTAAAAAAATATTCCTTAAGTTGTATAAAGTCCTATAGAAAAAAAACAGGATCCATTTTGTTCAAACCCTTAGCATAACTAAAAATGAGAATGGGATTTCAAAAGTTCAGAAATATAAATAACTGCATAACTACAAGTCAAGGTTCTTATGTCAATGCACTAAAATCTAACAAGCACTATGCACGTAAGCCTAACTAGAAAACAACTCAACAAGAGGTGCCTACAAAAGAACCAACCGGTGCCAATTTTAGCCGCCTGGAACCCGTAATTGAAAATATGGTCAAACAATTTACGCAGATCATGGCGCAAATGGCTGGCAAAATGCAAGAAATGCAAAAAACGCAGTCTGCTCTTCTGCAGGCCATAGTTAAAAGGCCATGAATTGCCTCAGGGATTGTTTCTGGTACGCAAACGGCATCTGCCTACACAAAAATGAACTCGAATATTTTTCAATAAACCAAAAAATTGATGTACTGTTGAGATCTGAGACTCATTGGACATCTAGAAGCAATTTTTAAAAAAAAGTGGCTATACTTTTAATGATACAAAGGATCCCAGAGATAGGTCATGTGGTGGCTCAGCTATATTAATCAAATCAAGAATTAAATCCAAGCAATGAACGTCCGCCTCGATGAATTTTTCCATAACCTAGTTATTTCATCAGTTCATTGCCCACTCAGATTCTCCATAACGAAGGATCAGTACAACAGTTTTTTCAAATCATTAGGTCCCCGCTTCATAGCTGTTGAAGACTATATAACGCTAAGGAAAAGGCTGATAGCCTAGGCAAGAAATGACTAAGAAAAATGCGATCTGCTCGCAAGTCATTTAAGGAACGTGTTCACTCCCAATACATGCACTAACGTGAGGAGTTTATCAAATTAATCACTTAAATTGCTCTTAACCAATAGGGGCTGGTGTACCTCAAGGGAGGACATTAGGTCCAATTTTGTACATGCTTTACACAGCAGATATGCCAACCAACAGTTTAACCCACACGCCAACATTTGCTGATGATACCGCTTTTCTCAGAATTCATAAAGACCCTGAAGAGGCTTCGAACCAACTGCAAAAACACATAACCCAAGGAGAGAAATGGGAGAAGTTATGGGGAACAAAAATTAATGAACACAAATGTACCCACGTAACTTTAACTTTACGCAAAGAAACGTGCTCCCCAATCCTTATTAACAACCATTTGAGACACAATAACTTGGCATTCACCTGGACCGTTACCTTCAATAGAAGCCACATATGCGAAATTCATTGGTTTATTGGCAAAAACTCTGTGCTTCGTCTTGATTGGTAGCTTCTACTCTACAAATCGATCTTAAAGGCAATTTAGTGCTACGGTTTGCATTAATGGGGCACTACTTCCGCCTCTAACGTAGAAAAAATTCAACGCCGTCAAAATAAAACTCTAAAAATGATAACTGGTGCTCCTTGGTACGTTAAAAACAGCAACATCTACAAGGATCTACAAGTTCCGCTAGTTAAATGCGAAGTCTTGAACTAAGTGGATAAGTATTTGAATAAGCTGAAAACACATCCGAATTCACTCGCTCGGATAAGACCTTTGAAATTAATTAATTGAATTTTTTGAACTTAAATTTTAGTCTGGCACTGGCTGGGCTAATATTAAATACTTAATTTTAAGATTTTATTACTTATTGTTAGTTCGCATTAGCAAAGATTCAATAACAAAAATATGCAAGAAAAAAAATAAATAACTGCACCACTGTGTTAATACTTGTAGTAGTCAGTGCATTAGATTACGAAGTTTGGAGCTGGGGATATTTTAGTCTTAAGGTTGTTGTGGTCCGGAACTAATTGTTGAGCTTGTAAACAACTTTAAAGCGCCCTGCTATCAGGGCTACCGAGACATTTGGTTTGTAAACGCTTAAATATATAAAAAAAAGTTTTTTTGCCTAATTTTTTCAAAGTAATTCGAATCAGCTTGATTTAAGAAAACCTAAGCACGGATTGTTCTTAAAAATTTGAAGTACGATTTTGGATAAACTCAAGAATAAAACGCTTGATTTAAGAGTGCGTTTTTTTGCTGTATGCGACCACCGACCCTTCGAGCAGTGGGCAACGAAACATGATATTATTATGAAACCTGACTTAATCGTGGTATTGGGTCAAGCCGACTACTGCACTATTATGGCAGAGTAGTGCAATAGGGATGAGAGCGAAAGAACCCTCATGCTTCGCTTGCGTTTAGTCATACAACACAGAAAATACTAAAATGCATATTCAAAGTTTGCAAATCCAAACATTTTACCTTTCAACAAGACAATATTTTAGAAAGCTCATGACTTTCTGTTGTAGTCCAGATTGAGTTAAACGGACATTATATTATAAATGGGAAAGACTAGTTGGATAGCAGCGAGGAGAGTTTCAAGGTAAAATAATTACAAGAAGTGATTTAAAATGCAATGCAAGAGTTAACTAAACCATTTTTATCAGCACAAATATTCCAATTTATATATTTTACATATTTTTTCTTCTTTTACTTTAGTGTAAATTTCCTACAACGTAAGACCTTAAGTAGTTTTATTTGTTCAATCAATTGAAATAAAAATAGAATTAAGAAAAAAAAAACAAAATACGCAACCCAATCCATTTTAGAAATTATTTATTAATTCATGTATTCAACAAGACAAACTGCCGGTATTAGAAGAGCACGAAGTACAATAATTCTTAATATTTGGACGAAAATGAACAGGAATTTCCCCAATAAAAGTTCAATGTCGTAAATTAACTTTAAACTTTTGGCGGAGAATGGAACATGGAGTTGAAAAAAAGTGCGATGGTAAAATAAATGCTTACGAAACAGGATGAAAGTCAAACACAAAGTGTTGTGGTAAGTTTGAGATAAAAAATTTCCTTTTTGCATTATGTGTGCATAATGTATTACCAAATAATTAAGCGTTTATGTATTTGTACATACTATTGATAATATTAATATGGAGGAATGTGTTGGGAAGTGTTCAAATAAAAGGAAAGTGTTCGGCTTAATATGTACATACATTTGTGTATATAAATGTATTTTCTGGTATTTTAATATATTTCCTATTCACTTTCCGGTATCATTGCATGTCCATGCACAGCAATCTTTAACTAAAATCAATAGCAGACATATTAAGTTTACCTCTTGTAGAAATAAACCTTATTTGGTTTAATTGAAATCTATTACATCTATACATATACACTTGCCTTTTTTGAATAGAAAATTATTCGAAAAAGGAATAAAACCCTGTACATGTGTTTAACTGTTATAACTTCTAAACTAAAAATAATAGCATGATGTCACCTTAAAAGGTCATCTCGAACTGAAAAAACGTATAACGGTGTTTTATAAGATTTTTAAAAAAGTTCCGTTTTTTAAATAGCCGGAACTAAGAAGATCGCTTTTCATTAAAAAAAGGCCTACATTTCGCGGAAAATATAAAAAAAACAATTAAGAGTCCTATACTCGGCTTTGTCCTATATACCCTTCACGTTGGTCTTTGAAAACCCCGAACGGCAATCCCATTAGGGCATGGAGATAAGGGGTAAGTGTGCTCCACAAAAACGTTTGTGAGGAAAAACTAATGGGAGTCCGCCTTACATTGCACCCGCGTAGGGGCAAATTCGGACAGCTGAAGGGGTTTTTGTGTACAAATTTTAGAGGAATAAACAGAGATAGTCTAGGATTTTGGCTTATATCTGGGTCAGTTTTTGGGCGATTATTCTGGATTTCAATAGCATTTTTTCGCAGATATTTCTGATTGTTTGATGTCACCTATGGATCTACGCGACATCGGGGGCTTAAAACCCCATAACAGGGACTGCAAGCAGACGGACATCGCTAAATCGACTTCCCTATCAATAAGGACCAAGAAAATATATACTTTATGGTGTCGCAGATGAATATTAAAGAAATTACAAACAAGAATGACGAACTTATATATGTATACCCTTATCATTTACGTAAAGGGTATAATAATAATTAAATATTAATTGATTATAATCAATTTTTTATTATCGTTCATACTACTACGTCACCTCAAACAACTTAGGGCAAAAACATGAAGCAATGTGTATGTTCATACACAGAAAGAAAAAACACATTCTAAAACCAAAAATTTTATTCTTGAATTTATCCAAAATGCCTCTTGAAATTTTTAAGTACAATTCGTACTTAGATTTTTTTAAATCAAACCTATCCGGATTGCTTTCACAAATCAATCAGAAAAAATCTTGTTGTTTTAATATATTATTTTACATTTAAAAACCAAGTGTCTCGGTGGCCTAGAGGTAGCGCAATGGTGCTGCAGTGTGAAAAGTCCCTGGTTCGAATATTAATTATCTATAAAATAAAAATTAAATATAAACCTCTTCTTCTTTAATAAAGCTGCTTCATAAGTCAAAAAAATGGCATTTAATTCTTCAATTAATCCCGTTTATGCTTTAATCGTTTTTTATCTTTCGTCAAGTACGGTTTCAAACTTAAATCGATCAGTTTTTGGCTTAAATGTGGCTAAAAGTAAGAATTTCGTAGAAGTTAAATCGTATTTGGTGTATAAAATTTCGTATTTGGTAAAAGAAAATCCGTACTCACCGTACGTTTAACACCGCTACGACTTGATTTAAGAAAACTTTATTTTTTAAGTGTACGTATATTTATACATGCATAAGTATGTTGGTATGTGCATGTACGATGAATACATTTGTGTTTTTGCTTTTTATAATTGGCATCAAATTGTCATGAAGTGATTTTGCAAACAAACTACGTTTTTGTATTAGATACAACTTCTAAAGGGTCGTAAAATTTTAAGAGCCGATGTTGAATGTAAACCACACCTAAACATCTAGTTTTTTCTGCATTTCATTTGGCATTTCTCAATTTCAGACAAGCTAAATTTGAACCATAGAAAATTACACAATCGAACAACGCCTTAAAGTTATGTACGCTTATTTAAAAAATGGGCGTTATAATCAAAATGCATATAGCGCACTTGGTAAATTTTTCGCTCAATTTAATCGTCCTAACATGCATTTAATCGGAAAAATTTTGCAAAAATTAGTGCAAACCGGGTTTGTAGGAGATGTGCAAACATCAGTGAATGCTCGTACTGCAGAAAATATTGCTGCTGTTTGCAATAGTGTGGCTGAAGGGCCGTCCATCTCAACTGGTGGTCGTGCCCAACAATTGAACCTCTCACGCTCGTCGTTGATGAACATTATGCATTAAACACATTCAAGCAACAAGAACACAGGAACACACGAACACAAAAGTTTCTTGCTAAATTTGTGTCCGACTGGCTGCCACTGAAATATTTACTAGACTACCACTACAAAATAAACATATAAGCAATATGACTTTCTGTGGTGCCACCTAAAGTCTTTTTGTACTGTTTAAGCTATATTTTTTGCATCTTACCGTATTGGCAGCACTAATCTGTTATCTGTCGCGTATAAAAATAGAAATTAGTTTAATTTCGACCACGCCACAAAATTAGCATTGACAGCAACCCGTAGTCGTGTTGCATTGTAGCCATTAAAAAAATTATTCTCATAAGCACACGTGTATTCTATTTTTGGCTGGTTGTGTTCGGTAGCCTGTAGCGAGGAATGTATTTAATGCTTTATGTATAAAGACTTGCATTTACACGCTTACAAGGTGCAATTGACTCAAGAACTAAAGCCTCTTGACCATTCTAAACGTCGTCAACGGTCAGAATGGTGGCAAGAAATGGCAACCGCGGATGATCAATTTCGAAGAAAATCATTTTCACCTCAGTGGATTCGTCAATAAGCAGAATTGCCGCATTAGGGTGAAAGATAGGCCAAGAGTGATTGTCGAAAAACCAATGCACCTACAAAGAGTTACAGTTTAGTGCGGTTTATTGGCTGGCCGAATCATAGGGGCGTATTTTCTTTTTCCAAAATACAGTTTTTTCTTTTCGATATTTGAGAAATAAAAATTTTGAGTTAAGTCACTTTTGAACTAGGTGTGTAATATGTATTTCTACTTATAATATTTATGTATTTCGGTAACTATGACCGCTTTTATTTAACTATTTATGTTTTACTGGTAAATATGATAAAACAATAACAAGATTTGCAACCAAACTTGATAAAAAGACTTAGGATGATGTGAGAAAAATTTTTTTGATAAAACTTTGTGATATATACGCTATATGTTGAAACCCGTAACTGGCATTCTCATTAAACCTTCTAAATATCTAGTGTGATGTCAACAGTTTGAAAACGAATAATTAGATAGGAGCAAGGGAAATGGTATCCCCCATACAAATAAACAAATTTTTAAACAAAACTTATTACAGCTATCGACTTCAAACCTACTATAAATTAATCCTTATATGGTGTTAAGTTTTTTACTTATATGTAGGTGGAGAGGAGCTCCATCCAAACAAACAAAATTAAAGAAATTTTGGAATTCAAGCCGGCTACTAAGTAATTCTGGTGTTACTCCCGTATTTCGAAAATATACTCAGGATACAAGTACAGGGAGTTGTTGCTCCCATACAAACATACCAGTTTTATGAAGCATTTGAGGCATTTGAAAGCTTTCAACTTGGTGAGTTTTACGCACCACATTGTTGTGGGGGTATTATGCATTTGTGCAGATGTTTGTATCGCCCAAATATAAGTTATCGGTCCGTTTTTTCATTTAGTTCCGATATAAATGTGGTAATATAGTCAACATTGACCGACTATAACTTTCTTACTTGTTTTATTTTTAAGTTTACATTTTGAAATCAACTTAACTGGATACACAAGAAGATCAGTGTAAAGGGTACATAAGATTCACCACAGCCGAAAAAAGCTCTCTTACTTGTCCTTATACGTAGTTGTGCTCGTAGTTTTAATTTTGGTTACAAATGAACCAATGTTAGTACTTCTAAGAAGTCTAAATCGTTTACTTATTTTAGCAAACCTTTACACAAAATATGGCTAAAAAAAGAAAACTTGTCAATTAGAGTAAATAGCTACTAATTTTGCAAAATCATAATAATCCCAAGTCCAAAGTCTTGTTTTGCAAACGTGTGCAAAACTCTGTTGCGTTTGGCAACTGTGTTAAATATACACTTTTATGCAGATTTTTATACAGACAACATACTTTCATTAATTTTATTTGAAATTTGCATACTGAATAAAAACTTAGAACATTAATTTCACGTGTTGCGTGATACCTTGGTTCGTTGCACAGTGTTTTACAAGAAAATTGAAGAGTTTAGCATTTTACTTGGCAAATTCATTTAAGAGTCTATAAATGCCAAATGTTAATTGGGGTAAACATGGAAAATAAACAAGTATCAACGAAAACCTAAAATATGAGAGTGAATTTTATGCATCCTCGTCTAAAGGCTAGTTAGTACTCTGTTCGATTTTTTGATTAAAAATGTACAGGCAACGTGTATCTGTTTCGCCCTAAATTATGCTTCGTTATTTAAATTGAATAAATGCAATCTATATATGTCGACGCCTGTGCTCGAAATAATTTTATGTGAAATTTTTAATTAATCGACACTTTTTATGCAAGTTTGTTTTACATTCATTAGTTCATCTACTGATAAAATATTAAAGAGGTAACTATTTTAGTTATGGAGATAACACTACATGTGACAGAGCTATTTACTAGGTGGTCAAAAGTATCGTATTATTTGCTACAGAGTAGTTGTATTAAACAAATGATTAGGTGAGCGCGATGAAAAGTGCAGCTGTAAGTAAGTGATAAAATATGCTCAACTCTTTTCTTATTTCAAAATTTTTGCTTTTTATTCTGGCTTGAGCTTATTATATAATTTTGTTTTATTAAAAGAAATCTATATTTTTCGGTTAATGTTGAAAGAAACTTTTATTTGAAAAAAAACCAGGTTTTTCTATCTATACTAGCCGAGTAGAATGCATTTTCGAAAGCAGGTGCACAGTTTCAGTTTCATCATCAGTACTCTTTGAACGGTAGTAGTGTCCTTTGGCTATAAACATCACCTATATACCTTACATGTAACAGAGAAAGAAAAACGGAATATATATTTATTTTTCCTTTTTTATTTTGGAAGGTGGGACGAAGTTTACTTTTTCATATACACTATCTTTTTTTGTATTAAAAGTCTCTTCGACAACACTTTACTAACGGTCCGACATCATCTATTTCTCAGATGGAATGAAACGCTTTTTTATTATTGTATATGATACAATATAGGGTAAATTTAACTTTATTTATTTTTTTGTCAACGACAATTGAACTTAAATTAAAGATCATTTTGCACCGTGCCATGTATATATATATATATGCTTATTTTTATTTTTGTCAAACAACTAGTTTAAACATAAACTTTTTTTTCAACATTAACGGAAAAATATTAATTTCATCTAATAAAAGAAAATTAATTAAACAATAAACTTAAGCCAAAAAAAAAAATTGTATTTAAAAAAATTAGTTCAACAAAAATTAAATAAGCATATATTTTCTTATTATTGATTACAGAAAAACAGTCAAACAATTAAGTTTGTATTGCGTCAGTTTTGCTAGTCAGAGCCGCACATTTTTTTAAACATATTTCGACTTCTGTCCGAGACATAGTATGATGCCAGTAGATTCAGTACAAAGCACGACTGAGTCTCTCGTAAGAAATCAGCATCTAGTGCATGACCGACTATTATCCTTAACCCGCAAACTAAATGGGGTGGAACAAAAATTCCGTCGAACGTCGATCTGTCGCCTTTTTCATAGTCGCCATATGCGCACTAAGAACCGTTTTTGAGTAATAAGTGAAAAAGGGAAACAACTTTTTCAAGCGATTTTTACCAATTTTTGTAAAGTTTGCCAGTCGATAACTTTTGATCGCAAGCCTTTGGGTCTATATTTATATATCATCGATCTGTCGGCTTTTTCAGCTGGCGTGTATGTTAGTTGAAAAATACGTTTTGTTTTAAACAGTCAACGCAACTTACGAAACGTAACCAACTTTGAACCTTTAGCGTTGACCGAGTAGCTTGGCAGCTAATTTTTTAAGTGCATTTTGTTTGATTTTTTTTTTGTTGTGTTGCTAATTCACTACCCGTTAACGACGTATTCTAGGTGCCTACCTTTGACGTCCGATCGTTAGTGCCAGTTAAAAACCATGCGGCAAGTCGTACGACGGATTCTATGATTCGCCGCCTTTACCAATCAAACTGTATAGAAATGAATCACACCAAAAATTCTATTAAAAAGTAATACCCAATTTAAATTTCACTTATAAGATAGAAAAATTGTATGATACCAGTTTATTTATTTCAAGAAAAAAAATAAACGATTTAAAAAATCCCTTAAATATCATAAAAAGATATTTTATTTTAAATTAAAATTCAAAATTGAAATTAAGTTAAAGGTAATTACTTTTATTAAACTATGATTTATAAAATTAAACTGACGACGAAGATTGATTCCTTACAATAGTTTCATATATTACGTACAAACCTTATTTAAAATAATATATTTTTAAACGTTTAAAGCTTTCAAATGGAGAAAGTTAATGAAACCGATTTTCCGGAATTTTATAAACTGTAGGTCACACAAATTGATTCAAAATTAACTAATTTACTGCTTAATATTTTAAATAAGTCTTGAAAACTTTGTAAGTAAAGCTAACGCATGTGTCACAATTGTTTTTATCCACTAAAATAATTAATTATATATTTAAAGCAATGGAATAATTAAACACAAAAGGAAAAAAGTAATAAAAATCTCTTCCCTGTAAAATTTTATTTTTGTAAATTACTATGAATTAATGGGACTGAAAATTGCAACAGTTGCAATATCGGCGTCTATTTGAATATCATCTCTGATACGATGGAAAACGTGTTAGTAACCCTTCTAAACCGGAGCTTGTGCTGTTCACAAACATATACAAGATTCTTTCTTTCTACTCCCCGACACTGAACGGAGTCACTGGGAGTCATTCTAGATACTAAGCTGTCTTGGAAGCCAAACGTGGAAGCGAGAGTGGCGAAGGCCAAAACTGCGATTATTGTGTGCTAAAGCGTCATTGACAAGACCCGGAAATTCGGTCCCCGAAATATCAGTTGGCTCTATAAGACGGTGATAAACCCGATTCTCTTTTTTGGATCAATGGCCTGGTGAAAGGTTATTGATCCTACCACGAATCGTCTGCGAGTTGAGAGGACGATCTGCAAGACGGCAGTAATGATAACAGACGCAATTGGAGAAACCCAAACTAAGCCACTTTTGACCCTAATCAACTAGCTCCCATTGGATCTCCTGGCCGCATGCTATGGGTGGATAGAAACACAGGTCATGTGGCCCCACAAGTATTATTGGGACTGCCGATTTTGTTCACGATCTGATTGGATACTACACGCCGAAACTTTTTTTCTGTAGGCAATTCTCCTTCGTTAGTTCAGAGAAAGGGGCATATGAAATAATGTTCTTAGGGCCTGTAAATCTAGAGACATATTCAGCTGGGTCTAAAGGGAGAACTGATTTAGGTGGTGGCATATTTATTGCACAAAAAGGAGTCCAGATTTCATTAACAATTCCGGATGACTGCAGTATGCTGCACGTTTGACTGTCGGCGAAAGACAAAGCGGCTAACTGGCTACGGTTGTAAAAGATATTTGGCTGGAATATCGGAATCTTTACCGATCGCCATACCGCTATCAGGCCCACTACTGATATATACCCTTCACAACAAATAGTCCGCGAACGCCGGGCATCCTTTAATTGAATAGCGACGCATTCTAACATCACGCTGACATGGGTGAGTTTAAACGGGACCAATGCGGGCAGTTACCGATTCACTTGCTAGGAACGGTGCGAATTTGGATGATATTTTTCTCTCTTCCTATAAGCTCTGCATGGATAAATACTCTGAAAAAATTTCAGGGGCCAGATGGTATAATTTGCCTAGATGTGGAACCACTAGAATAACCTGCCCGAATATATATCTAAAACGTTCCAAGTCTCTTTTTGATCTGGACAAACGAAGGATAAGGGATACCGTTGCCGCAATTACCGGCCACTGTCGGGTTGGTATCCATGCCAGTAGATTGGTGTTGCCTTTTAACGACTTCTGTAGAAGCTGTTAGGACGCAGAGGAGACTGAGATTATACAGTACCTCTTGTGTTTCTGTCCGGCACTGGACAACATTCGGACCAGACACTTTGGTACTGACAGACTAATATAGCTCACATTGGACTACCCAGTCTACAATCTTTTATCAGGGATAGCGGCTGGTTCGAGGACAGGGACCACTACGAGGCCACCATTGCCAAGCATATACATAAACCTCTATTTCTATCTAAATTTTTCTTACCCAAGCAAATCTAATTTTATAATATGCCTTTTTCTCTTCCCCAGGTATCACAAGGGGATGGAGGAAACGGATCCAAGTGGGCTGCACCTCATCCCTTCACCATTTCCACACGCACAGGGGTCGCTATATATATTTAACAATGAGCCTGTTCAACTTTGAAATTATATTTAGTAAGTTTAAACATAATTTTGTGATTTGTTTAAAAAGCAGCATTAAAAAATTACGTAAACTATGCCCCGGTAAGTCAGTGGTAAGTGCACAAGTCTACCAGTCAGGGGGTTGTGGGTTTGATTCCCACCAGAGACCCCGGTAAGTCTGCTTCATTCTTCTTTCTTTCTTTCTTATCTATCCTTCTCTAAATTTCTTCTTTCCTTCCGTCTCAACCTATTCTATCTGCCTCTCTAGGTAACACAAAGGGGCCGAATTAAGCGGACCAAAGTGAGCCATTGAAGAACGGCTGCCTGTTCTACCTAACCTAACCTACAATTACCGAATATGAATAAACTTTTACTTATTTTTTTTCTATATTTTTTTAAGATTTTTGATTTTAAAATGCCGCACTTTCAAAAATTTCCAAACTTTTGAAAAACAATCATCGCAATGATAACAGTTGCATTGGCTTAAAACAAAACAATTTATAAATTTTATATATTTAAAATAAAATCAAATAACTTAAAATATATTATTTACAAATAAGCAGTAAGTAATTCCAACCAATTTTATTTTACAAATTTAAAACAAAAGCACTCTCCACTAGTTTAACTTGTTCATTTGAGAAAATCTCACAAAATGTATTTAACATTAAGCGTAGTAGTTTAGTTAAAAACAACATTTGGCATCCTGGGTGCACGGTAATAGATTAATAGCCAAAGTCCAGACAGCGTGTCTGTGTGGTTCGACTGAATTTACACAAGTGAAAAAGAAAAAGACGACTTAAGCAACAGCCTCTGTAAAGAAAATACTTGCTTGAGACCGCAAGTTCAGGAATGTGTTCTTATACTGCTTACTAGCAAGAAATAAGAAGAATCCGTAAAAATAATTTAAATGAATTAAAGTTAACTTTACGTCAACAACACCACAACTACAATAAAAGCAGTTCTTATTATGCAAAACTTACAACATAAATAAACAAGAATTCGTTACAGTAAAAAGTTTTTCCATGTAAATTCATTTTAGCAAACACTATCTTTTTCTTTTGTTTGCTTTAACTAAGAAACTTTTTTATGGCTTTCTTTTAAAACAAATTTTACTTTACATTCTTTAACATACGACTTTTTAGATGATACGTTGTTCTCGTAGGTAATTATGTATGTATTTGTTGTTTACTATTTTGGTTTACTGTTTAAAAGATGTATCATAATGTATGTATGTGTTAACTATCACTAAACATCAAGTCAATGATGAAACTGCATTTCTTGTTTTACCACATTCAAGTTTAAAATATTATCTAGCTAAACAAACAAGAAAAAAATTTTATTCGACTCTGCCGAATACCCTTTACAAAGGTTTATACAAAGATTGTCATCTTGAGAGCAAGGACGAGAATACTAGAGTGATACTTATCCTCATGCCAATTATATAACTATTAAATAAATATCAAAGTTTTCCGAAACTCGTTAAACTTTTTTTCCATATACATATTTATTATTGAATCTTCGCTAATACGAACAAGCAATAAGTAATCAAATCTTAAAACTGAGTAATTGATATTAGTCCAGTCAGTACCAAACCAAAATTTAAGTTCTCATACTAAAGTAAATTAATTTCAATAGTTTCATCTAAAGGCAATAGTATCCCTTCTTTTAAGGCGGGTGTGCCCACTATATTGCAAGATGTTTCGAGCGAGCGGATTTGGATGTGTTTCCAGCTTATTTAAATACTTGCCCACATAGTTCAGGATTTCGCATTTAACTAGTGGAAGTTGTAGATCCTTGTGTATGTTGCTGTTTTTAGTATACCAAGGAGCACCAGTTATCATTCTTAGAATTTTGTTTTGACGGCGTTGAATTTCTTCTATGTTAAACTGATCAGTTTTTGTTAGGGGTACCACCGCCTTGCGGACAAGCGGACATGGATACATTTTTTCCGTACGAATTTGAATATTTTCGGAACGTTATAGAAATTACAAGCGAAATTACATCCTGGTAAGTACTCCTTCTTGTATGCAAAGGGTTTTGTAACATTTTTTAAATACTCTGTTAACATTTTTTATCAGCAGTGAAGAATTTTCCGATTGTGGTCGTTATGGTAAACACCGTTAAAAAAAATCAATTTTGAGTTTTTTATTGGGTTTTTTCGGATTTGTGGGATTCGAAGAAACATTTAGTGGAAACTCCTTAGCACTTAAGGTGAGCATTACCTTTTGTAAAATGAATATGTCTGTTTAAAATTTTTACATATTCCTTTTTTCAATAAAGAAATTAATGCTATTGGACAACAATTTTTTTTTAATTTTTGTTTACTTTGTTTGACATTAAAATGAGATAACAATTTTATTAGGATCTAATAAAATATATTCTAAAAAAACTAAAACTTTTTGTTTGAAGAAAAATTTGTAAAGTTTTTTCTGGGAAAAAAGTTGAAAAAATGTCAATTTTGGGATTTTTCTTAGATTTTTTGAAACTGTGGGACTGTTTTTTTACTTATTTCTTATATCATTACCATAATATAAAAAGGCACTAACTCGTATTTTTATAGCAACAGATGTTTGTTTATTTCGACAAATGGTCTGCTCATATACCACAATTAGCAAAAAAAAAAATCTCGGCTCAATAGATACGGACTTGGGTCTGTCTATGTTATGCATAAAATTTCATGTCAATATCTATACTAATAAACACTCAATATTTAAGTTTGTGGTTTCTCCAAGAACATATACTTTTACCAAAATTTAAGACCATCTTTCGGTATCTCAAACGACTTTTGCAAGATGTAAATAATAAATTTTTATTTTAAATGCCGAATAATACAATTTGTTATACATTTACAATTAGTTCATAAAAATACCTTTCTTAAGTCCTTAAATAAAGGTATTTCAAAAATTATGCACTAAGTAAATTCATATATTCTAATACATCAATTTACTTTAAAACACCTTTAAAAAAATATTGAATATCAAATTTAAAGTAAAAATGCAACAAATCAAAAACTAAATTCTTTTGTGTAAACATATATATATTATAACATATTTTTCCAAATCTGACCTATATCTCTCCGGATATTTGGATATTACTTCAAAATTTGCCAAAAATATGTATATGTTTTTGAAGAAACTACAAATCAATGGCTTAATATAGAAAGGACGTAACTCGGATTTTTTCAAAATAGCATATTTAGCTTATTTTAGCGAAAAATGTCAAGTTCATCATCAATTTTAAGTTTTTCAATTGAAATTAAAATGTGTGGCCCATTTTTATAAAAAATTTAATTTAAACCTTTTTATATGCTTTTTTTTCTCCTGTTAAGGCTGGTACTCTTTTCAATTTTGCGAAAAAAGTTGAGCAACATTAGTTATTTCGTTAAAAAATTTGACAAACAACAAATTATGTCCTATTGGCGATTTTGTTAAATTTTGCCGTTTTTATTCCTGTAAAATGCAATGTGTATGTAAACAAAAACCAAAGAGTATTAAGCTGCAAGGTGACATCATAAGCCCAGCTTATTATTTATGGCTTTTTTATTATTGGCACGTTTAATATGTTTTTAAGTAATTTTCAGCTTCATATATATTTCATTTTATTGGCACACTAATAATTTCCCCTTCAGATGTTGTGTCAGCTTGAAATTTTTCGCACTTACAAAATTGTCTGTTTGTGTTGTATTGTTGTTGTTGTATCTGTTATGCGGTAATCTTATACAAATTTACCTTTCCGAAACTATTACTTTTTTGTGTTTTGTTATTTTAGAAAAATTTATGAAACTTTAGTTAAAGTAATAAAGTTAAGTCCGTGTTTCTTACCATTAAACATTATTGATTGGTATAAATAGAAATCTCCTTGTTTAACATGAAAATTATTGTTAAATTTTTTTCTTTATCAGCTGTTTTATAAATTTCGTGCGGAATAACATGAGCCCTACTTTTTTCACACGAAATTTTTGACTAAAAAAAACTCAAGCTATATTATACTATCGAAAAGTGTAATTTGCCACAGGATGTTTATTGGTGGAAATATTGACATATTTTTTGCAAATATGCACATTATAAGAATATAATTAATAAGAGAAAAAAGCTAAAAAAAAAATAAAAAAACAATCCCAAAAACCTAACAAAAATCCCAACGTTGGCATTTTTTATAGATACCAGAATGTATTAACTTTTCTATAGGAGATACAAAATTTTAAAGTATAAATACCTTTTTTAACAATGTTTGCGTAACTAATAAAAAATTATTTCACACTGATACTACCGGCTCGTAAGTTCATGAGTTAGCTTTTTGTATGGTTATAATTTCAACTGAACAACAAACATATTTGCAAACTAAACAAAAAAAATTGCCGATATTATTAATTTTGGCAAACGGAAGGCATTTTCGTAGAACCTTATTAGGTTCAAGCGTCCTTGAATCTAATTTCAGACTACTTGCCTACAATAATTACCATTTGCAGTCCTAAGGAAATCGTAACTAGTGTTTGTTTTTCTTTTTTAAAAGCATAAAAACACATTGCCACCCACTTTTCGCAAGGTACACCGTTAAAAACTCCGGAAGATATTGATGACTGCTTTAGTGACCTTAATGGAAATAGCCGCTTATTCCACAAATCGACAGAATGTATAAAGCAAAGTGTATATAGGCTTAAAACAGAAAAGCTTGTAGAGAATGCCAAAGCACAGATCGACACAAATTGAAACTTGGTTAAGGGAATGCACAAACCATCTCAGGAATTTGCTAGAGACACATAGAATGACTCCTTATACAAATTTTCCATATTGCAATAAACAAAAGGCCTTATAAGACCCGTTATTGTAAAACAATGATCCTAAACTGAGAATCCCTCGAAGGTGGAGTGCGGTGGATTCTGTTGGAAACTATGCCAAAATTGTTAGAAAAAATACTTAAAAACAAGCTGACTCCAACCTCAAATTATAGCATCTGCACTCTCAATTACCAATTTGCCTTTAGACGACAACATAGTAGCATCGATCAAACCAACAAAGTGTTAAAGGTTATAAGAAAACTATATGATAAAACGGAAATATTGTTTTGCGCTTTTCATTTATGTCACTTAAGTTTTCGATAAATCATGGAATGAAGAACTATTAACCAAGCTAAATCTGAACTTGCATGTGACTCCCTTAACCTTTTGTACGTTCATATCTGATCAGCAGTTTATGATCACAGAAGGGTAGAAAATAGATTGCCCTTATTATAGTATTCAAGGGTTTACTTGTTTTACTTAATTCTTGTTTTGCACAGTCGACGTTTGCAGATAACACCGCTTTTCTCGATGTTCATAAAGATCCTAAAAACGACACGAACCAATTACGAGAAGATCTTTTCCTTGTGTTTTTTTTTCCTAAAAATCGATTCAATTCTTTTTAAAAATATTTTAAAATCAGTCTTCTTCATTTTTCCCCGTTAACGAAAATTTCCACATTGTATTATAAACATTAAATTCTTTTTTGCTTAGCTATCATGGAAGTAATGCAAATATACAACATAAGTGCCAACTAGCATTTGGTTAATTTTCCTCGTTTAAGTGCAGCATGCATTTACGAGAACATATACTTATTCGAAACGGATACCGGATGTATTTCGCCATTCAATCTTAAATAGAAAGAAATGTGCTAAAAACTTTACACACAAAAAAAATGACAAATTCAACTTTTATTTATAATTTTTTTTCGGGGAGAAAAAACGTGAAGGTAAGTACATACGTATTTCTTAACTAAACATTGTGCACATTACATATATATCTACATCCACCCATACAAACATACATACATTTTTATAAAATAAATTTTTGTCAACATCCTTTTTATTACTTCTCTTTCGAGAGTGTATTCCTACGAGTATATGCATACAGACATACATACATACTTACTTACTAAAGAATTGTACAAATGTTATATGTATATTTCATGTGCAAGTATGTAGATAGATGGTGATTTTATGAATAACTGACTTGCATATCTTCTCTGCTTTGCCAGTTAAGAAAGCTTTGGCTTTATCAGCAGTATTTCAATCGCAAAATGGAAAAAGCAAAAAGCTGCAACATTTTTCATCAAGTTGTGTTACAAACTGACTTAGTACATCCGGCAAGAGGAAGATGAATGTTGTCGTGCCGACACTACCATGACGCCAACAAATAATTCTGTGGATATTCGTCTGTATTTTGGATACACTCATAAGTAAAATCTTTTTCGAAATATTTAATATATATTCTTTTTCAAAAATCATTATTGTCATTGAACTAAAGCATGTAGTCAGAGTTGGGCAAAATACATGCTTTGCTGTATTTGAAATACAAAATACTTCTTCCGCTTGTATTTCAAATACAAAATACCAAATACTTTCAAGTCGAGTATTTCAAATACAAAATACAGTATTTTGGTATCTTTTATTTGAAATACAAAATACAAAATACATTTATAACCATTAATCATGAACACAAGATTTTTAAAAGTTTAATCAGATAAGCAGCCTCTTGTTGAAGAATATATAAATCCTGCTAAAAAAAACAATCTTTCTACAGGTCCTGATGAAAACAGACTGCTGTTATATTTTATGAAAACAGTTCTCTCTATGTGAAAAACAATTAAATTAAAAGTAAAGTAATATCAAGGTGAATTTCATACGCTACGGCTTGATTAAAGAAAATATTACTTGATTTATTTTTTACGTGTAGGTATAGTGTGCATAAATAACATTATTATCACATTTAATGGATTATCTTGTATTGAAAAATTTTTGTTGATATCATCACCGAAAACAAGAACCATAAAGGATTTTAACAAATAAAACAAAAATAACATAGAAAAGAGCCATTTCTAATCTACCTTGTCATAAAATGCCTGTCTGACAGTAAATTGTTTCGTAGGGATATTGAGATGACGAACTTTGGTTATTAAACTTTTTTTCATTTTCTTTTTTATAGAGAAATGGGCAAAGTTATGAGGAATAAAAATATCTTTTACTTTACGCAAAGAAAAGTGCCCTCCAATTTTTATTAGCAACCATACGGTGCCTCAACGACTTTAGACGAAATACCATGGAATTCACCTAGATCGTCGCCTCACATGGAAGTGACTTATAGATGCGAAGTTGATGCAAATGAAACTGAAAACTACGCAAATTCATTGGCTAATTGGCAAAAACTCTTTGCTTTGTCTTGATTGTAAACTTCTACTAAACAAACCGATTTTGAAGCCAATTTTGTGGTACGGTATGCAACTATGGGACACTGCTTCCGCATTCAACGCCGTTAAAATAAAGTCCTAGAAATGACAATTGGTGCTCCTTGGTATATTAAAAACAGCAACATTCACAAGTTTCTACAAGTTTCACTTGATAAAAGCGATATCCTTAACTATGTGGACAAGTGTTTACATAAGTTGGAAACACATCCAAATCCGCTCGCTCAAAACATCTTGCAACATAGTGGACACACTCGTCTGAAAAGAAGGCGTACTATTTAAATTAAATAATTTTATTATAGGAACTTAAATTTTAGTCTGGCACTGGTTGGAATAATATCAATAACATAGTTTTTAAGATTTGAATACTTATTGGTAGTTCGAATAAACGAAGATTCAATATTGAAAATATTCAAAAAAATCTTCTTCATTGATTCTTTGCTTCTGCGAGCTAAGAGTAATTTTAAAAATATCAAAAAAATTTTTTAAGGGTTTGAGTTGTCGAATTCCAAATACATATTTATAAAAAAATTTCCGTTTATTGAAAATATATATACAAACTCTTGATCGTACTTAGTATACAATCAAAATTTAATAATATATAACTCTATGAAATGTTTTTTGGTTTGTTTTACTTAATGCCTTTTTTGACCCGTTTTTAAGAGCTTTTATTGCCCTTTTGATTCTATGCCTATTCTGTTCAAGTTTGCATACCTTTTTTAAAATATTTTGCGCAATTTTTGACTTGTCATTCCGTTTGTGGCCTAATAAAGTTTTTATGTTTCTGGGTCCTTATAAAATTCGAAGTCCCTCTGTTAAAATCAAGTTTTCTGAGACAAGCTGTCAGAAATTTTCCAAATTAGACCGCTATTTTCAATCAGCAATATCGGTTAATTTTGTTAATCGGCGATTAACAAAAATCCATGCCTTTTATTTCTATATACCTCACTACTGTTGCCCTAAAACTACGGCCTAAATTAAGGAACATTTTTTCACATATGCAAGGAAAGTGGTAGCCTCCCACCCCTTTATTTTTATAGATTTTATGAAAACGCTAAGCTACTAAACCTGTCGTTTTCAAACTTGCTACTGGGTTGTGCTGGTATGGCATGTTCATTAAAAAAAATTGTTGGGCAGGTGCGAAAGGAATGGTAGCCCCTATACAAACAAACAGTTCTCACATTTTATATACGCTATACCTCGAGAACTCTTACATTTATCCGTGCTTATATCCCTCAGTAATTATTTCCCCACAATTTGACGGCGAGCTCAATTGGAAAACAGCAAGAGAAGTGCTATCCTCCATAAAATTGCAAACAACATTCACTATACATATTTTGAAAATTTAATAGCTATCGGCTTAAAACCTGCTTAAATGTATTTCTAGTGTGATAAGTTCAATTTGAAAATAAAATAGTGTGTTAGAAGCAAGGGGAGTGAGATCCCATACTAGCGTGAATTTTTATGTAATTTTTAATACTCCATACCTCAAAAACTCCTACAAACATCATTTGAACATGTCACAAAGTAACTTGTTTTAAAAATGACTTGGCTTTATCGGTTTATTTGGGATACAAAAAGGCCAATACGAAGGGTATATAAGATTTAGTACAGACGAATAAAGCGCTATTGCTTGTTTTAATATTTTTTTTGTTTTATCAGGACACCAAAATTGTATAAATTAAATTAAATCAAAATACGTAAAGGACTTGCCTAAACTAAGCTTACCCTAGAAAAATGGTCGTAACAAAAAACCATATATAGGTAGTACAATATGTGAATGCGGCGAAAAAATGTTTACAACTCTTTTACACGCAATCACTATGTTAAACAAGACATGTTAGAAAATGTACGTTGATATATTTGCGTAACTTAAATTATGTTTACTTCACACATAATTGGCGAATTCACAAGGTACGATACGATAGCATATTGTTTTATTGTCATATAATTTCACAATAGCACAAAAATTTTGTTGTTGCTTTTCATACGAAACTTGTTGTGAAACAATTCAACTTTGTTTGATATGTTTTTTGTGATGTCATATTATATACAAAGTAATGCGCCAAGCGCCTAAAACAAAACGGCGAGTTTTTTAATTTAATTTTAAGAGCCGCTAGCACTCACATCCGTTAAAAATGTCTATACTAAAAATTTAGGCAAAACCGCCAAAGAAGATTTCTTAAGCCGCCTCCGCCGGCAAAAATAGCCGGCACTGCTCTCTGACACATCAGCTGTTTTTTGTTTACGTAAAAAATAACAACATTTTTGGGATTTTTTATTAAAACTTTGCTTATTTTAATGGATTTTAGAGATTCTAACCAGGTTAGATATATACCATTTTGTGTTTTCATGGGTCTAATTTCTACAAATTATTAAGTTAAGCCAAGAGCAGCTCCAGATTTATGTACATACATATGTGTTTGTTTTTTTTATCGTTTGGTCGTATCAGCTGATTTAGATTTTAAATACGACACCTACATAAATACGAAGAGTTGTTCACAACGGTCATATTTTTCGGTTCTATTATTTTACAATATATGATTTCACAAGACCTTGTGAATTCACCAAATATAATAACAACAATAACACTTTAAATAAATAAAAATTTAAACATTAATTTAAGTCAACTTAAAAACACTTAACAAATCTTGCATCAATGTGAAACACATAAACACTAATTTAAAAACAAGTAAATAAAAACAAATAATTTAAAAACAATAAAGTGAACTTTAAAATTTTTAGTTACTATAACCTCCCTTTAAGTTTAACCAAATATTTGTTTAAAGTAAGGCAATGTCAGTGCACAAACCTATTTTTTTTTTTTAGTTTTATTCATATGTACTTTAATATCTTTACTTTAGCCTATCAAGCATATATAATAATGGGCCTAAACGTTTTTCAATTAGCAGAAAAATTATTTGAGAGATTCTGCTTAACCCTAATCTGAGATACATTTTGATGTTTAATTTAATACAGGGTGGCCCAGAAAGACCGAAGTGGTGTGAATTCCTTATAACTTTTTTATTATAATTTTTTTCTTCTTTTCTTTTCAGTATTTTGTAAAGAAGACTTGGATAATTTATAATGGAGCAATACACAATTGAACAACGTGCCCAAATTGTTGAAATTTACTTTTCAAATCAACGGTCCATTGTGTTGACTCAGCGTGCATACCGTCGTCAATTTAATGTGCGGGTTGCACCCTCTCAGTCAACAATAAACCGTCTGGTTGCAAATTTTCGAGAACAAGGAGCAGTAAGGAACCTTCCTGGTCCCGGCAGACACCGAACTGTCCACACGGCTGACAATATTCAAGTGGTACAGGAGAGTATTCGGGAGGATCCAGAAACATCAACCAGGAGACGTTCGTCACAACTGGGCCTCTCAAGAACTTCGCTGCAGCGAATTTTGCACACCATAGGATTGTTTCCATACAAAATTCAACTTGTTCAAGAATTGAAACCAACAGATTACCAGCAACGACTTGACTATGCAATTTATTTCCAGCAAAAAGCACAAGAGAATCCAAATTTTATTCATAACTTAATAATGAGTGACGAAGCCCATTTTCAATTAAATGGGTTCGTTAACAAGCAAAACTGTAGGATATGGGCTACGGAAAACCCGAGAGTACTTCATCAACGACAATTGCACCCAGTTAAGTGTACCGTTTGGTGCGGTGTTTCTTCAGAAAGGATCATTGGCCCATATTTTTTTGAAAATGAACAAGGTGTCGCCATTTCCGTCAATGGTGATCGATATCGGGCCATGTTGCAAAATTTTGTAAGGCCAGCCGTGGAAAACCATCCGCAAATATGGTTCCAACAGGATGGAGCCACAGCGCACACTGCGAGGGCCACAATGACTCTTTTACGCGACATCTTTGGTGAAAGAATAATTTCTCGTAACAGCAATTTTAATTGGCCTCCGCGTTCCCCGGATTTAACCGCTCCAGACTGTTTTCTTTGGGGCTATTTAAAAGGAAAAGTTTATGTTAATAAGCCTAGGAGTATTGAGGAGTTAAAAACCAATATTCGAGAAGAAATTAACAACATACCACCGGAAGTTTTGCGAAAGGTCATGGAAAATGTGTTGGAAAGAGCACATTTGTGCGAAGCAGAATATGGCCACCACTTGCGGGATATCATTTTTAATAACTAATCCAAAAATATTCCCCATAAATTTAATGTATTTAAAAAAAAAAAAATTAAAAAAATATCTCTTAAATAAAAAGTTATAAGCAATTCACACCACTTCGGTCTTTCTGGGCCACCCTGTATAACAACGGAAATGCCTGGTATATCGAAACCAAACTTCATGGCTTTTATTTTGCATGTGCCTTATAGGCACATATCGATTACGAGAACATTTTTGCACAATCTAATTATTAATAGAGTTAAAGTAATATTTCGAATATTGAAAAAGTAGCAGGTGAGGAATACGGTAAACTTTTTTGGGTAAAACGGGACTTAGTGGTTTTCGAACTCAAATTCTCCAAGGCGTTTTCCTTTTCGTAATATTTTACAGTTGATATTGAAAATTTAACTTGACACGCGGCAAACAAATTGAAGATTTTTAAGCGTCAATTTATTTAGATGATGATATTTTTAATGCACCTTTAAGATTAACCTATTTCTAGTGATCACTACAAAAAATTTTTACTAGCTTCCAACAAGTGTTACAGAAATAAAAGCCTCTATTGCATATCTGATTTAAGCCGAGACTAAAAATTTCTTAAATTCAAATTTATATTAGCTTTGGGTTATATAGAAGACATTTACTACCAACAGTTAAGTACCGAACGAAGAGTGCTGGTGAGAAATGGTAGCGTGTTTTTAAAATGCATTCTACTTGGCTAGTGTCGGGAAAATGAACTAAAAAGTCTATTGAAGATAAATTTTAAAAATGTATTAAAATTTATTTTGGTTAACATTACCAGTTTTAACAACGACCCGAACCTGAGACCTTATGGTTGCAAGAAGTACGCTTCATCCACTCAACCAACAAGGCATTCTGCTTTTTGAATTGTTAATATTACACAATAAAATACACCTCAACAATCATAAGCAAAGGCAAAAAAAAAACCAAAAAATATAAAAATCAAAGGAAAAAAGTTCAAAGAACCAAAAAAAAGAAGGAATAAAATTTATTGACCAAGTCAAGTATTAAACCCAGCATCTTGTGAATGCCAGTCTGTGACTTTAATTAATAGACTACAGAGACACTGGATATTAGTTGTCTAAATCAGTGATTAGCAAAGCCCCACACGCGTGTGGGTGCTCTTTGAGAACTGAAGAGAGTAAGAATAAAAAAATGGGGTTTGCAGTCTCTTGTGCCAAACCACAAGCGTAACCAGTTAGGCTTTTCAAAATGTATAAGGGAAAAATTTTTAAATTAAATTCAGTGCTTGATTTATCTTACATATATCTGCGAGTCTTCATGTTCGTTATAAAAAAATTATTAAAAGCAAAATCATAAATAAGCTAAGTAATAAACGTGTCAAAGATCTGTCCGCATAAAATATTGTCAATGTACAATAAATATCTATGAGATTCTGCAAAACTAAGTAGTATGGCAAAACTATTAATGTTTAATATTACATTCCAAAACTTTTTCAATTTAATGCTACCATATTTTAAACTTTTAACTGTGGTCACTCTAGTGCCCTAAGAGACAAGTAATTATGTATGCTCAAAACCAAACAACCAACACCATCAACACATAAGAATGTATGCGTGTGCCGATTCCCTGCAAAAAATCTTGGACCACACGGTCCGTTTTAGCTTAAATGGACTATTTACAACATGGTCCTTCTGTAATGCAGTCATGGACCATGTCATTGTCAAACAAGAACTTGTAGTTACTTAAGTGATATGCGTTCGTGTTTTAACGATTGCGTAGCGAGTTGTCGTTGTTTGTAGGTACGATAGAGTAGTTTTGAAACTACTCCGACGTAATGCAAATCTGGGTTAAGTGGTCCGGCCCTAGGACATCATAATGTTAAAAAGACCATGTTTTTTACATGCATTTGGGTTAGTTTTGGAGTAATCTTACTCCTTTATGGACTAGTCCATACACGCATGTATGGATTAGTCCTGTTTTCTGCAGGGTTATCTGCCTAAATTCTTATTTATATTAGCGTTTATGTTTGTTTTTAATTTTATATATTTAACAAAAAGTGTGTTGCATATTTGCAAAAACGAGGTTACAAAAGCGTTAAACCACAAAATTATTAATTTTCTAAACAATTTTTAAACAGACATCACGCTATGGTTGAAAACTTATATATTTTATTGGGACAATTTAATTATAAGTTAAACCACGTTTTGGTTGTTTAATAAGTGCGTAATTTGAAAATAATATAAGAATAATTTTTTATGTATAAGATGAGAAATTAACATTGTTAATAAATGTAAACTTACATTAATTTTGTAGGGTATCAAGGTACACTCACCCAAATATAACACACGCGAGTATTTATGTATTTAAAAACAAATAAATCAATAAAAAAATAAATTATTGGGCCGGCAGGCGGGAACGCGTAAAATTAATAATTGCATAAATTTACATGTGTGGCTTCGTAAAATATTGTTCGCAGAGCATAAATTGCATATAATGTGTGCACTGGCCGTGTGAATATTTATTGTTTCGATTGTAAATCATTAAACCATAAACGCATTTTTGCAGCAAATTTTTCATGTTGTTGTTGTTGCTGCTCTTTGGCTAGAAAATAACCCACAAAAAGGTCACATTCTTAAATTCTGGAACACTATGTAATATCCTGGTTGCCTTTGTATGTATTTATTATTGTTTATTACATCATCATACCACATATAAACCAAATGGTGAATACCAAAATGGTTCATCGTTAAGAATGCTGGCAATTTTGAATCATCGATGACAGTCGCGAAACTTGTTATCATTAAAATAAATTAAAACTTGATACTGATTTTCTAAATTTTATTTATTAACAAAACCGTCATAATGACAATGTTGCTCAAATACGTCATTAGGCATTTTAATATATATACAGCTTCAGTTGTATACCTATAAAATAAAAGTAACAAAGCCCTGAAAGAAACCTAGGGACTAGTATCTCCAAGTCACCATTTTGGTCGACAGTTGTGGTGGCATTTTGGCGATATTGTCAATAAATGTCTACAGCAGAAAACATTCAATGTGACAAAGTAGTGATTCAATACAGTTTTACTATTGACATTTTCTGCAGGGAGGTAACCAACAGATAAACTGTATTTAGGTTTGCGTTGGTCCCACACACAAATGTATGTTGAACGCATTTATGGATGTGAATGTATTTCGCTTTCCCGTTGTAACAATGGCGATATTTAACATCGGACTTTCTTAAAAGCTCAATGTATGTATATATTAATAGCAAATTTAAAATTTAAATATACTTTTGCTTCGTAACTTAGTCTGTGTATTTCTATATCTATCTATAAGATAGTTATGATATCTTATAGTCAATTAAAGTCCGTAAGCGACTCGTATTTCACTTTTTCATATGTCAACAACAGCATACTCTTCCGCACTTTATTCGTTTCATATAGTAATTTAAAATGGTATGCATAAGTACGTATGTATGTATTTTATTTTTTAATTTCTTTTGTAATTTTTAAATATTCCTTTGCGAATCCAAAAGTTAAATTCTGAAGCCATATAGATATGAAAAGCGATTTAGCAATGCCCGTCTGTTAAAATCACGATTTAGGAGCCAAGTCAAATCTAACGAAGCACATTAAAGGATCGGTCAACTATGGACCAAGTTATTAGAAAACCATTAATCATTATCAACAGTAGCGGATTTAGGCCTGGCCCATCTCAGGCACTCTTTGAAGTGCCGCCCTTTTTGATTATATGTGACATTTAAGTCACATATAATTACTAACAGTCTTTTATCCACTGCAGTGTAATTCAATTATTAAGTATTGTTTATAATTTTCGACCAAAAAATTTATAAAATTATACATATAATTGGGGCGTTTTAAATAATCTTTTATTTCAAATTTTCTGTTTTTTTAATTAGAAATTTCTAAACTTTTTGAGTATTTTATTTTACCAATTAATTTTGGCGCCCTTTATATTATGCCGCTCTAGGCCCTAGCCTCATGGGCCTAGGCGTAAATCCACCACTGATTATCAATAATTACTGTTACCACAGTATTGAGACTTTTTGGGCGGCAAACTAATTAAGTGAAACTTTTAATTGGATAGAAACCAGGGGACTGGCAGCTTTCTTATAATTGTATACATTTTATAAACATTATTACACTAAATATCGGAAAGCTATTGCCTTTAAACTAACAACAAAGTAATTTAACCCTTAATAAACTGATTTTTTATATTTTATTAAACGATTCTTCAATGCGTACATTAAGTTACATACTTGGATGAAGGTAAAAATAATCCAAAAAAAATTGTAGAAACTTTTTTATGCTTACTTATATCAAATATGGTTATTCATGAAATAACTGAAACATATGCACCTTTTGTACTTATCCAAAAGGTAAGCTTTCTGCAACTGTTATATTGACAATTTTTTTTCGAGTCCAAAAATACTTTTTCACGACCAAAGCGATTGAAACGTACACCAGTTAGGGAAAACACTTGCACTCGCGACCTCTTTTTGAAGTTTTCGACGCCTTCTCTTGCCCACCGTTAGTACTTGGACTTCCCCGCTTATTTTCTGGTCAGAATTGATAACGACACAGGGTGTCAGCATTAGATCGACCCATTCCTCATTTTTAGTTCGACGACAGGATACTTGGACTTAAAGCTTTAGGCTCGTATCCAAAAAAAAAAATTTTAAATATAACAAAGATTTTTTAAATGAAATTTTCATACAAAATCAGTATTCGAAGTCTACTTTAAATTTTAAATTTTTTTTTGCATACGACCGACCCTTAGATTTTTATTGAAGCGGAATATAGTCAGCGCTGGCTTAGAGCCAACATAGCTGGAAATCTTGTTGCCGAGAGCTCTATTTCTTTAAATATGGTTACTTTTTTATTGTATATTTCTCTAGGTACGCTAGACTTTAGACTTCCTTTTTCTTCTACAATTTACAAGACATCCCAAGCCAGTTTTTCTGCACTGTTCCAAGTAGAAATAGTGTAGCACAGGGAAATTATGTAAAAAAGCCATCAAAATAAATAAAATGATTAACATGTCTTGGAACTGGTCGTAACCATCGAAAAACCGCATTTCGTATCGCTCCTAAATCTGGTTCAGTAGGTAGACGTACAATATTCTTATCTTCAGAGTACATCTCAAATTTATACGCATACCCTAAAAGAGAATATGACGTAAGACAACGTGATATCGTGGAGAATAGTATTAATATATATTCATGGAAAGTTCGGTTTGAGTTCGATAAAGTTGGAAGAGATTACCGAACCTCTAACATGAACATCACTTTTTACCGAACTCCGAACTCGAATGCTCGGTCGGACTCTAGTGCATTTTTATTGGCAATTAATAATTAAAATCCTAAAATTTATTTAATATACATGTAACTTTTAATTCTTGCCTACATTAACTTGCATATTACTTTTGTCACATGTCAAAAAAAAAAAAAAAAAATCAATTGATCATTTAAACCATAGGTTGTCAAAACTCTCATTTAATGAAATGCGTCTGTATTGGATAAGAGAAAATTGCCCAGCAAACAAAAAACTAAGCATTGCAAATGTGATGAATTTTACTTTTTAAAGCAAAATGGAAATAAAGTTTAAAAAAAGTTATTAAAATTAAATACAAAATATGCCTCAGTTAATACAGAATTAGACAATTTTTTTTCACACATATTCCATTGGGCGAGTTTAATTTACAGTTAAAACTTAAAAAATTAAGTGTATTTAGGTATTATAAATTAATTTTTTCTTGTTTTCTTTGTTTAAAATGTTTGGTAATATAAAATGCATTGCATGTTACCAAAAGCATTGTTAATGACGAAAATAAAATTTTTATCTTCCATTATACTATTTTGTTTGCTGGTTTATTTTGAAATTAAATCAAAGCTGAAAAAACAAGAAAGCTGAAAAAAAAGCAGTAAGCATCCGCACATGTGCACTCGTTAACACTCAATTAACGACTGAAATCAAACTGAAATAAAAGAGAACAAGCGTCGGTGTGAGTTTTTTTTATTGTTTTTGTAGCACAATTGTGCACTAAAAATGAATTTTTGACAACCTATGATTTAAACAAAAATTTCTTACTGTTACTTCTAACAACTTTAACGCATTCAAAACATTGCAAAAGTATCCTGCATATTATTCGTTGTTTCATGTGTTCTTTTTTGTGCCTTTTTATGAGTAGAATACAAGTATTATCATGTACTTTGTTGTACCCTTAAATCAAGGGTTGTCAAAAATTCATTTTTAGTGCACAATTGTGCTACAAAAACAATAAAAACAAACTCACACCGACGCTTGTTCTCTTTTATTTCAGTTTGATTTCAGTCGTTAATTGAGTGTTAACGAGTGCACATGGGCGGATGCTTACTGTTTTTTTTTCAGCTTTGTTGTTTTTTCAGCTTTGATTTAATTTCAAAATAAACCAGCAAACAAAATAGTATAATGGAAGATAAAAATTTTTGTTTTGTCATTAAAAATGCTTTTGGTAACATGCAATACATTTTATGTTACCAAACATTTAAAACAAAGAAAACAAGAAAAACTTAATTTATAATACCTAAATACACTTAATTTTTTAAGTTTTAACTGTAAATTAAACTCGCCCAATGGAATATGTGTGAAAAAAAAATTGTCTTATTCTGTAATAACTGAGGCATATTTTGTATTTAATTTTAATAACTTTTTTTAAGTTCATTTCCATTTTGCTTTAAAAAGTAAAATTCATCACATTGGCAATGCTTAGTTTTTTGTTTGCTGGGCAATTTTCTCTTATCCAATACAGACGCATTTCATTAAATGAGAATTTTGACAATCCCTGCCTTAAATTTTAAGTCACCCACTCAAAAGATATTCATTTATACATACATACATACCCACGCATACATTTGTTCAATCTCAATTTTAGAACAAAAACAAAAACAGTTTGCGCTCACAATTAAAAAAAAAAGTTGTAGAGGTTCAATATGCCAGAAACCTCTAAAATGCAGCTTTGAAATAACAGAATGTAAAATATGCAGCAAGATCATGGCCAAAACATTATTCCAACTACCATGAGCCAACAGTTGGCCGAAATTAAGTTTAATTCATTTTCTAAAAAACACACACATGCACAAGTAAGTTTTTCTTTTAAATTCTAGTAGATTCTTCTATTTAAACCTATTCATGGATTAAAGTACATGATGGAGTATATGTTACACGATGGAAATTCTTGTCCTTTCTTTTTGTTTTAATGGTTAGACAGCGGGAGACACATATGCAGATATACATTGGTATTGAATGAAAAAAAATTTTAATTTTAGTCGAACCATCAATGAAAGAACTACCCTGCATAAAACAGGACTAGTCCATACATGCGTGTATGGACTAGTCCATAAAGGAGTAGGATTACTCCAAAACTAACCCAAATGCATGTAAAAAACATGGTCTTTTTAACATTATGATGTCCTAGGGCCGGACCACTTAACCCAGATTTGCATTACGTCGGAGTAGTTTCAAAACTACTCTATCCTACCTACAAACAACTTGGAAATGGACTAGTTACAACATGGTCCTTGTGTAATGCAGTCATGGACCATGTCATTGTCAAACAAGAACTTGTAGTTACTTAAGTGATATGCGTTCGTGTTTTAAAGATCGTGTTTTTTGTACGCAATCGTTAAAACACGAACGCATATCACTTAAGTAACTACAAGTTCTTGTTTGACAATGACATGGTCCATGACTGCATTACACAAGGACCATGTGGTAACTAGTCCATTTCAGCTAAAACGGACCATGTGGTCCAAGATTTTTTGCAGGGTATGTACACTTACTCATACAGCAAATATAATGAACAAAAATACACAATACTTTCCGTTGATAGCATAAGCTTACAGTGGTGGATTTACGCCTAGGCCCATGAGCAGAGTGACCGCTCGTCGACTAAAGTTGCATTTTGAAAACTTTTCAAGGGCCTGCGACTTTTTGTGCGACTTCTTTATGCTGACACTATTTTGCCACTTTTTTAAATTTTTGCAACTTTTGCCACTTTTTTTTACGAAAGTTAAACAAATTCTGGCATATGCGCATACATAAACACATACCTTGTATATGTAGGCATTTGTGTTATTCCCAAATATCGCATTCCATAGTTTTTTGAAATTAAACATGCTGAAAGCTTTTGGCATACAGTGTGTTGTTTAAAAAATGATTTAGATAAGCCATTGTGACCAAATTTATATTAAATAGTTGCGTATATTTTTACATTACCCCACAGCAGCGCATGTGCTGAAAGAATTTTTCCTAAGTCAGGGCTGATTAAAAATAAATTGACAAACAAATTAAAAGTTACGACCTGTAATTCAAGGCTGTCAGCTTTACATTTATTAAATACTGAACTAGAAGACTGTATTCCAGGTGATCAACTAAAACACAAGTACAGAAACGAATTTTCAAATAATATGAAAAAAATATGAACCTTTGTATTATCACATTACATCCCTAGAGATAAAAAACCAGTGGGTAGTTTAAATATGCTATATGTTTTTTACTTAGACTAGTTGTCTGTCCGTCCTTGTTTCAACCAAATTTAAAAAACGATATTCCGATATTTAAAGATTTTCGATTTTTCATAATATTAAAACTATATAAAAATGAAATTTTTTTTTTGCAATTTTAAATTTATTACTTTTTATGTGTCTTCGTAAAAAAATTCGTTTTTAATGAATGTTTTCTTTTTGATTAATTTTTAATTTATTTTGATCAAGTTTTTTTGTATTGTTGAATTATTGATCTGTTTTTGTTTTAATTAGTTGTAAAAACATTAATAAAAAGTTGAATAAAGGCTTTAAAAAGAGTGCAACTTTTTTTTCCAAAAGCGACTTTTTTATGCGACTTTTTTTTCCTAAATGACTACTTGTGCCACTTTTTTAAAATTCTCAGCGGTCACACTGCCCATGAGGCCTGGGCCTAGGGCGGCATAATATAAAGGGCGCCAAAATTTAATGGTAAAATAAAATTAAATATGCTTTAAAGGAATACGATTTTTGTAAATTATATTTAGTAATTTAATAAAAAGTCAAACAAAAGTCAAAAGAAAGAATAAAAAAGTTAAACAAAAGAATAAAAGGAAAAGAAACAAGAAATAGAATTAAAAATTTGCATAATATCTTTTAAAACTCGAAAAGTTTAGAAATTTCTAATTAAAAAAACAGAAAATTTAAAATAAAAGATTATTTAAAACACGCCAATTATGTGTAAAATTTTATAAATTTTTTGGTCGAAAATAATAAACAATATTTAATAATTGAATTACACTGCAGTGGACAAAAGACTGTTAGTAATTATATGTGACTTAAATGTCACATATAATCAAAAAGGGCGGCACTTCAAAGAGTGCCTGAGATGGGCCAGGCCTAAATCCGCTACTGTAAGGTTATACATACACACCTTCAGACATAGCTATGAGCAAATAAAATTTTTTTTTAAAAGTCACATAAAGATGTGAATTTGACAGAAATAACACTGAAAGCAGCCCAAATTTAATCTAATTGAAAGAAACTGTTTGCTTTTAAAACCAATTTAGTGCTACGGGCTACAACTATAGGGCACTGCATCCCTCACTAACCAAGAATGAGACTGGTGCTCCTTAGTATATTTAAGACTGTAACATCTTCAAGGATCTACAAGTTTAACTCGTTAAATGCGAAGTCCTAAACTATGTGGATAAGTACAAAAATTAACTGAAAACACATCCAAATCCGACCGCTCGAAACATCTTACAACATGATGGACACAATCGTTTGAATAGGAGGGATACTGTTTCTATTAAATTTGCTGTGCATTTAAAAAGAAAACACAAATAAATCCATTTTTGCTTGGAACATAATATTGACCCTTAAATTTTGAAAAGTCATGTTAAGAAGATAATTATTGTAAAATTAAATTTTACTTCAGCTGGCCTGAGTTTGTTTTTCACAATGAGTCAATGAGTACCGATAATTTTTATATATCGTATAATAGCTGGTGGCATAAAGTTAGACATACATATGTCCAACATTTTGGGACAGCAAAGTAATGTTCGAGCAAAATGCTTATTTCGGAAAGATTTGGCTTATTTTTAAAATAATACTGGTTTTTATCATCAAGATGGTGGTGTACTTCACTTAATTTCCGATGTTCGTTTATACATCTTTATTTTCATTAAATATTCGAAAACATAGAATATATACAGGAAAAATGTTCAAACCGAAGACCTGTCTTGACGAGAATGAATAAAAATCAGAAAACTAATTTTAATTTACTTATTTTGTAATGTATAGGTATGAATTATGCTGTAAATAACAAGAAAACTTTTGAAATTTTATTCAATGCTTAATATTTTTTTCTAGTTACAAAAACGAATTGCTTTTTTACAGCCCTATATGCTGTATAATACACATGTATTTGTATTATGTATAATAAGTTAGAGAACTATATTCAGCAGTACTTACTACTTATTTATAAAAAGTTTGTAAGTGTATTGGAGTTGTATGGGGGCTGTCACGCTCACTTGTTAATTGAAGGGCATTCTAAAGCTAATTATATACATTAAAAAAATAAAAAGGTTTTAAGCATTTTAGTTCACCAATTAGGTATGTAATGAAACTACAGTAGTCGCTCGGTTATGTGAACCTCCAGAATAGTGAACAACAAAATTTAAACACAGGAGGTTCTGAAGAGTGAACACAGCCATCTCTGTTATGTGAACAGTTTTTGACCGTTTATTTCTTTTAAATGTTTGTCTTATAAGAAGTGTGTTTTTTCCCGAAATAAGTGAAAAAAACCTGCAACCGTTGATTTTTTTTATGTTTTGAGTGTTGAGTTTTGATTGATTGTCTTTTGAGATCATTAGTGTTTGTAACATAGTGCATCGAAGATGAAGCGCAAGGTGTTAACGTTATCTAAAAAAAGTGACATTTTGGCAAGCTTGGACAAAGGCGCAAGCGTTACTTTTCTTGCACATATATATGAAGTGGCCAAGTTATTGCTTAAAGTGAAAATAATATATCTGACATTAATGGTATTTTAGCATTGCAAAAATGCAGGGATAAGGCACTACAGAAATCCATTGAATATAACCGGATACATTGATGTATGTACATTAATTATTAAAAAACTTATTAAAAATTAAAACTTAATGTAATAAAACTATTTGAATTACTTATTTTATATCCTTTCGATTATGGGAACTTCTCCATTTAGTGAACAGGCTCTGTTTGAATTAGTTCATATAACCGAGCGACTTCTGTAATTATTCGGTTTGCGAGGTAGTGCCACGCGCGCTAAATTGCTAAAAGCTAAGGCCTAACGAGTTCGATTGCGAGAAATTCTCACGTTTAGAATTTCATAAAAATTAGTTCAGCTGATAAATCGTATGGCAAGACAAAAAAAACAATCGAAGACCAAAAGCTGTGTGAGTTTTAAAAACACATTTTTTATATATTGCACGAAGATTGGATGCTTGTTACAGACCCTCATGTGAAAACCGTTCCTTAAAGTAAAACAAAATGTGATCATAGATGCCAGATTTGACGTTTTTTTGGCCACAAAAAATGGGTTTTGACGATTGGACGTTTTTTGCCCTAAATTTGACGATTTTTTTAAAGGTGTTTAGCCAAAACCTAAAAATTTCGTTTACATAAGTATGACTCTTAAATGTCATATAATCTTGAAACAGTGGTACCAAATGAAAGGTGTATAAAGGTCCTTCAGGCTTCATACTCTAAAGCACAACACACCTAAAATATACCAAATGTATTTATGTACACTATATACATATGTATGTATATCTTATGTATTCGGCTTAAAAAAACAAAAAGAAAAAATAAGTGTCTTCCGCTTTGAAACCCCATTTTTAGCCATTCCATATTACCTCTAATGTGTTTATTTAAAAATATTAAAAAATGATTGTAGTTAGTGTTAAATGGCAACACATTACATAAAGATATTTGTAAGGTTTTTTGATAACTTTATTTAACTCGATATAAGTTGTTTGTTTTTCCTGTCATATTTTTTCTCTTTGTAAATTTATTTGACCTTTTTCCCTCTTTTTTAATTTAATTATTATTAGCTAAAAAAGTAATTAAAATTATACATTTTAGTGTTGACGATTCTCCGACGATTTTCAAAACATGTTTTGACGATTTTGACGACTTTTTCCCAAAGATTTGACGATATTCGACCAAATTTATCTGGCAACTATGTATGTGACAAGTAAAAAAAGATTTGGAAAACATTATTCTAACACACTGTTTTTTTTATATATTTGTCCTTTTTGTCGTCACTGACTGTAGCTTAAATAAATTGTTGATTGTAGAGTTATTTGTAAGGAACTTAGTGCAACTATTGACCACCAGATGGTGCAATTAAGAAAAATCCTCAACAGGTTTCTGACTTTACTAAGCACGCTGGTACGTTTAAAAGTTGGTGAGTTGTGGTGGAAACCAAATGTGTGGAAAGTGTATATAAATAAATTGTAGGTTATAAGCATAAGCCTTACTGCAATTCAAATGCATATTTTAGGGAGATGAAAAAAATATACATATTTCAAATTTAAGCTATCCCAGCATAAATGGTTGTTTAAATTGTCTATAAATATTACCTGGAAAATAATGATTTAATAAATATATTATTTTTTTTATATTTCACTAGGGCTCGACAAAACAATTAACATACAAATAGTACTTACACCCGTGAGATCCTTTCGAGCATATTAAATTAAAAAACTTTACTTATTTTTTTTTCTTAATTTTTTGTTTATTTACCATACATTTATTAAGTTAATTTTTCTTATGTATGCGTGGAAATTTTTTTCATTATTGAAATTTGTTTCATGTATAGAAACACAAATATATTTCAATACTTTTTTTTTAATTCTTTGTGTATAATAATTATTTGTTATTTATTAATACGTATAATTTACAACTTAAAAACTAATAAAAAATTAAACTATTTATTGTTAGGTGTAGTTTCCTTTGTATTTTATAAATATTTTTATGTAAGAGTAACATTAAATATTAATTTTTTCAAGTAGCTAAAAACTATTAAAGATATAAATATTATTTTTTACTGTAAGCCAGGTCAGAGTTTGTTTGGTTACATATATGTATACACAAAGTTCGAAAAAAGGTTTTGTAAACATAAAATAGGAATCCAATTGCCAGTGCTACAGATAGAGCTTATTTCTTCGTATGTAAATGGTATGTACATTTGTATGTATGTTTTGTTGTGTATTGCAAGTGATAATTTAACGTAGACTGATTCTTAATTGGAAAGTTGTATTTTATTTATATTCAGTATACATATGTTCTAATTTATCTTGTATTCATTATAAATTTTTAATTTTATTAAAATTTTATAAAACGAGAGTTTCTTACAACATTCGGTTTAGAAACTTCTTTATTAATAAATTTAAAATTTTATTATGAATATCTTGATTTATGATATTTAAAAAGCCATAAATTACTGTTTATTATTTTATTTATTTATTTTTAAAAAATAGTTTGCAATAAATTGCACTAAAATAGCATTCATATGTTTATTAGTTAATAAAAGGTTTAGTTTATGTTTTTTCTGTTTCTGTTTATTTTATTTGTTTTTTATTTTACGTATTTTTGTTGCATTTTTTAAAACATATCTCACAATATATAGGAAATCGTATTGTATTTGATTTGTTTTTCAATAAATTTTATTCTTAAGCTTGTAAAGTTTGTAAATATATTACGTATATTTAGTTTCTTTTATATTAAAATTCTTTTTGTAATATGTATTATTATTTAGTTTTTCTTAGCATTTCTTGGGTCGTGTCTTTTTATTTTTGTTTACTTTTAAAGTTTTTGTTAATTTTTAATTTATTTTATATTAACTTAAGCCTATTTACGTATACATTATGTTGCATGATTTTCATATAATTTTTATTTGGGTTTTAAGTAAAATATAAAAGGTTAATCAAGAGAATTTTAAGTTAATTTTTAAAAGCTGGTAAGGAAGCCGGAATTGCTAATTAATAAAATAAAAAATGAATTATGCCAGAGACTCAATATTAAGTTACAATTACCAAAACTAACGCTCATATGATACTAAGGAAAAAAAATCAAAACAGTTTTTAAAGTAAATTAAAAAAGCAGAAAACAGAATTTATTTAAAAAACCAAAATTGAAAACTATATGTGGTTTATACAATTACATTTTGAAGAACATTTTTGTACAGAATTAAAAATTCCAATACTTTAATTAAATTGATTTCAAATTATTATTTTCACCCCTCTAAAAGGTGTTTTTCAAACTATTTTCTTTTAGAAACTATTCAATTTAAAAAAATATTTAAAATCATAATAACTCATCTATGTTTATAAAATGTGTAATGCTTTAAAAGGTTTACAATAAAGTATAGAATAACTACTCAAGTTACGCTATTAAGGTAGTCAAAGGTAAGATGGTAAGCAACAACTTTTAAAACAATATTGTTAAATACAATTATACAACAATTTTAACAAAATATTCGTTATAGAAATCTGTCAGCCAAGAGAATGATATATGTTTGAATTTTTAATTAAAATATTTCAAAACCTCAAATGTATTAAAAACAAGATATTATAGCTTTTCTGCTCTTTGAAATATTAAGTAAACTTTTATTTTAAATGTTTGTAAAAGGAAAAATACCAGTTTTTTTATGATTCAGTTTTTCTTCTTTCTCTTAAATTAATAATCAAAAAAATTAGGCAACGCGACGCATAAAAAAACAATTGGGAAGCCCCAAAGTATATACAATTTTTCAATACTTTTCACCTGTTTTTAGATGCTGCGTTAAAACTATTTTGCAATAAAACCCTTTTTAACAGAAATAAAATAAGTTAGCAACATCGTTTTTTTTAGTAGCAGTACTTATGTTACAATAATCGCGTTTTTTATAATAATTAAAATTGTTACGACCCCTACCAATGGCGTTATTGAAATTAACCGGTTGTCCCAAAACCGTTTTAATACGTGCCTGAAAGTAGGCTGCGAATTTGAAAACAATGACTTTGTGCTATTGTAGAATATGCTGCTTTTGGAAATTTTTTTTAATATAACTATATATTAAACACAAAAAGTAAGGTTTATGGAATTGCTTAATTAAAAAGAAAAAAATATCGTTGTTGTTTATGTACAAATTGAAAAATTCATTAGTTTAAAAAATATGTTCATTACAAGAACGTATATGGTTGTGTATGAGCAATTCGAAGGCTCTAGAGGAAAAATTACGGTTTATGTATTGTTAAAAAAAAAATATTCATGCCTCTTAACGACAATGAGAGTAATCGATTTAAAGCAATGAAAAATGCTAAACACATCACCGTCCAAAAATGATAAAACAAAGATTACGCCATGCGTATAATTTCCCGTTAGATGACGTAGTTATCACAAAGTATTTACATTTGGAATATCTCTCCACATATACACATATCAAATCGAAAGCCTTGGCAAAAAAAAATAACAACAGCACACAAACGAAACCGATGAAAATAATTAGCCAATAGGAAAACATTTTGCGTAATGGCACAGACAGAGACTTTAAAATTTTTGCTCTTGTTGGCATAATATTATGTTTTTATTAATATTGAATAATGAAATATGACATATGGTAATGACCATTTTTCCAAACAATAATAACATTTTATTTGTTATAAAATAAGTGTGGAAACTTTGGTATTTGAATAATAATAGCTTCAATTCAAATTTTTTTGAAAAGATTTTAAATTTTCAATATCAGAAACCTCTAAATTTAAAAAACTTAAGTTAGTCTTAACAAAAAGTAAAAGGAACTAAACAGTTTAGTCTACATACATATGTATGTACGTGCTAACATATGTTTATCACTAACAAAATTATCTTAAAAGTTTTTTTGTAAACAAACAACAAAAACTCAAAATAAAATAAAAAACTCAAATAAGATTTAGCTTCAAAAATTATATTTTCTTTTTTTAATTTTAAATTTATTTAAAACAAGTTTTATGTGTATTCTCAGCATTATAGTTTTTTTGTTAAATATTTTTATTAAAATTATTTACTAGCAATTATTTTGATAATTTAAGTTTAAGCTTAGAATTAAAAATATAAGCTTGTAAACTATTCGTATATAAAAACAAAATAAATCAATTTTGTTCTAAAAAAAAAAACAATAAAAGCTTAGAAAGAATCTACATAGAAAGAAAAATTACTACTTAAGCGAGTTAAGAAAAAATAATTTACAAACTTAAAGACAAACTAAAAGGCGCGTATTTTAGTTAAATTCTATTTAATAATTAATTAAATATCAACAGTATACGAAAAGTATCATTTTTTAATGTTCAACAAATTCCCTTTATTCTTTTATATTAAGCAAAATGTAAAAATATTTTGCTTTTTACATTAAGCTTTGAGGGAAAATGTCAAACATTTTTAATAATAATTATTTATAACATTTGTTTTTTTGTGTAAAATTATAATAAACTAAAATAATAAAAACTTAAACTATAAAAATCATTTGCACAGGTTTGTTTTGTTACTTAAAGTTACATTTAATTAATAATTTAAATATTTGTTTAATTTTAATTATTGAAATCATAATAAATTAATTTAGAGCAAACATAAATTGCAATGAAGATGGGCTGGTTCTGAGTGTGTTTTTTTTTGTTTGTTTTTATATTAATTTTTAAAGTTAATTTGTTGCTTTTTAAGTAAGTTTTTTAAGTTTTTTTTCTTTAAGTTTTTTTTAACCTAAAAGAAAAGATTTCTTTAAAAGATCATTAAAAAATTAAAAATAAGTGTAAATAAATATTTTATTGAGATTTTTTTACTTTAGTTTAAAATTAATTAATTAAAGGAAGATTGGATATATTTTGAAATTCTAGGACGTCTATCGGAACAGCAACTTTTTGGTCTTCAATAGAGGATTTTGCCGTTATGCCCCCCCTCCTCTTCATTTGGATGACATTCAATTTTAATAGTCGCAGGATGGTCATAATGATGAAACTGATACTTTTTATCTGTTAACATCTGAGGAGTATAACAGTTTTTACGCCAATCGTAATGATGATGATCCGTATGCTGGTATTGGTGATGATAATTTTGTGGATAATTCTGATAAAAATTCAATTTAGTATTTACTGCCTCAACAGAAAAATCATTATGGCTGTCCACTGTTTGAATGGACGAAGTAGATGACGGAGTAGCTGCAGGGGCAATTATTGAAGTATTCATTGCAGTTGCTGTTGTTAATTCTATTTCTGTTGCTGTTGTCGTTAAATGTTTAGAAGTATTGTTATTACCCTCTCTATTATTACTATAATTATAATAATAATTTATAAATTTTTCCTAATTTTATTCTCCTAAATGTTGCGCTGCCACCGCCGCTGCTGCTGCCGCTTTCTGCGCTTGGGCTTGTTTTTCTTGTTCATTTAGTTCTTTGATGGCCTGAATTTCTTTTTTCAATTTCATACGTCGATTTTGGAACCATATTTTTATTTGTCTCTCTGTCAGGCATAAAGCGTGAGCCATTTCGATTCTTCGTCGGCGGGTTAAGTAGTGGTTGGTGTGGAATTCTTTCTCTAGTTCGAGTGTTTGATAGCGGGTATATGTTTGGCGACCACGTCTTCGTAGACCATTTGTACCTGCAATTTAATAAGGAAAAACAATTTATTTTAATATTTTATAAATTAGAAGTTACATATTCATATCCAGAATCAGAAAACAATAATAGAAAGGCAAATTATGTAAAGATCGAAAAAAATTTAATTACTTGGTTTCTACAAACCGTTTTGGATATTTTAATTTACAGATGTACGTATGTATTTGTGTACCTACATAATCAAAATTAAATGCTACCCATTTTATTAAAATACTTTTGCAAGAAATATGTATAAGAAAACTTTCAATAACTTCAGCAAATATTTAAGAGAATCAAAAAGCTTCCTTGGATGCATCAATGCTTAAGTACACTTTCAGCAAACAGATTAAGAAAAATTATATGAATTTTATGTAAAAACATCATACATTTCTAATTATTTATTTAAAGTTTTTCTGTATCTTATAATAATTCCTATTTATTTGGCTTTAAGCTAATTTTTTTCAAATATAAAGTAATAGTTTAGAATGGAAATTTTAATAAAAAATTAAACAATTCCGATATTAGCCGAGTGTAATGCATTTTCGAAACCAGCTATGATTTCTCATCAGCACTCTTTTATACAAAGTGCTGTATGCGGACTTAGTTCGGTGTAAACAATGAGAATATTTACTACATTAGCTAGTTGTGCAGAACAGCGCAATATGCGATGTAGTAACATTGGCAGTTAAGGCCCAAAAGTAACATTCCGTGAGTAAACTTGCATGGGGCTGAGTAAAAAAATAAACCGATAAAGTTTCAATATACCAAAGTACTTATTTGTGCCAAGTTTTTACAACATATCTTTAAAACTGCGACTTACACTTTAATCACTCGAATACAAGGAAACTCTATCATCAGTATAGAAGTTATGTAAGTACTAAAGCTTCAAACATAATTTACCAAGCAAACACTTTGCCGCGTTAATGTAAATACGATTACTTATAAAATTTTAGTACACTTTCACGGGACCAAGATAAACAAGTGAATTAGTTTAAACAAAATTCATAGAATATATTTTCCGCAATAAACTTTTCAACAAATTTACTCAAATACCTCGGTATTACTAATTAAAAATTAATTTAAAGAAATTCAACAAATGAAGTTGAGCCAAACTAATTCAAAAACAATAAGTTCAATTAAGTCCAAAAAACCAATGTAAGTAGAAAATAATTTTTGAAATGTAAAAGTAAAAACGATTTTTTTAAGCCACTCCATAACCTTACTGTGGATTTTTTTATACATGTTAGTTAATACACATTTATCCCAATTTTTGAGCATGCACACGCAAGAACCTCTTAATACAACACTAGATATATATGTATGTATGTATGTGGTATAGTAGAATAAATAATAAATTTATAAAAAGTTGTACATAAATACAAATTATTTGTATATAAATGCACTTTACGCATGTCATCATAAGTTAAACGCTTTAATACCTCTCTAGGCTAAAAGCAAAAATTTAAAACCTAATAAATTTCTATACAAACATTTGTATGAGGAAAACCTTAAAATATTTACATATAAAATAACAAAATAAAAACGAATTAAAGTAGAAATGTTTACGCACATACATACTTATGTATTATGTTTTTCAAATTCATGTAAATATGTTTAAATTTGAACGAAAATAATGGTAAAAAAATGTAAAATTAAAAAAACTTTGATTATGAATATTAAAAACAATGGCTTAAATAAAATAAAATATATTTAAGCTTAATTAAACATCAAAAAATAAATTTTTCTAAAAACAAAAGGGAAAGTTAAATTGATGGAATTCATACATTTAAGGATCCTGTAAAAATTTTATATTTGTTTTTCTATATGTATAGATCCAAAATACATTTTCTATGTATTATGCATTGATGTGTTTGCATTAAAATAGTCAGAGTGCAACATGGGCATTTGGCAAAGGACATAGAAGTTAAAAAGTCCTTTGTCCTTGCATATCTACGTAGGTATTTAAGAAAGAAAATTGTATTTTTAATACGGCTGAATCATTTTGTCTTACATTTGTTTAAAGTTACATGATAAATATAAAGCATACGTTTTTCTGCCTGAACAAGTATGCAAGGATAATTGCAAGACAGAGAGAGAGAGAGAGAGAGAGAGAGAAGTAGAAATTTATTTTTTGCACTAGTAAGTGCATATTTATCAATACATGTATGTACGTCCTTACATACAAATACTTACATATGTATATGCTTGCAGTTGCCGTGTCTACATTATAAAATTGAGTTATTGCTCTTGAGGCAAATTAAACTTCATAAATATGTTAAATCAGAGATTAACTGCCAAAGTATTCACAAAAGATTTTATGAGCCATTAAGGTGTGAGATGCCATATAAATTATAAAATAATGAATATAAATGTTAAATAATGACCATAAATGTCCTACAGACAATTTGGTTTAAAAAATGTTAAACACACACAAATACACACATATACATACATATGTTTCTATTGTTTTTTTCTATATTTTACAACTTTTAATATTTTTTTTATAATATAACTACACATTTAAAATTGTGATTATTTTTCATTTTTTGTCTGGTTTTATTTCTACGGACATTAATTTAAGTTAGTGTTAAAAACAACAAACATTTTTCGATTTTATTTCTCTACGATCAATTTAAAATAATAGCCTTTTGCTACAGTTTAAATGCTTTTTCTTTGCCGTTTTAAAATTGTATGCTTTGCCATGCATTAACTTATGTACACCAAACTGCAATTGAATGGCGGGCTGCATTCAAAACATGAACTAAAAGTTAATACAAATGAAATGTTTTTTCTTCTTTTTCGTTTCTAAGGTTGCTGTGATTTTTTCTTTACCTGCAACCATTTTCCATTGCAACAGTTACAGGAACAACATTAAAAAAAACAACCAAAACAGCATCTCTCAGCTTGTCTTTTTATGTTTTTATTCGCCAAATTCGAATATCAACAGCACTTCGATCTTAAACATGAACATGATTTTCAAAAGCTTTTAAACCATTATGTGCTTCATACATATGACACTATTTAAAAGTGTTAAATTTAAAATAAATTGAGAATAAAACATTTTTATAAATTACACAGCCAGTTTGTTTTTGGCATAGAATACGAACATCGGCATTGTTTTGACATTGTAAAGGCGGCAAATAATGGATGTAGCGAACACTAAGCTAATATTTTTTTCCCAAACTTTTTGTACTATAAAATAATAATAATAATTTTTTTAATTATCAAAATTTTAAATTTTCAAAAATTGTATTTAATTTGCGATCCATAATGGGTTAACCTAACCAGCCTACATACATACAACAAGAAATGTCTTAAACTTCTTATATTGATGCTGGTGTTGTAGTTATTGAGTTGATGTGCTGGTTCATGTTGCACTGTTTGAAAAAAAAACTGATGATCATTTCAAGAAAAATGCTTATTTATGACATTGCTTAAATTTACCACGGCATTCGTAACAACAGCAACAAGAACACTATAAATGATTTCATCATGGAGTTGTTTTCTATGGCGGTTTTTAGAATTAACAAGTAAGGATGCATGCACGTGTAGGCTTTTTGTTATTAAAAAGAATTATTTTCAATTTAATTTTGTAAGAAATACTACGTTTTTTACAACAAAAACGACAAAAACATTTCAAAACAATTTTCATTATTTATAGGCTCAAGTAATTCTTAATAAATGAACATTCAAACGAGCAATAAAAACCACAAAACTACAACGATCTTTAATCAAAAAATCAACAAGTAAAATGATTTCAAAATACTGAAAATCAAAACAAGCGTGAAGATTGTCGATGCAAGATGAGAAACAATGTTTCTTCAGTTTCAGGAAGCAGCAGCAACTACTATCAACAGCAGCTAGCTCCCAAAATATAATATTTAATATCAACCTATAAGTGTGACGATGGTGTGTTATTTTTTCATAGTTTTTGAAATTTTAAACCATTTATGGTGAATGAGTAGAACGTGACTTTAATTTCAAAATTTAGATTTTCAAAGATAATGGTGCGTACATTTATTTCTTCTTTTGTTTATTATTGTTGTTATATTACAAAATGGCACTCAAAAAAAGGATACGAAATTAAAAGATGAAAAGCTTGTTGTTTAAATGCATTAAATAAATAATAAATTTTGTAGACAACAGGCAGCAGCAAGAAACATTTTATATCTTTGTGAAACAAGTGGCAACCAATTAAGCTTAATTTATGCAACAAGACATTCTTCAAGTTAATTGGCTAAAAACTCCATCCTTTATTATATTATTTTTCATTTCGAATAAAACAAACGTACTAGCCACTCACTACTGATACTTACATATATTAAAAATCGCGTAACACCAATATGACAACCGAAACATTTAGTTATGGCAAACAGGAAAAAAAAACAAGAACCCTTCTGCATTTTATACATTTGTGTTGCTCTTTTTTTCTTCTTTTTTTTTGCAAAGATAAGTAACCCTTTCTTGGAGTATGTACGTCCAAGACCACAACATAACAAACTGGCTTCCATTTTATTACTTTAGAAAAAGCATGTTGCAAATGCAGCTGTAAAAACGTTTAAATATTTACGCAATAAAATGTGAACACAAACAAATAATACAAAAACTTTTTTAACAACAACAAAAGAAAAGAAAATGCCAACAATCTTAAGTTTGTTTAAAGTTGTTTCTTTTTCAAGAATTTTTTTTAACTCCTTCACGAAATACATCATTTTAACTTTTTACTCTTCATTGCAAATCAACGAGGTAAGTAAAGTTTCTTTCCATGTCGTTGAAAATTTTATGCGAATTTAAATTAAAAAAAATGTAAATTAATGCAAACGTTTTTTCCTTGTTTTTTGTTTAGTTCAGCCAACAAAAATATGTTGAATCTATTTAGCCTTATTATTTATGCAGTCAGTAACAAAAACAAAAAAAAAAGAAAACAAAAACAAAAAGGATTTCAAAATAAAAAAAGGGAAATGTTTTGAGTTTTTGTTTTAATTATGAATAAATACATTTGTAAAATATTTATTCAATTTCTTACAGTTTTTTTTTTCAGGGCCGCCTAAACTTAAGTCATTTCTTTATATGTATATAATTTCATAAATAAAGCCAGAGAAAAATCATTTATTTTCAGTGTTTTAAAAAAAACATCTAATTGCAAGACTTTCGATTTGGTTTAAGTTAAGATTAATTCAACCTTATTTAAAAACTTCTTTCAAACAATGGTTAAAAACTTATTAAAGGATCAAAAACAGAAATATGTATGTATTTTTCTTAAACACATAAGTATATATGTATATAAATTATTATTTTAAGAAATTTTATAAATTTTAAGTTAACTAATCATTTTAAAAATTTATTTTTTCCGCCGGTAAGCTAGTGAATAAGTGCGCATGTGTAGCAGTCGGGGGCCGTGGGTTCGATTCCCGCCTGTTAAGTCTGCTCATCGTATTTTTTTCCTTTGGATTTTTCTCTATGATTCAGTTTCTCTTATATTTCTAATTTTTTTTTTTTATTAGCAAATAATACAAAGGCACTGAATTATCGCGCCTAAAACAGCTGCATTGATTCCTTTAATGGCAGCCTGTTCTACCTTACTTAACCCAAATACCTTATGAGCATTTTCTGTAGAAAACTAAGTATGTATAATTAAAAAAATGGCATTTGTCACGCCCGTAGTAAGTTGCCAGAAAAAAAATTCAAATTCTCTATTCCTTCTTACTTCTTTTTTTACAATAATTTTTTATGCAAAATAAACTTACATTTATTTTGTTGGAAAGCAAAAAACTAAACTTCTTTTTTATTTCTTGTCATTTTTTCATATTATGTTTTACGTAGCAAAACTTAAAGTTTATTATGCGAAAAAGTGCGAAATTTATTTTGGCGCTAAAGCCAGTTCTTTTTAATTTTGTTTCGCTGCTCTAAGTTTTTTTTTCATTTATTTTGGAGACATATTTTCTTGCTGTAAAGGCTGCTGCGTCAGATATGTAACCTTAAGATATGTTGGAAACAGAAGCTGTAGATGAAGCTGCTGAAGAGAAATATATATGTGTATGTAGGTATTATTTAAATTGCTGGAGCAGGCAATAAACCTTAAAATCCTTCCTAACAGTTCTTTATTTCTTTTTTCTTTGATAATTGAAGGCAATAATGGGTAGACAACATTAAAATAGGATCTCTGTAACTCTATGTTATTAATATATTTATATTTGTTTGTATGTGAGACAATGCTGTAACGGCTTCTAACTAGGGCTGCCATCCGTTATCTTTTCCCCGAACCCGGAATTTTTAGGGCCTACGCGACAGTTCTTCTCCTTTTTTTACAAATGTCTGGATTTTTACTTTTTTAAACAACTTTCATAACTAAACATTTAATCATAATTGTCTTGGCATCGCTGTTGTTTTGTATATCTTTCACCTATTATGTAAGTTCTTTAACAAACTGTGATCAAACATGGGTAAGACTTTGGTACTATTCTCCTATTTTCAGTGCTCTTTGCGTCCAAACTTATTGTAGTACCCTTGCAATACACAGTGGGGTTTTGAGTACCAAAAGTGGGAATTAATTTTGCAAAGTTTGACAAAAAGTTGGCTAAATAAGACTGCGGGAATGAGGTACTTTCTATACAAAGTATGTACCAAAAAAAAAAATAATTATATATTGAAAAATGTTTAATTTTATTTTATTAAATATGGGCAGTTTAATCTAAAAAGGTTCTAAATAGAGAAAAATAGAGATATTCTTTTTTTGAAATGCTGATGATATTTCTAGTAGCTTAACACCAAATTTCGGTCTGTAGAACTTTTCTTGGTTCTAGACACTTGACTATAATAGACGGACAAGCGGATTAGGCTTAATCCCCTTACTTATCTCTAAGGATACATAATATATATATAATAAGTTCACAAATGAATATTTTAGAAATTACAAGTGAAACGACAAACTTACATATTTAGACTAATCACTATGTGAATGGTTTAATAATAATGTCTTATTCTTCTGGCAGCAGTGGATGTTATTTCAAATGTACAAATAAGTGCAAAATTTTTTTACCAAGTAAAGTAAAACTGTTAGTGGCATTACGGTGAAATAGAAATTTTACTTAATTCAGCTTAATTCACAATTATTTATTTTGTTTTTTTCTAGGCTACAAGGTTGCTTTTGACAGACTTATACCTTCAAGGGTGTTTGAGTTCGGTATTCCTGCAAAACTGATACGACCTTTACTGCAGAATGGCCTTTACTGATACAAAGTTCGCAGTTACAATAGAAAAAAATATCTACGAATCGACGAAATCGACTTCATGGAAGGAGCATTGGGAGTAGTAATTGCTATCTCTGAAAAATTTAAGAGGGAATCTGCGAAAGTTGGTTTGGCAGTAAATGAAGATAAAATCAAGTTGATGGTATAAGCAGAAGTCCAGTAGACTTAAGCAGGCAGTAGAAATTAAAAGCTACAACCTTAAAGTAGTCAACAACGATAGTTTTGAGATAGTTTGAGTTTACACTCTGCAAGAAGAGATCTGCGTTGACGGAGGATACCAGTGTCGTATTATACACAAGCTGTATGACTTAATGGCCGATATTGACATATTGACTTATTAATATTTAACGTTTACGTTGAATACACGATATTGTTAGAATGAATAAAGATGCTCCACAAGAAAAAGAAATTTAAGTGCAAACTTTTGCCTGTTTTTTTGTAACTTTGGTGACAATAGAAAAATTTATAATCACCTTATTGAAGCCAGGGTGAATGTGATAACCCTAACTATGCTTTTAAACATTGTAAATTAAAAGTTTATATATCTTAATCACACTGTTAATAATCGAAGGACTTTAAAAAAGTTTTTCGCTTCGAAAACTTCTCACAAGTTACAAAACAGGGTGGTGACAGGCCACGCAGAAGAGAAACCCAAAGCCCCGATATTTCGAAGGATAAAGGATAAAGAGAAAGACCAATGCTCTTGGAAATGTATTCTATTTAAGTTTGGCTAAAGGCCACTTCAAATATCCTCTTTCTTTAGGGGGAAAGGGTTTCTTTTTATCAATATAGAAACGGTAACCCTACTTCTAACAAAGTTTAAAATACGTTTGTGTGTGTGTGTGTATGCAAAATAAGGTAATATAACAAAAGCTGCTCGAGTTCTGCAAAAAAGATTTACATTTAGCACGTTTTGAATAAAAGTTTTTAATTTTTCTATAAAAAAATCTTTTTCAAACTAAGTAAAATAAAATGTATAAAGTTGCTGTAAATTGTGAGTTAGACAGTATATTTTTTTTTTGAATTAACTTTTTTAAAATTTGTTGTTTGTTTCGTTTTGCGTTGGAGTGAGTGTGCAAGTACAAGTGAGTGTACGATATATTAGTTGGAGTAGTGTAGTTTACGAGTATTAACACAGCTGTGACTTTTTTTATACTTAAGGGATTTTAAAAGTTTTCAAAGCGTCAAATCGTTTTTTTGTTTGATTTTACTTTTTTATGTGTTTCTTTTGAGTCTCTTATTTCTAACTTTGACAGTCTAAGAAACACTATTTTATTTTGGCTTTCGTTTTTTCCGTTTTTCGTTTGGTTTCTGATGATGGAAAATCTTCCATTAAATATTTATTTTGAAAAAGTGACACCATATTACACACTTTCACTCACTCACAAACATATCACACCCTACTTTATTAGTGAAATTAAACACAACACAGCGACAGCACAAAAGTCTATTAAAATAAAAAAATATAAGAGCGTTTGTTATTTTTGTTTTTTGTATCATATTGAACTGATACAATTTATATTGTAACATTTGTCTTGTTGTTTGTAAATTTTTTGTAGCAATTTTAAATGTACTGTGCTTTGCTGCTACTGGTTCCGTATGCGACATGGCTAATAAATCACATGGTTTACACTATATTCATGTTGTTGTTATTGCTTTAGTTGCTGCTGTTATTCCTCATGTCGCATTGCTGACAAATGTTCATATGTATGTATGTGTATAAGTATTCTACAGCTATATTTGCTGATGTGGTAGTAAACTCACACACATTTCATTTTAAATGACACATACAAACATGAATATACATTCAAATCTCAGTATACAGTCAGATCTCGATATTTTGAAATTCAATGGAAAAAGTTCAAATATTTTTTTTAATATTTTAATATTCAATATTTTATATTAACGAGAGGGGAATAGAAAAAAATTAAATTACCAACAGTTTAATTAAAAGTACCTATCATGGCTACAAGCTTACTGCGAAATTCTCGCTTAACACTTGTAAAACATTTCCATCATTGTAACAATCGCAAAAATATAAAAACTATCCGTTAGATTTTTTAAAAAAACTTAAACATTTTGCATTTAAATTCATTTATTTGAATTAAAGAGTTTACAGCTATCAAGGGTCAACTGTATAATATTTAGGGATTTTGCACATTCATATAACATGAATGTATATCCATATCCATACATATACTTTTAAATGTATAGTATTTATATATCGATATTATAAGGTATATCAAGCAGATTTTATGTTTCTACACCCAAAGAAATAAGCAGGTAGTAGGTATTTTTTATACAAACTAATCTGTAGTGGTTTTCAGGGAACAGTTAATACAGATATTCCTATATTTAGTACAAAGTTCTTGATCCAGAATCGGGTTTTCATAGCTTTGGCCATTCTATTGGCTTTATAACGCTTGGAATATCTATAATCTTACCTAATTAATTCTACTATTTTCCTACTAATTTTTTTAATATTTCTACAAACTTTAAGGGTAATATTTCGGGATAGCGAAAGGATACCATCAAACATACATATATAGGGAACATTTACAACAAAGTACTTTTAAATAACCAAAATGTTGAAAAAACTAGACGAGCGATTTCAGGTTGAATTATTCTCTAAAGTATATACGATTATTATCAAACTTGTTTTCAGAAAAAGTGTTTAAAAGTTAAGTTGTGAACAATGCCGTTTTCCCTTTGTTATAGGACTATTTTCTCCTTCATTGATTGGTACAATTCCAAATAAATTGAATATTTAATATGTAAGGAAGTTAAAATTGAGCACGCCCAAACATATTAAACCCTTCCCCCATTATTTATTTTATATATACATAGGTTAGGTAAGGGCGACTTTCGTGATTTTCGGGTAAACGCCTACTTTGGAAGTTGACAAATTTTTGTTTAAAAAGGATTTTCCCATGTGCAAATATTTGTATTTTGGTAGCATTATTTTTTTATTTATGAGATTAAATCAGTTCCACTTAAAAAGACCGCTATACTAAAATTATTCCTTTATTCCATTGCAATTCGACAGTAAAGGTAAAAGCATTTGCATAAGTCACTACGTTAAATGCGACTCTTGAATATTTATACATGCGTATGTAAACTACACTTTTTTGAGAGTAAACCATGGTACAATTACCTTACAAGGTACACACAAAAAACTACAAAAAAAATTTTTCAAACAAATTCTTGTTCAAAATAATTTATTTTTTTAGTCAATTTATTTAATAGTCTCTAATAATATTTTTATTTGGTTTTTAAATCAAACAAAATTTTCGCCTAGACAAATAAAATATTTAACCAGCTCAGCAAAATTTTTTAACAGAAACTAAAATTCTTGCAAAATTGTTTGTCTAAATTTACAATTTTCGTTGTAGGTCCTCAGCCAGACAAAATATTTACTGATTCTCTGAAATTTGTTACTGATTCTACAACTCAGTTTTTTCTGTGTATAGTCGCAACGGCAACGGCAACAACTACAACAAACACGATACCATTTTATGCAGTTGTTGTGAAAAAAAAACGTCGTTAATGTAAGGAAAACATGCTGTTTTGGCAGTTTTAACGAGTGAGAAAACTCGGCCAAAATATAGTCAGCTGTTGAATCGACTATACCTTGTAAGGTAATTGTACCATGGAGTAAACTGTCAAACGATATAAAGAGTTTTCAGGAGTATTTGAATTTTTACCTAGAAATCATGCGTAACTAACCGTCGTGTTAAAAACGGTATTGATAAGGTCCTAGGAAGGTATTTAAAAAAACGAGTTAAATGACATCCTTTTATTTTTGTTTGTTTTTAACTTTGCGGGGTTTGCAAGGGGACTACTGAAATTTCTTATATGAGACCCATGAAAAGTTATGAACTGATTTTTACATAATTCTATTTACCATTTGGTGGCATAAGGCATTATTAATTTTATGTGTCTTTTACCTTAGATTTTAAAGAAAGCCCGATTTATATTTGTTTTAAGTAAACCGTAGCATGAAGGGTACTTAAAAATAATAAAAAATTTAAGTTTGATTTCAAATAATTAAATTCAAAAAATAAAATCTTAATTTTAAAAAGTGAATTTTCTTTTTGAATGCGTACTAAGGCTTATTTGCAATTTTATTTTCTGTGTATTTTGGTTTACTTATGTATGTTAATTTAAAAAAAAACATAGATGCAGATAAATATTTGCAGACTTTTACGTTTTTCTTTTATATATCTTTTGCAATATATTTTTATTTCTATTTAATTTCTACTAGTAAATGACACATCTTAATGTTTTGCTAAATTAAGCATTTACTTTGTATGTACCTACATCTTAGTATGCCCATCAGTTTATCTGCCTGTGAGTTTTTATATATTGCAAAATTCGTTTTTAACATTAAGTAATTTATTGGTTTATATAAAAGATAAAATTGTTATACCCATTATCTTATTTGAACAAAGCATTTATTACTTTTTTTTGAAAGAAAAAAAATAAATTATTTTAAAATTTACGTAACAGTTTCTCATTATTTTATAGGGTACAAAATAACAACGTTCCTTTATGAATTATATTATTTCAAATACCTCTTGGTAAAGGCTTTATAATAACATTTGCATGTATATATCCAATAATAGGATTTTGAATTCAACTTTCTATAACATTTTTTTAATGCTTTGTAACTAGTTTTTAAGTAAAATTTTGTAAGCACATTGGTAATTAGGAATAAGAAACTTTAGCACAACTCGAACAACAATAACTTGTTGTTTGGCCAAGAAAGAATAAGAGTTTCTTTATTTTCAACACGCCTTGCTTACTTAATAGGTACTTGAGCGGGGGCTTGGCTCTTTTTTGTTACAAAATGTTGTTGGTAACTAAAAACTTTCAATTTAGAGAAAATCTGTGGCCATTTATGTAGAAAAATAATTTACGTTATGCATTATTTAAATGTCAACTTTGCATTAAAAGAAAGCTATTAACTCCAAAAATGGTCACTGGTCATTTAAGAAAGATATTTAGATTGTTTTTAATCAATGTTTCTATCGGAAGAGTTAAGAAATTGTGTCTTTTAACTCTCCCCAAAAATGTCGATTTTATTTGTTTTATATTGTAAAGTAAATACGCCAAAGTATCCTTGTGACTTTTCTGTCAAATTTGAATAATATTTTGTATTAATTATTAAAAATTGCAAGTAAAACGCCTTCAAGTACAGTCCCATTAATTAAGTTAAATTTATCTTGCAAAGTACAAGAAGCAGTGTTAGATGAAACTGTTAATGGTTGCATACTTGTGCAATATAATTAACAACAACTACTGCAACACAAAACCAAACTAACCGCAGAGTCAACACCACTATGAGGCGGCTTAAAATTTTACCTTTTATGTATACAAATTTTGTACGTATGTTCAACTTCTTTTGCAGATAAAGCTTTTCTGTAAGTATGTATGCGTGTTCGTAATGTTGATAAGGTGTAAAGGACTTGAAATGGGGTTTTTAAACTGCTACTGTTACTGTCTTAGTTTTGTTAATTTGGTTGGGTGGCTGGTTCCAGAAGTTTTTACTTATGAACTGCAGCCAAATGATTTCTTAGTACACACTTTCTGTTCGACTTAGTTTATGTTGTTTTCTTTCTTTTATTTAATGCAATTCTGATGTTTTAACTTGTACGTTTGATTGCAGTTGAAAGATGCTTCATACCTTTAGATTTTACCGACCTTTTGGCAAAAGAGTACACTAAAAACCTAATGTGGTACAACCACATGAAAGTAATTAAAATTTGATTGCTTTTAGGTAAAATTTCAATTTGACTTTAGAGAATGAATGGCAAATTAAAATTGGATATCTTGTATTGCAAACCAATCATACATTTACCACAAAGAGGTGGTACCCTTTTACTTCTACATAAACTAAAATCTTTGAGACCCTTCTGATTGCATCTAAATTAAGGGTGTTACTATTGTATAGTTGTTAAGTTTTTGGAACTCTTTTATTATATTTAATGCAACTTTTTGCCGAATTATGTAAAAGTTATATATTCTTCTCTATTCATGTACTTTTTCTTTTGATTCTGACACACACTAATGACTTCATATGTTGTTCATATGTATGTAACATATGTCCAAATAACTCAATTTTATTTGTTTGTTATAAATGCCTTGAAATTTGCCAGCATTGCCTTTAACCTGAATTGATTTGGTTATCAAATAATAATTATAAAGTACTTGTTTGAAAATGTTTTACCTCCCAGCCATTACTTTGCAGCACGAGTTTATTACCTAACAAACGTTTCTATCCTTTTTTTCTTTATGATTTGGTTCTTAATGTTGTTGTTGTAATAACGCGTGGTTAAAGTGGAAACAAATACTTGAACGCACACCCTGGCGGCAATTTAATTGACAGATTTAGTGGTTTTCGATTGTCAGTATATTCGTGCTGTTTGCAAAAAATAAAAATTACATTTCATCTTACCCTCCCAAACCATTTTCTGCAATCAAGCAAAATAGAATTCAACCATTTTTACGCCAGCATCATTTAAGTACAATTCGTAACTTCTAGTGTTTTCATTTGATTATAGGTTTCTTAAATGAAAAACTTTCAAGTGTTTTTCTTTATTTCGTTTTGATTATATGTATGTACCTTGATTGTGGCAGGAGGATTTTGCCAAGGAGTAACAAAGTACTTTTATTGCTTTAAACAATAACAACAAAAAATATGCAGAATACAAAATAATGTTACGCCTTTTTATCCACCCCATAAACTATGTGATACAATTGTAATTTAATTTGTTTTTATGTCTATTTTTTTAATAACAAAACAGAAATGCACAGTCAACCAACAACAAAACTGTTCGAAACAAGTTTTCATAATGACAATGAATTGTTCAAAGGATTAAGGCAAGTTAATTAGTTTCTCTAATTTTTTACGTTAATAGAAATATATTAAATTATTATAACATTTTAAAAGGCAAAGAGCTCCTTAAGTAATAAATATGTACTAGAAAACGCAAAAAAAGTATTTAAAGGGATATTTTAAGGTTTTTAATTTTTATTCTGAAAAAATGACGCCCTAGCGAGTTTTTATTTTAATGTTTATATGTACAAATACATATATGTTTAAGGTGGCCTCGAGTTTTTTATAAAGCTGACCAAGTTTTTTTTTTTAAATTCAAACTTGGATAATTTGTTCCTGTTTTTATGTGATAAATTCTACGTTAAACGCCCCAAAATTGTTTTTTTCTTTTATAAGCAAATTAATAAATTTACTTCGTAAAGAAAAATAAAATGATGGAAATATAAATTTTGATTTATTTGGCAAGAGAATAAAACGATCTCATACTGAACAATCGGCCTTTCTTTTTACGTTTTGATGAAAAAGTCACACCAATTGAAATAAAAATGTGCCTCGTTACTCATTATGATTTTTTCATGAAAATCGGTGTTGTCATATATATGTTGTCATATTTATGTTTTATGTAATCAAATTAGCATTAAAAATTTTGATTTTCATTTTCAATCTTATGAAGTTGGTTCATTAATCAAGGATACCTATTTAATATCAATTTTAGATTTTATAACTCCTCCATTTCATTTATACCCTATGAACAATGGAAAAGTGTATTTTAGAATTAAATTTATTTAAGTTTTTGTACTTTTATTTGAAACAATATTTTCGTTTAATAAAAACAATATATTATTAATTTTAAACGGTTTTTTCATTAAAAAGAAACGGAATGGGAACGGAACAAGGATTTATAAATCAACAACGAACGGTGTCAATTTGACACCGGTTGGTTGTCAATTTGACAACGGTTGGTTGTCAATTCGACACCGGTTGGGTGTCAATTCTACATCGGCTGGGTGTTAATTCGACACCGCGACGGTGTTAAATTGTACACATATGGTGTCAGTTTAACAACAATATCGTTGCAAATACTGCGTTGTCGAATTGACACCATACGTGTACAATTTGACCACAAACGTGGTTGATACACTTTCGACAACGGATGTGGTCATTTTGGCACCGTATGGTGTCAATTTTTTTCTGGGTGCACGGGCAAACTGGAAGAATCTCTTGTGTCAACTGAATCTGAAATTGAAACAAATGTAAGTCCTTGTGCAAAAGTGTAGCCTAAGTCGCTCTTTAAAGACAAAGCTCCTGATCACGGCGTCGAATTGAAATTGATGGATTGTTTTGATCACTTTCTTGTGCAGCAGCAATATTTTCATTCAATCTTGCAGCATGTTGTGGTCCATGCTTGGGCCTATCAGCTACAGGCCCTCTTCACGATAAATAATGCGTCTTTTTTGCACGTTGTGTCTCTAAAAAAAATTTCACTAAACTATCTCATCGTCCTAGTACTCGTTGATTCATTTTGATAAAAGGTTTTAATGATTAAAACACGTTGGTTTATCAAATATTTTTCCATTATAAATTTGCCACGCCTCTACTTTTCGACTTCCAAGGCTAATGTTTAACGAAATGGCGGCAAAACAAAGTAGTATACCTTGCCGGCGGACACCCTGCATATACATATATATATATTTATATATGGGCAAAAAATTTAGGGGTTGTTTACTCTTTTGGGAAAAGCCAAATTATAAATGAAACAAGTCCGGAAAAAAATTATTTTTCACAAAATGTAATAATATTTATTAAATAGAGTCTTACGAACAATATTGCTGAATATAAGTAGTTTGGCAATTTAAACAAATCTAAGTCAGCTATTGAGCAAAAATAAATATTTTTGAAGCCCATAGAAAGAAAACAGTCACTAATCTTGCCAAAATAAATTGATAGTAAAATCGAACCAAAATTTTTAATCAATAAACTTAAAAGTCTTAGCTTGACATGCAGTTAGGTATAGTCTAGTCAAAAAGGATCTTTTTCCAGGGCTTCATCACTTTTTGGAGTTTCTAAATACATTCAGATTGTGTTAATAGCCACAAATTTTCTGAATATTGTGAGTTAAACTTTAGGTTTCTGCAAGAAATTAAAAAAAAACAAATGTGAGAAAATAAATTTTTATCAATTTTTTAAAAAAAGGCCAGAAAATACATGTTTTTTTCATAAAAGTGAAAAATATTTATTATTTGTGTGTGAATCAGCTTTTTGAGGGATCCACTGATTTTCCGAAGCTTTTGAGGCCCATAAAATGAAAACGGTCACTAATCTCGAAAAACTGAGTTTTACTACCCTTTAATAGTAGAATCGAACCTATACCATCCTGTCGGTGCATTTTTTCACTATTAAACAGTAATATAGTATGTTTGTGTTTATTTGTTTTAAAAGAAATGAACCGTTCTTAACACATAAATCAAGCATTTCCTATTTTTTTGTTATTAAATTTTAATGATAATGAATATCAAGTTTGGTGCTTTTTACTCACATTTTTTTTAATTTGTTCCCCTTTTTTTATGTGCTCACAGTGCTTTTGAAAATGCAAGAGTTAGTAACACTGCCATGATCTTTAAGTCAAAATTATTGAAAATGAAAATTTGTAAGGTCACACCCGTCACCGCCTTACATGCTTATTATAAGCAAAAATCGTGTTATTTTAGTGTCTACTTACTAATGAAGTTTAAAAATCTTCCAATTGTGGAAGTCATAGCCTTTTTTAAATAAAAAAATTTTAATTGTTTGAGATATTAGCAAAAAAGTGGGTTTACCCAACACAATGGGATTTTTAACTTTTCTCCTTTAAATTTTTGTAATTCAGATTTACGCCATTTATTGTTTTTCGAATTATTTACATCGTTTAAAAATTGTTGAAGTTTTTCTTTTCTGAAAGAAATTTTTACTGATTTTTTATTTTAGAATTTTTATCTAGATTTTGTTAATGACATCCTTTTTGGCAAAACAACTTCAAATGAGGATATGATAAACGTTTAATGCAAACTTGAATACATGATATGGAAATAAATTATTTTGAAATATATTGATGAATAAAAATGGTGGTCACAAAGCGAGCGTTCTAAACGACATTAGAAGGTTCATTTATGACTAAGGAAATACATATGTAGAGAAACACTAAATTACCCAGCATCCGCAGAAAAATTGTTTTAAAAATACAATTACTACTCCTAAATACAGTTTAGATTTTTATCTAAAAAGATAACAAATGCGATGTTAATGCCAAAAGACAACTTCAAATTCAAGTGTATGCTGCTTTGTGTTTTGCCAAACTTACTATCTCCCTTATAATAACTTTTACGATTTAATGATGTTTGAAATTGTAAAATTATTACAAAACTATACAAAAAGACGAAACAATATGTTAAACACATGTACATTCATATGAGTAGATTTGTATATAAAATGGTCAAAATATACTACAATGATCAAAAGGGTTTGTCCATTTGTTTTATTTTGATGCCGAAAACACCACTATAAAAGACGCCACCATTATGAGAAGAAAACGAAAAACAGCAAAACATAAATGAAACTTTATTTTTTAGAATTAAAAATTTAAACAAAAAACAAATAGAAAAAGAATATAAAAATTATATAAATATTTTATATTATAGAGACATTAATTATCATAAAGTTAACACAACTATGAATCGTAAGATGATGACGACGATAATTATAATGATGACGATGCAGAGGCGTTTCTTTTTATTTTCTTTCATACATGTTAAAATACTCGTTTTTTATTCGCTTATGATCGCGTGCTGTGTAGAAATTAACAAAAATAAACTAAATTTATAACGAAAAAAACAACAACAACTAAGAACAAATTTGTTAAAAATGTATGGAAACATACCTACATGTACATACATACATATATACATATACTATATGTATGTTTTAAATAGTGGCAATGTGTAATAATAATGATGTTGTTATGCATTCGTATTTGTGGAAAGAACTCTTTTTAATAACTTTCGGGGTATAAATTAAGTCATTCTTTGATGTTTTAATTTTTTTTTAAAGCTTAGAGGTCTAAATTTTATATTATCTGGGGTAATTATTAAAATATGTAGGCATACTGATATGATAGAGATGTCGAGATGGTTAAAACAAAATGATGTCATTAAGTTTCATTTCGTTTTTGTTGTCGTTTTTATTTTTTTTATTATTTTATAGTTTTCTAATAAATTGCCTTTTTATATTTATTTTATGCGCTTTAAAAGTCAACGCTTAATAAACAAATTCATTATTTTAACTTATTGGCCATTGTAGAGAGCCATTATGCTACCGTTTCTTTTGATTTGTGTTGCTTTAACTATACAAGAAGATACTTTATGTATGAGAACTTTAGCGAGACTCGTGTGCCATGGATGATAATAGTATGAGACAAGAATATGCTTTATTTTTTTTTTATATACATGTATTTCAAATAAATTTAAATTTTAACTTGAATTCAGAATTAAAAATTTTTTTTCTGCTTTTCATAAACTGAAAAAATTATCATGTGATGGCTAAAAAAAAAATTTAAGCCCAGCTAGCTGCCATATTGTGTACTGTGGCACAAAGAACACCAACTACCTTAACCAGTTTATTTGCCTGCGTACGTTAATGCAATAGCAGCAGCAGTAACAGCCACTCTCTAAAGTTTGTATCCTTCTACCAGTGCGAGTTCTCTACTAAACAGGCTCTTGAAATACTTGTATGCCTTTCAGGCTTTTTTGCGAGTCTTTCACATAAAAAAAATGAAAAGATTTTAAATAACCAAAAATATACTACAATGTAGTGTTGCCCAGCCAGGAATACCAAAAACAACAACCTGTTACCTGCTGCAGAATACGTTTGTAAGTTAAATAACAACATCGTATAAGAAATTGCTTTTTTTTTCTGCGTACCTTTATCATAATGAATTATTCTGATATCTTTTTTAAACTTTTTTTGTTATATTGGCCAGACATGGCTCTAGACTACAAGAAACCTACCCTGTTTGGCCAGACCAGATAAAAGTGTACCATAGAAGGCAACCATAAATTATATGTATGTGAACAATTTATGATCATCGTTTTATGATAATATTCACGATCACATTTTTTGTAAGTTGCACTGAAGAATATAAACAATACACCACTTAAATATGGAAACTCTATGGTGTTTTCTTCTTCCAGAGTAAAAAGCAAAAGGTAAGAGAAAACAAGACTTAAAATAAAACATGTTTTTAAGGGCAGTTTTGAATTTTGTTCTGTTAGTCAGATTGCTGTATTAAATTTACAGCATTAACATTAAACAGCTTCAAATGAAATGTACTTAATTTGGAATAATATGCCCATGTGTTTGGATAAAAGAGTTTAAAAACAACCAACTGGAAAACACCATTGGGTTCATCATGAGAATCAGGTGTCTAGGGAATTGGCGAAAGAGAGGTTAGTTCCACAGGTGTGCTTAAGTTGAGTTATTTTTTTGTGGGCTTAGAATATCTCTTTTCTTCTGTTCGTCTTACAATCTTTTTTTCTTCTGAACTAGATGTCTTCCTCTTCTTTGAATGTTTAATGATTGAGAGTGATGCTCCCCTTTATCCCCCTTCGCAACCTAACCTCACTTATTTGATTCATAAAATGAAAAATATTCTTTTAAAGCATTTGCATAAAAAGGAAACATTTTATCAGCATAAGTAAGCAAATTTTAGTTGAGAAACCTTTTCGCTAATACATATTAGTGCATACCCATATTATTGTATGCAAAAGTTCACTGAACTTTTTAAAAAAATTTTCGTTTTTCAGATCCTTAGATTGTTTTCGGTCGTAAATTTCGTTTGCAATTTTTGTTGCTTTTTTTCAAGATCGGTAGTAATCAATCTTCAAGAAATTACTGTACTTGTGCTGCACTTATGTGTAAAGCCTTACATTTCGGTTAATATCATTTCTGTTGGTCATTGACTTTTAAAAAACCGATACATCTATGCTCATTTAGTTAAAGTTTTTTGTACTCAATACACAGAAACCTGTTACAAGATTTCTATTAGCTGTCATTGTTTTTGTTCTTGTTGTCGTGGTGATCTTGTCTTAATAGTAAGAAACAAAACAATTTTAACTTAAGCTATGGTTCTTTGGAGAGAGGGAAAATAGTTTATTCGAGTTTGGAGATTTTCAAGCACAGAACTATCATTTTTAAAAAGTTCTTATAAAAAATTAAGGCACTTATTCAACATAGAAATAATTTTTAAGCCTGTAAGGCATTTAAGTATTTTTAAAATAATTTTTTATAAGTTGTTGCTATAAACTTTCCTGGGTTTGACTTGTTTAGTAGGTAACTTAAGTGTTTTTGATCTTATTCTGAAATTTAAATAGGGTTCCAAAAATCACTTTTAAATCAAACAAAACCAAACAGGCAATAAAGGTAATATCGGTCATGTCTGACCTAATTACATCCTACAATTTAACCAAATTTATTGTAAGTATCACCTCATGCACAAATTGTACGCAGCACAGTGGACTATTTTACGAAAAAGACGGGTAAAACTAATTTTTTATGGTCACCATAAAATTTTAAATGTTATAGTTCATTCGAAAGTAAACTCTGGTGTAACCCGGGGGCCAAAAAGTTTAAAACTTTATTTCAACTATATCACAGCGAACAGGGTGATTCAAAGCGGACATTATCAGCATTTTGCTAACATGAGAAACTATAACTGTTTTGTTTTAAACAATTTTTGAACAAAATAAATTTTGTATAATTACATTATTTGTGTCGGCTATTAGAATTGAAATGGTTAGTCAATTTCTAAATCATGTACAGTTGGTCACAAAAAAATTTTGCATACTTAAAATATATAAACTTGTATAATTCAGATCACAAAAGTACTTTGATTAATAAATTGATTTACGCTGATTATAAAGGTACAAATTATTTTTTTTCCTCGGAACTGTTAAATTCTTTTGCTTTGGGCATAATATGTTTATTCACAACTGCGCATAATAAGAAACGCAACAAGAAACAAATGAAAATTCTTGGAAAAACAATGTATTCAAAATATTTTTCTGACTTACTTCACGGTTCTATTGTTTCTTGATTTTGATATTGCCTGTCTACCTGTATTTTTTGTAATTTATTTGCGAGTAAGAGTATTTAAAGTTATGTTTTTACAATTGTTTTTCATTACATTATCGATCAGCCAAAGCAAGGGGGAGGAACACAAATGATGGAAATACTGCAAGGAGATCTTTTTCAGATCCAGAAACTGCAGCATCTATCACAGATTTGGACCTAATTAGGCGTTTAAACATATTATTACAAGTCCTGGCATACAACAGTAAGATAAAGGCACAAACAAGCTGTAGTTTATAACGAAACAAAATTTTAAGGATATACAAAACTTAAAATGAATTTTAAACCCATCATAACTATTTGTATAACCAGTAGATTTTTAAGTTTAGTATCTTAAACTTAATGCCTTTGGTCTCACCTAATAAACAAATAAAAAACCGTGCATCAAAACTCCAATCCAGTAAAAGTTATAGAGTTTTGACCGCCTTCTCGCGAAATGGTCCACTGTGCGCTGGTTAAGGTGATTTTCGTGAGTGGTATGAACTTGAGTTTTTTTGGTAATCGCCTAAGTATTATTTCCGTACGATCAATAATAAAAAAAAATTTTACAAAATTCTGTTGGTTAATTTTTATTTAAAAACGGATATACATATGTTTGTGGGATTTATGTACACGGGACTTTTGATATATATGGATTATTTGTTACAGCATTCTATTTAGCGTTTGGTGGCAAAAGGTGATATTTTTTTTTTACATAATTTTATTTTTGAAATAAAGTCAACTAACAATAAGTATTCATATGTCAAAACAAAATAAAAAACATAATAGTAATTTATTAAATTATGAGGGCACATATTGCAAGATGTTTTAATCGAGCGGATTTGGATGTGTTTCCAGCTAATTTAGATACTCGTCCACACAAGTTTAAAATTTCCCATTTAATCCACCAAGAAGCTCCATAGCTTTTCCCATTTCTACACTTCAATAACATGAATCTCTAGTTGGTTAAAAGCCTCAATAGGATAATTATGGGTAGTGGGATAAAAGCCGACATGTATGTTTGACTATTGGTTGGCGTGTGTGCTGTGTTAAGCAAGTACATAATTGGTCCAGGCCCCGTTAGTTGAAGAGAACTTAAGTGGCCCCCTTCTTTGATCATGAAATTTTGGTCGGTGTTTTGTTAAGTTGGAGTAATATTCGAAGAATTTAAAGCTAAAAATTCTTATTTCGTGGGGACATTTGTATTGTGGCTTTGTTAAAAAAATTAACCAATTATCCATATTAACAATAAGCTTAGTTCATGTGTAAACAATAATTTATTACCATATATGTATCTTGTTGACAAAAATACATACCTTTAAGAAACCACTTGTACGGAAGAATTTACACACCTTTACCGCCTCAGGAAGTGGTCGGTATAATATAAGATGAGTCTCACACAATTACTTTTGAGCGTTACAAACGCTACTTCTGGCAATATAATATAAATCAGTAAAAATATTTTTTCAACCAATTTCCTTAAAGTTTGCTTTAATTTTTTTAAATCAACATTGTCTCGAAATATTCTTCTTATTTGCTGAGTTTAGTTTGTTCACTTTAAAATCCCTAAAATTATGCTTCAAACTTTTGTCAATTTACGCTCATCCTAATACTTTCAATAATATTTTTCAGTTGTTTGCCAAATATTCAGCCATAAAATCGATAATTATTATTAGTCTTTGACTTTTTGTAAGCAATTAAAGTTATTTATTATCCTTAAAATCATAATATACAAACAATTTTACTTATATTTGGACTTATGTACATATTTATATGTAATGTGTATTCTACACAGAAAAAACATACATCTTATAGTTACTATAATTGTACAGAAAGTTTTATTGTGTTAATGTTTGCTTTGCTACTGATGTTGCTGAATGACTATGTATGTATGTAAAAATTTATTTTTAAGTATCAGCTTTAGTTAGTATTTTTTCTTTATAATAAAAATAATGGTTATAATAATCTAACATAAATAAAGAACAACAAAATATTGCCTTTTATCTCTCAGAAAACATTCATGAAAATGACAAATAAACCCCATAAAATATAATTACTAAGCCAAACATAATTTTTTCGTTCTTCATTCTAAATATAATTTCTTTCGGAAAAATTTTATTAAATATTTTCTCTTGCCCTTTTTCATTAAGGTGGGGGATGAGTACAGCAATTATGTTTCGCGCATGAGTTAATACCCTCTTATAATTAACTTCAGATTTATTACCAAAAAAAAAAAAAAATGCTCAGCCTCTGCATACAGTTTGAGTTAAAAATCTTTAAGGAAGTTAAGCGAAGGATCGTACTTTAAATAAAGTTTCAAATTTTCTTTTGCTAGCAGAAATAATGACTGTCCTTAATAAACAGCCGCTAAACCTTCTTATTTGTATAGAAATTTAAGCAGAAGCCAAAAACTGGCAAAACAATAGAATTTCAAATAGAGCTAATTTATCAGTTTAATGCTAGCTAGACCCAGCAAACACAAATTTAAATTCTAAAACTGAAGTGGAAAGAAAATCTTTTCCTTAATTATATATTTAGAAATTTTTAAAAAAATAAAATGCGAACAGCATAAAAAAGAGAGTTAAATTATTATTGATACTGAATAGATTATTTAAAGTATTTTAAATTTTTGTGCTGATAATATTTTATTTTACTTTTTTTCTGTAAGCGAGCCTGATAGGTACTTGCTTTGAATGACATGGTTGTGTTACAGTTATAAGTTGAAAGACAATGAGTAAGTAGTGCAAATACACTAAGTTATCATTTTAACTCATTAATGATCCACGTTGGGTTTTGTCGGTAAGTTACTTAAGTTCCAAAATAATTCATATTTTACATCTTTTGATATGGGCAAAGTTGTAATAAAATAAAAAGGACTCGGTTTACCAAAGATGTTCGATGACAGGACATTTAGATTTTGTAATTCGTTTAAAATTAATTAAAAAATTTTTTTTCTAAAGTAATTTTTTCGGGTGCAAATGTAAAAGTGTACTTTTACTGTAAGAAATAGGTAAAATTTGCACTTGACATAGAAAAATCAAAATAATTTTCAAACATTTAAGTTTGTGTTCGTTGGGTATGCACTCGTATTTGTTACAACTGTTACACTACAGACAGACAGACATTTTAGGCAAAATAAAGCAAACACCTATTGCTACTACCTTCAGCCATAAATAGTTCATGGCTAAACAAAAAGAACAAATAAAAAAGAAGAATGTTGCAAAGATATTAAATGTTACTCAAGGGATACATTACGATGAAATATTTCTTAAAAAGTGTCTGCTTTGTTACTTTTTCGGTAAAAAGAAATGTGCGTGCAACATCTTTTCTCGTTGTTGTTGTTGTTGTTTATTTATTCCTTCAAGCAAGCACAACAACAACGAGCTAAAAAATAAAACTTTCTCTTTTGTATAAAATTTTTAGAAATTTTCTTAAAATAAAAACGAGAAAAGTCTAATAGAAGAAGCTTGAAAAATTTGTTACACAAACAAAAGAAAAAAGGAACAGCAGAAGCATCCAACCAACCACCACCTCCTTCCCTTTTATAGAATTTTTATTGTAAATATGTACATACTTTGAAAAATAGGGTGTTCTTGCAGCATCTCCTGATAATAGCAACAACAGCAAAAACACATACAGCAACAAAAAGTAAAAAAGAATTATTACAAGCCAAATAAGCAATATATCTCGAGGGATGAATGTGCTTTGGTGCGTGTTTTATTTTATTTCGTTAAATTACAACATGGTATTTTGTATATTCTTTATATTGTTGTTAGATGGTGTAAAATGTTTATGCTACATTATTAGGGGGCGACTGTCTTTCCGACGTAAGCTCATATATTAACGAACAACAATTGCTTGTGTGTGTGTGTGTGTGTGTGTTTGTGTGTACGTATTTTATATGGATGGATGCCTTGTTTAGGATATTAGAGAAACGGAAAATGTCGAATGTTAAATTAAGAAAAACATGGCCGTGTTGTAAGTTAGTAAAACCAACAAAAAAAAAGGAGAATAAATAAAGCTAAGAAATACCAACATTACAAACAATAAATTGTGCAAATAAATCATGACCCAAAAGCCAAAAGGTTTACAAATAATGCCTTTACTTTGTCATATTTATTTATTAATATAAAAAAATGTGTTTTACAAATAATAGTAAAAAGTGATGGGGAATAGGCAAACCAAATAAATATAATTACAGGTGTAAAGTCATAAATTTAATTTGCCATAATGTCTTATGCTTGTAAATTATATTAAGAGTTAACATTGCATTCAATACGCGTTATTCGGTAAATTTCTCGTAGATTTTGCCACCAACAGGGGTGAAATTTGCCGATTAAAAAGTAAAGAATAAGGTGTAAATTTTACAATTGCATATCTGTGCTTATTATCTTTGATAAAACTTGTTAAATTCACGATTTCTAGTATGTATATAATGGTAATTATTTACTCTTTGAACTAAAGTGAAATATGCATATACATATATCGCGAAATACTAACATATTTTAAACTTTTTCAATTACGTATTCTTAAACATTTTATCACTATTTGTTAGCACACATCACTTACACTACATTAATTAAATCTATTGTTTTGCAATTTTTTGGCGAACACGTTAGGACAATTATGTCTGTCTAAGACGTTTCGCCTTTCGTGTTATATAAGCAGCATATTAGTTTTTAGTTTTGAAGAATAATAAAGAGTTTTTTGTCAATTTTAGCATGTTAAAATATTTCATAGCATCTACATATACATAAGGGTATGTAAGTTATATTACGTATCCTTTACTTTTTATTTAAAATTTTATAAAAGCAAAAACATCATATAGGTATATTTATATTTCATAACACGTTTGTCTATACGGGTTTGTACATACTAGACGTCTGCATGACTATATTCATTTGATTGCCTATACACAACAAAAACAATATTCATTCAAACATTTTTCATTCTATGGGAGATAAATAAAGTTAAACCAGTAACAACACAAGAAAGAATATATTGTGTGTTACACTCACTGATACAAGAAGAACAGATTCATTTTACAGTTTTTGTTTTGAATGTGTATAAAACTCACTTGAAAATACAAAAACATAGCAAAGTCTCATTACAGTAAGAGTTTTTATAAAAACATTCAGGTGTTTTTTCGAGTTAATGAATGTTTAACAACAACAATAACGACAAATTTGCAAACACAAATGAATGCGCTGAATAATAATTTTTTACACCAATCATACAGCAATATTCACACATTCTATTCAGTATTTATTTATATGAATGTATGGGTAATATTTTGTTTTCGGTTGGAGTGGTTTTTAATTTGCTTTCGCTTGTGGGTTCATTCATTTAATTTGTTTAACATTGAATGAAAAACACTATGTTGTTGAAAAACAAACGAATGTATTTTAACGGCATTTATGTGTAGTCACGCAGACCTCTAGTACATACATATGTACATGCATATGTACATGAACTATGCAACAGTATTAGTAAGTAATATAAATGACATATCTATATTTAAGGAATTACTTTCTTTCTTTTTAGGTAACCAATGGTAACATGTTTCTTTATTTGTTTTTAGAATATTTTCTTCTTGCCTTTTATCTTAAGTTTGTCGTATATTCTTGGTTGTCTACATGATCATATCGCCACCAAAAATGCAACTCATATAATAACAAAGGGGGCCGCAGCTTTCGCCTAGGGTAAGAGCAACGTGCACTAAAGTTGTTCTAGATCTAGTCTTAAAAACACCAATGAGGTTGCTATGAAGCAATTTCGAGGGTCAGGATTAGAAGATGGGAGCGGTTCTCTTCAGACTACTAAAAAAGATTGTCTTTCAGTTGACAGCATAGAAATTTCTGATTAACTGAATTATGTTTCAATATACAAACTGAGATCTCATATGGTTTATTACTTAGATTGTGTTGCGAAGAAACAGGCAATTAAAGGGAAGCTTTTTGCAGGAACTTTAGATCCGTTTACGTTTCTCCGCAACAAACATATTTTTCTTCAAATGTGTGTACCTTATTCATTTGTTTTTCTTAATATTTTTCAAAGGGTCGCACAACATAACCGTGGGATACCTGACTGTAGGAACAGGGAAGTTTTTGATTGACTAAACGTACTTCCTAATTTGACCAAACCGTGATGCTTAAAGAAACACAAGCAGACAAATAAAAAATCAGTACTCTAAAAGCGGTTAACTGGCATTACTGCCAATAGGAATTAAAAGAGGCGTTTGTATTTTGGGTGACGATAGGCATTGATTCATATCCGAGCTACTTGCTTATATTTCCTTACTATTTTACAAAATGAGTAAAAAACTTTTTACACAAAAGATTGTAATTACACGCTTCATTGTTAAATTATAAATTATAAGCTGAAAGAGTGTGATGTAAACACTCGCTACCTTTTAAAACTTTTGCTACTGGCTTTGTTTACTACAGTGTTGCCAAAATCTCTATTTTATATTTTACTGCTTACTGAATATATAAGAAGTTTATTTTATTACTAAAATACAATTAAGAGACATATATATGGTTATTTGTAGTAAAATTTAAGCAAACATTTGCAACATTTACTTGAACATACAAAATTAACTTGTTGGTGTCTGATGTCATACGAGGCCATATTTCTTACACAAGCTTCTGTAAGTTTTACTTATTTGATAAATAATCCTTCAATAGAAAAGTTCAAGCTAGACTTTAAATTATTTAATAAGTACTTGACAGGATAATTTCGAATTTTAAAAACTCTTAAAAAATTAAAAAAGTTTTTAACTATTCATATTGTCTTAATTTAATTTTTTTAAATAAAAACAAGTAGCAAAAAAGCACACAAAAATTTTACTATCCGAAATTTATAATCAATGTTAACACCTGTCCCATTATTGAACAGTTGCGTGGAAATCGGCAACACTGCTTAAATATTATTTTACTTACGCTCTTACTTTTTAAATATTTACATACAATATTTTTACAACTAAAAACCTACATAGTTCTAGTAAAAAATGGTAGCTTAGGTTTCCTATTAAAAATCATTCATTCTAAGTTTAATAACTACCTTACATTTACATACATACATACATTTAGACATGCATACATATATACATATCTATATGATTGTTATGTTTGCTTATGCTGAAGCATAGGCACTATCCATGTATTTGATCCTTGTGTGTGTACATAATAACACCTACAATATTGCTGCCGAATATGTATTGTTGATATAGTATGTAGATATTTTGTAGTTTGTTTCTTTTCCTCCTTTAAGGTTCCTTAATTTAGGAATCTTTTACAATAGACTAATAAAGTGTTCTTGGTATTTGTTAAGAATTAAGTGTCGTATATCTTATTATGTCTTTTAATTTTTAATTGGATACATATTTCATCTTTTTTTTTTGTTTTTTTTTTTTACGGCGTAACTATATGCATATTACTACTTTTAAAAATAATCTAAAATTTGGTATTTATTTTCAATTAATATATATTTACGTACATATGTTGGTGTGAATTAACAAATTTTTAAAATCCTGGATATTTAGCAAATGAAAAGGTGTTTTTCTTTGTATTCACATTAATAACCAAATTTTAAACTGTGGACAATTGAAAAGTTAATCCTCTACGGTAGAACTTAATTCTTGTCTTTAATTTTCTTAATAAATTAATAAACAAAATCCCTATTTCTTTTTTAATTAAATCATTTCTTATTTATTTAGTATGAATTAATTTGAAAAATATTTTAATTAAAATTTTTTTTAAGAAGAAACATATTGTTCTTGCTGTACACACTTTACAGTAGTAACCAGAGAATAACTTTAATAAAAAGTGTACCCTTCAGCCAATTAACTGCTTTTAATTAAACGTAAGACAAGTAAATATTTTATTGTATTACCATACTACTACTACTTCAAGTTCTTACTACAATGTTATTGTTTCTGCTGTGTTTTTGTTGTTTTGTTACGTGTATAGAACTCTAACTGGTTTAATGTGGTAATAAATTATTTAAGCACGGATTCGTCACGCCTACTCATTTAACGCCATTGCTACGAGTATAATATTTTTTACTTAATAAAAAGCCTTAAAAAACCCTACGTCAGTCATTCATTTAGTCACTCATACTTTCCTTGTAAACTCTATACATACAATTAAACTTACAACTACTGGTGCTAGTGATGGCGTTTTTATGCTGTGCCGTGTCCCTTATTGTATTACATTTCTTGCTGCCTCCAACGTACACACAATTATTTTATATACTTGAAGTATAAGAGTACGTGCATTTATTTCTTTTATTTTCACGATTTTTTTTCTCCTTAAATCAGAAAAGCCTCTGCTTTTATTATCACAAGTATAAAATCTTACTTTGCAATGCGTTTTTAATTGCTTTTTTCACAGTTTACGAAAAAAAATTAACTGGGAAAAATTGGATTTATTTTTTTTTTGCAAACCAAGGATACAATAAAATTTCATACAGAGACTTAAAGCAGTACACTGTTCCATTCAATTCAACCAGATGGTACTAAAGTCTCTAAAAAATTCCAAAATAAAGGCCATACAAGTTGTAAGTATTAAGGTCAGCAGTACATATTTTCAGAAATTTTTTGTAGAATTCTCTACACATAATAAGCTACGGAGTGGTTTGAAAACTGTTATATGTATATCAAGAAATAAAAGTACATTAACATCTGCCAAAATTAAAAAATTGTTGTCGTAATCATTCTATAAAGGTGACCCATTGGTGGTATTATCAGTAATATATTGATTAACCGCAATTATTATTGTTTATATTAGATTTGAAAACGAATTTCGGATCATCTTAACTTTTCTACAATAAAACATATATGAGCGCTATATTCGGCTGTGCCCAATCTTATATACCCTTTACAACGTGTAGGGGTTTTATCCTAAATTTTTAAAAATTTGTATGGTAAGCCTGTTAGGGTCTGGAGATAGGGGAGGTGTATTTCACCAAAATTTTTGGGAGGAAAAATTAATTGGGGTTCTGTCTTTCATTTGACTTATTTTGGGAGCACGCTGGAAGCTGTGGAAGCGACTAAGAATTTTTTCTTTAAATTTGACTTTATATGGCAACCCTGTTAGATAGGGTGTAAGTATGATCCACAGAAATGTATGCGAAGCAAAATTAATGGAAGTCGGTTTTACAATACACTCGTGTAGGGGCAACTCCAGAGCAGTTGTAGAGGTTTTTATGTAAAATTTTTAGAGAAATAAACAGAGGCAGTCGTGGCTGCTGACTTATATCTCAGTCAGTTATCGGGCGATTTTGCTAAATTTCAGTAGCAAAATTCTCGAACGTATAGCTGATGTTTTGATACCACGGTGCTTCAGAAACTTGATTTTAACGGACTAACGGACAGACAAGTAGACGGAGATCGATAAATCGACTTCCATATCTTTGATTTTAAGAGAATGAAGTCGGTAGCCTGCTGTGGTCTATGTGTTTATAGCATTAAGCTTAATAACTGCATACCTTTGAAAACTGCATACGACTTTAAACTTGATACCAGAAATAGATTTTTATTTTAACCATTATTTATAGGATCTGTTTTTCTTTTTTTGAAAGCTTACTATAGAAAATGAATGTGGGGGCCTTAAGGCAGAAACACCCAATGCAAAATACAACAATATTTATAACATTTATTTAATTGGCAGTCTAGAAAAGTATTCAAAAACTTAAAAAAAAATTTAACATTCTTTTAACTTAAAATAAACCTTAAAATCCAGAAAAATGTGTGTCTTTCTTAATTTTATTTGCACTACAAAAGATTTAAAAATGTTTTTACTTTTTTACAACATCTTCCTTTAAAGATTTGCTAATTGTAAATTGAAAATTGTAGAAATTTTTTGTCATAGCAAAAGGAAAGCTAGCAATGAACAGAAAAGATAAAATTTTGTATTAGTCACAAAAAAGGCATCGAAAATAAATTAAAGGATTAAGAACAATTTTAAGTTATTTATTCAAAACAAAAGGTTTTAAAAAAGTAAAGTTAAATAAAAATTATTTTGGAAAATTTTATGTTTCATTTGGTTTTTTTGGCGAAGTGTATAAAAGTACACTTCAAAAATTATTCATGTAAAACCAACTGTAAATTCTATTAAAAATAACTGGATATTTATTTAAAACCCCTTCAACAAGATTTTCATTAAAATTAATACAATAGTTTATTTAAATTCAGACATAAAAATTAACTTGCCTAAACTTTAAAAATTAGCTAAAATTTCTGTCATTTACAGCAAACACAAAGTATCAGAAAAAACATTGTAAAAGTTTAATATTACTACAAAATAACTGACAAAATTAAATTCAGTTAAAAAAGCTGGAACATAGTGGGCACACTTGTCTGAAAAGAAGGGATTCTAATGCACTTAGATGAAATTATTTAAATTAATTTACTTTAGTATGAAAACTTAAATTTGGGTATAGTACTGACTGGAGTAATATTAATTACTTAGTTTTAAGATTTGAATAGTTATTGCTAGTTCGCATTTGCAAAGATTGAATAATAAAAATATGAAACAAAAAAAACTAAATTTTATGGAATACTTCCCTAAATGACTTCAAGTCAGCAACTGCAATAATCTTGTAAATTGTAATATACATATGTAAACCTTAAATTTAATTCTCATTTAACCATAATCCAAATATCTATTTCTATTAATATAACATCAATACTCGCTTTAAAAACTTACTTAAAACCCTTTAAAAATGGCGAATTGTTTACATTGGAATTTCCAATGTGAAGTCAGCTATCTGAAAGTCACATTTTTTTCTCCAGGAAAATCTGATTATTTTTATACCCTTCACATAGTGATAAGGGTAGATATCAGTTAATCTTTCCATTTGTTATTTCTACAATATTCACTTTACAACCCACGAAGTACATATGTATATTCTGAATCCTTATAGATACGGAAGTCGATACAGCTATGTCCGTCTGTCCGCCTGTGTGTCTGTTGAAATCAAGTTTCCGGACTCAAATAAAGTCGCAAAGAAAACGTTTTGATATCAAACAATCAGAAATGTCCCTGAGACAATCGCTATTAAAAATCAGCATTTTTAAGACAAAATCCGTGCATAAAACCCATATACATATATTTCAGTAAATCTAGTCACCCTTGCCACAAACCTTGGCACGGATACTTTTAAGATGGGGGCCTAAATTAGAGAAAAAATTATTTCATAGGATCAGGGGAAGTGGTATTTCGACTATCGACTTCGAATGTTCTACAAGAAGTAATTGGGCCTACATTTTGGGAAGAATTTTTTGGTTAGGAGCAGGGGAAGGGGTACTTTCATTCAAACTAATAATTTTTGTGATATCTTCGATACGCTTTACCTGGGAAACTATAACAGCTATCGACTTTTTATAATCTACAGAAAGCAATTGGACAATAATGCCTACAATTTGGAGAAAATTATTTGAATGGGAGCAGAGGAATAAAATAAAATAAATAAATCAAAGAATAATTAAATAAATTAAATAAAATAAAATAAAATAAAATAAAATAAAATAAAATAGAATAAATTAAAATAAAGTAAAATAAAAAATAAAATAAAACAACATAAAATAAAAAAAAAAAAATAATATTAAAATATGAAATAAAATAATAGCAAATAAAATACAATACAGTAAAATAAAATAAATTAAAATAAGGTAAGAAATATTATTTGTTTTATCAAAATGTTTCAACTCATTGTTTTTAAATCGTATTTTATATATTATTTCTAAAAAAAAAACAATATTTCTTAAAGAAAACCAACCCTCTCTAAGAATATGTGACGGATGTGAGATTTTTATCATAACCAAAAAAAAGCATATTGTTAAGTACATGATCATTTTAAATGCTCTTCAAAAAAAAAAAAAAAATACTTAATAAAGTATATGCCGATTTACTTATACTTTCATCATATTCATTCTCTTTTGGACAAAAATGCATCAACTTTTTTTAAAGGAAGAAAATGATTATCCCCGTTTTGTGCCGTTTTACGTCGAACTGCCCATATGTTTTTTAAGCCTGCTACAATTTCCAATTGAAATTGTGTAAAATCTGCAAAATTGAAAAGCAATTTCCGTTCGTGGGTTGTTGTTTTAGCTTTAATTTGTCGGTTTCTTGTTGCTGTTTCTCCTTTTTCCAATTGTAAGTATGTATTTGTTGTTTTACATTGTTAACCCGTTAGACAGTTAAAATAGCAACAGCTGTTGTCAAAATAACAAGAATAATAGTAAAAACAAAAACGAATTTCGTAAATTTTGTATACTTCGTTTGCTAATTTATGTGTTTCGACAACAGCAACAGTATCATAGACATCGTAACAGCAGTTGTTGGGCTTTAAAATTATAAAGAAATTAAATTCAATAAATTCCTAAAATAAAAAGTGGCGACGACAAATGATAAGAAAATATAAATTTTATGTATGTTTGTATGTGTGTATTAACATATGTGTGTTTGTATGGATTGCTATGTTAGCATATCTAAGTATACATATGTGGTGCAATCTTTTTTTAAATTTAAATCAAACGAAAAGACAATTTTAAGCTGGACTAAAAAAACAAAACTGAACAGAACCCCAGATGATGTGTTGGGGGATGGAGGCTTACAAGTTATAAGAACATATGCATGTATGTATATTATATTCGGGCTTTTACTTTGTAGCAAAAAATTTATTTTTTGCGTTTTGCAACATATGGTGATGAAAAGTATGTACATTCAAAGAAAATATCTATGTACATATGTTTGTATGTATGTTTGTATGTAAGTGCCTATATAATAAAATTGGTTTAGTGTTGAAAAATTTATAACCCCATAAATAAAATTTATACAAACTTAATAATGAATTCTTTAAATTCGTCCATTAAATATATATATATATATATGAAATAAAAAGAAAAAAAATTGTCTTTTTATACATACATCATAATTTTAAGAAACATGTGCATACATATATATTTACATACAAACATACGTGAATACATACGTATACAAACATACATTCTTACAAACCGATGAGTGCCTTTACAGCTTAAACTAAAAAAAATTGAGCCGGGCTAAGTCTTTTGTTAATTGAGTGCATAAAATTCTTAAAAAATAATCAGAACACAAAACATTCAAATTAATAAAGGTTTTAATATCTTAATTTTAAGAAGTAAGAGCCGAAATTTGGCTGTACCACATACTTATACCCTTCACTTTGTCTTAACATGTTTTCAATAAATTCCAAAATGTCAAAAAGTGGCAAAGTGTATACTCAGCATAACTATCCTTTTTTTAATATATATTAGACCGAACATTTTTTGTATGGGAAATTTTTTTTTTTGCAAAAAAAGTGTACCGCCCCCTCAAATTGTTCCTTTTTATGCCAATAGTGAAATTCCAAAATCTAAGACTGATTGCCCTAGGTTAAGGCGTGGCACATGCCCACTGAAGTGGCTGAAACTGGTTTATATGGACTTTTCACATGACAAGGCAAAAAATTATAAGTAAAATGTTTCATATATGTCTGTAATATATTATTTTTTTGAAATTAACTTACGTTTAATGATTACTATTCTTCGGCAAATGCTCACGATTTGTTTTTTTTTGTATGCTCACGATTTGTTGTTGTTTACGTTGATTACTGACAATACCAAAGCGTGTCTAACTCAGTACATCGAACACAGTTCCCCCATTCTTACCGTCTATGTAAACAAATATTTGATTTGCTAAATAAAGTGTTGGCAACAACAGAGTAAAGTCAACCACGGGGCAATTAAAAGTGTGTAAAGAGTGAAGCGCAGGTATTTTGAGCTTTTAATCATAGAAACATTATTGCTAAAAAGAGAATTTATATTGATGGTATTTGCAAAATGGACACAAGAGCTAGTGAAAAAATTTATTTATTAGGATATGACGAAAGCCAAATTGTTGGATCTAAGCTGCCTTCCAATGGACAAGTTTTGAAAGTTTTGTTTTATAACATGCGCAAAGTGAAATTGGATCTTCGTTCAAGTGCATATCTGGTTATCAAAGAGGTCGAAATTTTTTGGAATAAAGCCCGTATTCCATTTCGTCAAATTGATAGAAGTGTTCAAAAAGTTGAATCTTTATATCACCAATGGAAAAATCTGCAAAAAACGTGCAAACGCAGCACACCACTTCAAAAAAGGCGAGAAGATGAGTTTATTAAAAATATGGAAAACTTATTTGACATTGCGCACGGGAATGCGTTAGATTTAATTAAAATAGAAGAAGATAAAGAGTTTTTGAAGAATCAACGTAAAGAAGGTAGACCTGGTGCAATGGTGGGATGCGATCGTTCATTATTTGAAAAAGAAAAGCGAAGAAATATTCGTATTGAAAAAGAGGTAATGCGAAAAGAAAAGCAGGGCGAAGATCAATTCCAAGGATTCCTGACAGCGAATGATTTGAGTGACAATACAGAAGAACTAATTGATGAATACGATAGTGATGATAATACTGACCAAACTGCGAACTCGAACTCTCAACAAAAAAACAGAAAACGAGGAATGAAACATTTTATCACTTCCAAGCTTGTTGCGACCTTAGACAAGGCCAAGGTAAGTGACAGGGATGCAGTACGTATTCTGATAGCTGCGGCTGAAGCATTGGAACATGATATCAGTACACTAGTAATCAGTAAGACATCGATTCGGCTTTGCCGTAAACAATTACGTTCGGAAACTGCTGCAAACCTGATGATGGATTTTAAAAACAAAGATATAAATCAAATTACTGTACATTGGGATGGAAAAATTTTACCATCGATCACAGGAAATGCAAAAGTAGACAGATTACCAGTTGTGATAACAACAAATGGCATTGAACATCTACTTGGAGTACCTGCCCTGTCAGCTGGTACTGGAAAAGAACAGACAGACGCCATACTCAAACTATTAAATGAATGGAATCTAACAGAAAAGGTATTTAAAAAACAATTTCTTATAACAGTTAATATAAACAACATTCTTTCCAAACAAGGTACAAGCTTTATGTTTTGATACTACAGCGACAAATACAGGTAGATTACAAGGTACTTGCATTTTATTAGAACAACACCTCAATAGAGAATTGTTATATCTCCCTTGCCGTCATCACATATATGAACTCTTGCTGAAAAGTGCTTTCGTGAAATATGATTTAAAATTAAGTGGACCGTCATTAGATATTTTCCAGCGTTTCAAAAAATATTGGCCCAAAATCAATCAACAAAAATTTGCAAGTGGAATGGTGGATAAAAAAATAAATCTTGCGCTTAACATAACTGAACAAGACCAATTAGCCCAATTTGCTCAAAACTATGCCACTAAACAACATCCCAGGGCAGACTACAAGGAGTTATTGGAATTGAGTCTTATATTTCTTGGTCGAAACACAGAGCCTATAAGGTTTAAATCACCTGGAGCGATGCATCATGCCCGATGGATGGCTAAAGCGATATATACGCTCAAGATTTTTCTTTTCCGCCACCAATTCTCAATGTCATCAGATGAGGCAAATGCTATACAAGATATAAGTGTGTTCATTTTGAAAGTTTATTTGAGGCCGTGGATTGAGGCGCCAATTGCCGCGAAAGCACCTTTAAATGATTTAAATTTTATTAAAAATATTATTAAATTCAACGAAGTGAATGAAATAGTAAGCAATGAAGTAACGAGCAAGTTTTCGAACCACTTGTGGTACTTGACACCAGAAGCAGCGGGTCTTTCATTTTTTGATAATGCTGTAGACGTTGGAGAAAAGAGGAAAATGGTTGAAAATCTCAAAGAAGAACAAAATAATGAGAATAAAAGAATAGTTACCAACATAAATGATTTAAACCAAAAAAATATTTCAGACTTTGTTAATAAAAAAACATTGAGCTTTTTTGAAAGGTTTAATATTGAAACTAACTTTCTAAAACTTGACCCTTCCAAGTGGCCCAATGAATCCGAATTTCAAAAGGGAATGAATATTGTACAAAACTTACATGTTGTTAATGATACTGCAGAGCGTTTTGTAAAACTTATGGAAGAATATAATGCAGCTTTAACAAAAAACGAAGAAGAGAAACAATATATCTTGCAAACAGTAACTGATTATAGGAAAAAGTACGGTAGCATTAATAAATCAGACCTTTGCGATTAAGTTTAAATGTTTATTAAGAATAGTAATCATTAAACGCAAGTTAAATTCAATAAAATAATATATTAAAAACATATATGAAACATTTTACTTTTAATTTTTTGCCTTGTCCTGTGAAAAGTCCATATAAACCAGTTTTAGCCACTTTAGTGGTCATGTGCCACGCCTTAACCTAAGGCAATCAGCCTAAGATTTTGGAATTTCACTATTGGCGTAAAAAGGAATAATTTGAGGGGGCGGTACACTTTTTTTGCAAAAAAAAAAAAATTAAGTTCGGTCTAATATATATATTATATAAGAACTACCTTGTATCAGGTTTCTCGTCGATAGCTTTAACAGTTTCCGAGCAATATGTATATTAAAAATTTCAAAATCTTGTCTGAGTGCATGGGGACTACCAATCGCCTTGTTGCTTTTCAAAATTTTTCTTCAAAAGTACACGTTTTACTAGAAGGTTTAAAATCAATTGCTGTAATAGTTTTCAAGATATAGCGCATTGAAAATTTCATGAATTGTCTTCAAAGTGCATGTGCCAAGCTTTGAGCAACAGTGGTCATAGATACTAAGACAACAAGAGATACATATTTTCATGGATCTTGTCCTAAAAAAATTGCGTTATCTCACGTTTTTGTTGTTGTGTCGGTACCTAGTTCACCTGTCTTGCTAATTTTAAACAGCAAGCTACCTAGAAATATTTTTAATATTTACTTTCAAACCCGGCTGGGCATGACCCGACCTGGCTTTAGAAACTAAGTTCAACAGACGGATGGATGTCCCTATCCATAAGGAATACAATATATACTTTGTAAAGTTGCAAATGATAATTATAAAAATTACACACGGAAAGACATACTCATATGCATCCTTATTACAATGTGTAGAGTGTAAATATAGTAAAATCAGATATAAGATGACTTTTAAAAGCAAGTTATTTTTAAATACAGTCCAAAGGGAATGAAATTTTGATACATTCACACCTGGGGCAAATTACGGCATTCGATTCGAATCGAAATTTTAAAATTCTTATTAGAATTCCTATATTAAAAGCATTGACATCTCGATCGATCTAGTAGAATTTCGATTCGAATCGAATGCCTTAATTTGCCCCCTGTACTTACACCAAGGACTCAAAACACAAAAGCTTCTGTAACGCATTGCCGATTTATATTAAAGAATTGAAACGAAAAATAATAAACATTTTTTACATAAATATATGTCACGTTGCCATACCTTCAAAGAATATTTACGGAAAAGTATTTATTTACTTCCACGTTCCAATTTTTACATGTCTTAGTCTTTTAGAGGACCAACTTACTGCACTTGAGAAAAGCTAGAGTGAATGCAAAATGTTTGTCGCAATGAAGTAAGTCTGCTACAAACCCCATTTAGAAAAAAAGAGTTTGTGTTTTGGCAGTGTTAGAATTTTTGTAATTTATACATATATCGTGCAAACAACTCGACTTGCATTTTTGCCTAAAAACGCATTTATCACACACTTTCTCTATTAAACTTATATCATCCCTTCAGTACCTTCTGCTCTCAGCATAATAATAGTGTTTTTTGGCCGGGAGATGTTTTTCGGTGATGTTAAATTTCCATTCATGTTTGTAAAATATGTATTTAAACAGTAATCCAACTGGGCACACATACATTTTCAATACAAGTAAAATCAAATATGAATGTAGATTAAGTATGACTTTAGAGTTTGTTCAATTTTGAACACAGTTTTTTGTGTTGTTCATTGGTGTATGAGTGTGTTATTTTAAGTGCAACAGAGATAGCGAGAAATGGGGTAAGAAAATATTGCATATTAAGTTATTGTATATTAGGTGTTAAATCAGATAAATTTCCGCATAATACCGCATGCAGCACTTGGATTTTACAAAGATTAACAGTGTATGCTTCAGCATTAGTAGAAGCGGCAGCAAAAACAGCCAAAGCAATATCGGCAATAGCAACATTTATTCATTGAAGTTTGCCGACTGAGCTTTTGTTGCTCTTGTTATTAAAGCATACTGTATTTATGTATGTGTAAGCCCACACCATCGAGAGTACATACATACATACATTATTGTTTATGCAACAACAATTTTTTGCTGTTTCTTTTTCTACATATAAAAAAATACTTAGTAGAGGTATTTGCTTTGTTGCGTTATAGGTGTAGAGTATGTATTTGGTTTGGATGTATCTTTGTATTTTATTCAGTTATTGTTGCTGTACGGTTTTGGACTATTTTTGCCTCGGAGGCTTAAAATTTTGTGTATTTGTGCAAAATTATAAAATAATGAAGTAAAAAGTGCTTCATTTAAAGATGAATAACCCAGAATTTTTAACCCATTAAAAAACGTGCATTAAATTTATATTGCGAAAAATTACAATTTATAGAATATAAACTCAATAATACTCAAGCGTTACCAGACATTCGTGAATTATGCAGTACAAAATTTATTGAATTTATTTTAAAATCTAAATTCACAGTTTTGAATGTTAACCCTGTTTTCTTAACACCAATTTTGTTTCGAATACTAATTGGGGACACTATTATTTATCAAAACCCTTAAATTAACTGTTTTAACTGCAACTGAAGTTAAAATAGTTTACTGCATTCTTCAACGTTGTTTTGCTGCCGACATACTTAAGGAGTTAATGTGAAAAAGCATAAATTGAGTGTTAAGGCCTACTATGGTTAAATAAAGACCAACCATTACATTATATTAAAGGTCTCAGACGTCTAGTCCAGTTACACTTTCTGTTCATAGGTTATGCCGTTCAATGTTAAAAAGTACCTGTAATGGGAAACATTATTATTTAGGGCTAATACATAAGAAGTGATCATCCCCATTTTAAGAAGATTTGCTCCTAGATACCTGTGCTAAATTTTGCCGAATTATAATATACAGAAAAATATACTGGGTGTTATATATTTTAAGTCGGTACTCAAAGCATAACTAAATTTTGTATCTTTTTACTTTCCTTTTTTTGTAATTTTTTTAATAACAACACTTTTTTTCTGCCTAATTTTGTGTTTGCTTTATCCATCTCAAAGAGATGGCAGTTATGATTTTAATTTCACTTGTTGGTTAGATGTCAGTTATAAATAATTGTCATGTAGCGTTGAGTTAGAGAATTGGCACACAACATTTTTATTAGGATTTAGAATTTTAAAACAATAGAAGCCTTTGAGCAACCCCTTTCTAACGTTAATTAGGTTAGGTTAGATTGAAAGAAAGAGGCCTGAAATCCCGCAGGACGTACTCCTGAGCCAATGATCAGGCTGTTGTACGCTCCTAAGCCAATGATGAGGCTGTTGTACGCTCCTAGAAAGTAAAAAATTCTTGAAGGGAAAGTGCACCGAAATTCAATAATGCGGACGAATTTCTTCAACACCTCCCATTAAACACCTCCTAAGTTAGCCTCATCTGGCCTGTGCAAAAGCCGGGCAGTTGCAAAGGAAATGCTCCATCGTTTTGATGTCCCCCCTGCATGCCATGCGCCCTATGTTATCCACAACTCCAATTCGATGAAGATGTGCTAGTAAGTTTGAGTTGCCCATCTGCACAGTTAGAATCTTGCTGAGTTAAGGCCTTATAAGTTTAGTAATGCCCCTAGTCCTGACCTCATTTTGGTCACCCCATAGGATTCTCGTCATTCTCGTCATTCTCCTAACTTCTTTCTAAGGTATTGTCCATTTTTATTTGTATGATTCATATGATTGATAAATTTTTTGAATTAAAGAATATTTGTTATTTCAGTCTCCAAATCAAAACGAGTTGGACTGGGAAAAGATTTTTTTTAACTTCGTAAGACCACCGAATCAAACATTTTTTAATAAATAAAGAGTTTAAATTAAAGTTGCTTTTGCTTCCCCTAAATTTAATACTGAAAAATATTTTTTAAACCCAAAATTTTTTTTACCACAAAGGGTTAAGTTCCTTGTAATTGCACTTATGTACATATTTTTACATTGTCCAAGCCTGTAGCAGGGATATGATTTAGTGTTTAATATCCTTAATATACTTTATAGTATTTTTGCTTGAATGTTGTATATGTTGCTGTAATATTTTCGTGCATCTAGGTATGTATGTGATTTAAATATGTATGTATGTATAAAAGCAATGTTAATGTCATAGTTATTTTTTGTGTCCTTTCATACTGATATTGACTATTGTAAATATTTTTTGTCTATTGTTTAGATTCTAGAACACAAATTTGACAAAAAAAAAAGGACTTTCAGAAGCTTAGATAAGGTATTAACTTTTGCCGATTTATTGAAAATTTAAGCCTTTATCAAATTATGATAGTGTGTGTTTGGGTACGTAGACAATAATAGATGAAAGCTTTTTCTGGTAACAATTTTTAAAGTTTTTTTTAGTACATACTAATATTTTAGTATTTCTTTTAACTACTGTTAAGCGTTTGTTATTTATACCTATGTACTTGTAAAATTTATATATATTTATTTTTTTTGCTGTAAAATATTATATAATAATTCATTTTAGATTTTCATCTAATTAACTTTAACTTTTTGTTACAAAATGTGCAAAAACTATTACCATTTTTTCATGAGAAAATATGGATTTTGCTCTGTTAACAATTGTAGTTGTTGTTGTGGTAAATCTCAGCTATAAATTTTACTACATACACATTTATTTTTAAACAAAATAGTTATACATACATACAAACATAGATATGAACATCTATAGAAATAATGCATATATAGGGGGACCGTTTTTTTTCTTAGTCAAAATCAGTACACTTTTGATATTTTATGCTATAAGAACCACCTTTAAGAATAGACATCGAGTTAGAATGAATAACTTTCTAAGTCGATTAAAGCATATTTATCCGTCCGTTTGCATGTCTACGTCTTCTTGTAATTAAAGATCAGTTCGCAGGTTGTTACTTGATTTAGAAAAAAAAGTTTTTTAAAAAATTCATAGTTATTTTTGGAGAGCAGCTCATCGACTTAAAAGTACATAGCAATAATTTTTAGCTAGAAAAATTACAATATCATTTTACTATCATTTTACAAATTTTCAAAGGGAATCTATTTAAAATATAAAATAATTTTGAAAAATCAGTACATTTCAGTACACAAATTTTTAAGCAGTATATCAAATGAAAAATGAGTACATGTACTGATGAAATCAATACAAATGGTCACCCTATGCATAAACATAAATATGAATGTATATAGTAAGTATGTGTGAATGGATGCACCGTATAAAAAATGGAGCTATTGTTGTTTTTGTTTATAAAGAATAAATGAGTTTTATTTATGAAGCAAACAACAACAGCAGCAAAAGCTTATATAAATGCTGACCATCGTTGGCCAAATTTATTATGACAAGTTGCTCCGGCACTTTTATCTCTATCAACATAAATTTTCTCCCCTTTCCACAGCAAATAAAAATATCATATTACGGTATAATATTTGTCATTTTCATTGATAGCATTTTCCGTAGTATTGTTATAAAAATTTACTATTAAAACTACATTAAAGTAGGTGCAAATCTACATAAGAGGATTCAGCTCTACAAGCAGGTAAATTTTCTCTTAACTTGATATTGACTTACAAAGAATAAATATGAAATGTATTATACCCCTTTTTATAACCTTACTTAGATGCGAACCTGTGAAATATTTTAGATACACTCTTGTGTGCAGGTGTGGATCCAGCTCGAGTTTTTGGCGAAGGGAGGTAAATTTTAAAGCACACAATTTAAAAACTAACTTTTAGTTTTATTATTTATATGCAACATTGCTAAGCCGTTAAGCCTGTCCTATGTCCTGGTTGATCTCGGCCATATTTTAATACGGAGAAGGGTGGAAAACGACATTTACTGACCGGCATTGAAACAAAAATGATGAATATTTTACGCAAGTTTTCTTAAATATCTGGGTTACACCTTGCTAAAACATCTATTATACTTATTGGGAGGTTTTTTTTAAATTTCTTTTATCAGTTTGTTCAAATTTTAATAGATATGCAAGTTGTGGAATAAAAATTTCTATATCAGTAAATGTAGTAATATTCTAAGGCAGAAAGGAATCAAGGGATGTTAAGCAAATAAAGTCTTGTAAGACAAATTTTAAAATTATTTTTTCTTTAAATCTAGGCTTTTCAACTGAAACTACCTTACCAACGCAAATATTTTTTTCCTCCTCAAAAATATTTTTGAATTGAGTGTGGGCTTCATTCCTTTTAGTCTCAAGACAGATTATCAGGGGCCAAATCGTCGCATTCGTTTCGAATCGAAATTAAAAAATTCTTATTAAAATTTCTATATTTAAAGCATTGACAACTCGATCGATAGAGTGAAATTTCGGTTCAAGTCGAATGCAACGATTTGGCTCCAAGTTTTTTATAAGAGATGATCCTTTTTGTAAATCTGTATCCTGCTTTTGTAGAATGAGACTAAGCGGCTGTTTGACAGTAAGTATATCATTTAGAATGTGTAATCCGCATATAAATTCAAAAGTGCTTAAAGAAGTTTTTAATAATAAGGCTTTTGAAGACGTATCCCTATCTTTTCACTCGGATATCTTTTGCAATACCTTTATGATGTGCTTCATTTTTACTGCAAATTGTAATATTGAATCATGGCGAAAAACTACATTACGCTTAGGATAAAGTTTTTTTTTTAAACTTGCTGGATCCTTTAAGAAACTATTTGTATTATTGGTACCTTGTTGCCTTTGGAGATCCAGTTGTTTAATTTATGGGAATAGCAAGGCGTTTGTTTTGCATTTTTTGCGGTTTCTTTTATTTACTGCTCTATTTTCTGCCAACATCAAAGGACACCCATCAGTTCCTATCCCTACACAATTTTCAAAACCAAGACCAACGTTTTTCAAAGCTCTTAAAACTACTGATGATAGTGTGTTCGCATTAGTTTGACACTTCCACGTCAACTTCTATATAATTTAGCCATTTCAAATGTGTCAATAAAGTCGATAAATTCTTCTTTTACTAGCTTTTTCCTGATAAATCAGTGGTTTCGTCAAAAATAATCAAATAGTATTTAGCGTCAAAAATATTTTTTCGAATAATTTTTTATATTAGGTTATGGAAACTTTTATTTATTTAATTTTTAATTATTTTCGATATATGTATATGAAGCATCTAAAAATAAAAATTCGAAATGGTTGCCTTAAACTTTCATCTCCAGCATCTACATCGCAGAAGTGAGCGAAGAATATCTTCTGAGCTTGTGTTTTCAGAAGATCCCCCCCTGAATCCGCACCTGCTTGTGATAGTTCATCCAAATTATTGTTTGTTTTACTAGTTGTGGTTATACAATACGTATTTAAAGCTTTTTTTAAAATTATTTAGAGTTTTGTGTACGTTAAAACCGTATATTAACACAAAAATATATAAAAAAAAATAAATTTTAACACTTAATATTCAAACAAACAATAGAGATTTTTTGTAAATAAAATGGATAAACTCATAAAACAATAGACAGATTAATAAGTTTCATAGTAAAATGCCACTCAGAAACCCGTCGGTTTGATTCATATTGATTAAGCCATATAAGTATTTATACACAAAAGGGTATATTATTAAGTTTAGAATTAAATTACTTTTAAAGAAGTAGAAAACGGGGTTGCTTTTAAAAACTATGCTTTGAAACTCTTAACGTTTGAAAAACCAAGACAGTAGTTAAATAACCAATTCTGCACAAGGTCAATTAATTTCATTAAAGTATATCCAAAATTATTATAATTTTGCAACGATGTTAATTAATTGATGGCATGCATCGTGACTTAAAAAAGGCAGTTGTTTGTAACGCCCAATAATAATGGTCTAAGACCCACCTTCAAGCATACGCTTTGACTCAGAATCACTTTCTGATTCGATTTAAGCATATCCGTCCATCAGTCTGCTCGGTTGGGTGTCCATGTGTTCTTGTAAACCATACATATAGGTGGTAAACTAGAAAATATTTGGATAAAATTTGGCACAGAAATTTTTTTTTTCGCTGACATGAGGCTAATTGTTTGTGGTGATAAGCAGGTTTTTTTTTGACATAGCCCACATAGAAATGCGGTGAGCTCAGTCTTGACCGACTATAATTTTCTTACTTGTTTATAATAAAAAATTCTATAAGACTATACATCTATACAACAACAAAAAATGTTAAGTAACCCGGAATCGTGTAAGCCGGTTAAAATATTGGATTCTATAATTTTTTTAAATTATAAAGAAAAAATTAACAATTTACTTTTATCAATTTTCATTATCTTTACGCACAACAACCTTGTACTATATGCAGTGTTCTTCCCTTAACTTAAGATTTCCAATCGGGGTTCGTAGAAACGTGAAGAGCCGAAAAAGAGTACATATTTTTACAATATTTATTTTTCTAAACGTCTACAAAAATATGTATTTATAACAATTTCAAGTCCTAAAAAAATAAACAAATCTTTGTTAGACTTGTACTATTCGCCACTTCGTATTAAGTACAACAAAAAAAGTAATCTAAATTTTTTTTCTAATAATTAAATAAATATTTTCTTTAATTAAAATTTAACTTGTTTTTAATTCTAATAATTTATCTCAAATATCGGTGTTTTAAAAACCCATTTTTCAATTATTTATTATTAAAACAGCCTGTATTTCGGTTTTTTTTTTGTAAAATTTACGCTAATGATGCTTTTAAGATTCCATAAAAGTGTTTGCATTAACGCAGTTAATCTATAAAAATCGATCGTTTAAAATGAAAAACATGTAATTAAGATTCGTGTTTATTGACTCATTTTGATAATAAAAATGCTAATCTTGGCCATAACTAAGCTGTTTTATTAAACGCTTTCGCTACCAAAACTTGGGTGGTCTGTCTTAATTAAGAGAATTTTGGCTTTTTAATTTGACTTGAAAATTTTAATTGTGAATAAGTTTAAATTATTACATGCTGTATAGTTAAAAATTTTAGTTAAAAAAATATCTTAAACAATTTTATTTCTTTAAAATTTTTAACATAAATTGTCTTTAAATGTAAAAATATGATATAATATTTAGCACGCCATATTGTGGCACGTTTTAGATATTTCTATGCCCCAACAAATTTTGTTTGTAAAATTATAATTTGATTAAAAGTCTGTCTGAATACGTTATAAGTCTTTTTTTTTTAATCTATTTACCTGAGATTTTTATACAGCAATTAACTTTCAACCTTATTTTCATTTACAATTTAGTTTAAAACAAATAATTGTTATACAGACATGAAAATTGCAAATAACATTTAACCTAAAACGAAGCACTATTATCAACAACATTCATATATACTCGCAGCCATATGTACATACTTACATATACATATTCACTTTGTAACATCACTGTTTACTTCAGCGAGTCCATACATCAGCATTAACTGGGGGTCTAGAATACGTACATACATATGTACGTTGTGTGTAAGTATATGAATCGTCTGAATATTTTACCAATCTGTAACTTTAAATAACGTGTTGTAGGGTAAGGTAAGATAAGTGGGTATTCAGTTTTAAAATTGTAAATGTTTACCTTTTGTGTTGAGATTGTGTCTGTGTTTAAAAAGCAACAGAGGAAAATAAGTTTAAAACGTACTTAAATTCAATTTACTTAATAACCCACAATTTAAGTGTGCGCGCATTCGCATTACTCTTACAATTTAAAATCATAATCTGTATGATGCATTTAGCAGGAATTTAAAAGAACGCAAGAAGCATATAGCAAAACTCTCTAATTTTACAAAAACTTAATTTTTAACTTTGCTTTTTTCGATTTTTCTTTAAAATGAAACGAGATATGCTTTTAATACACATTTGTAATTACTTAATAGTATCTTGATTCAATGATCGCAAAACCCCTCACACGTGTGGGTGCTCTCTGAGCATACAAAAATAGGTTTTGTAGCCTCTTGTGCCAGGCGACCACTGTGAGCAGTTAGGATTTTCGAAATGGTTAATGAAAAAAATGTTTAAATTACATTAAATGCTTGGTTAAACTTATATGATTTTCGATATTTAAAATAATTAAAAGCAAAATCAGAAATAAACTAAGTAACAAACATGCCAAAGATCTGATCCCATTAAAATATTGTCTATGATATTATGCAAAACTAAGTAGAATGGCAAAGTTATTTCACATTTATGAAACTTTTACTTTAACATAACTGGCAAAATTTTTAATATTACATTCCAAAACTTTTTCAATGCAATTCTATCATATTTAAACTGTAAACTATGGTCAAGGAATTAAGGGGTTACTTATTTAAACCCCATTCTCAAAGCTGTTCAACATTTATAGAACTTTTTTTTTTGAATTTTTCCAATAAACATACATAAATACGTATTCTCGACTCTTCCGAAGGGATTCACAATGGGCCTGAGGGCCTCCGAGTGGAGGTGGCGGGTTGGACTTGCTACTACTCTTCGTGACCTAACCAACCTAACCTACATAAATACGTATGCATTAGAGGTGTTCTCTTTTGTATTGTCATTTTTTAGAGTGTTTTGATTAAAGTTCGCCGGCCAAATTTTTGTTTATTTATAACAAATAACTAAGTAATAAAAAAAATCGAAAACGATTATAGTTTACCCTTACACGAATTAAAATAAAAAAGTTTTTATTTGTTTTTTATTTTTTTTTTTTTAATCATTGAAGAAGACTTTTGGGTTTTCATTTTTTTTTCCTAAATTTTTGGATATTATATTAGATCCGACTTTTTGTATCATAGAAATTGCTCAACAACCTACAGCAACAATTGTTTTTTTATCATGGGTTCATAGTCTATTACACCCTGGAAGAACTGTAATAAATGGAGGCCTTCCTACACAATATTGAGTACAAAAAATAATATTACAAAAGATTTTTTTTAATTAATTAAAAAGTTAAAATCAGAAATGCATAAAAGTGGATATTTAGGACATACTTAATATTAACAAGTAAGAGCACTTTATTCGGCTGTGCCGAAACTTATACATCCTTCACATTCGTCTTTCAATATACCAAGCCAAATTTTTTAGCCGAGTTGTTTTGTACTGCAAATATTATAATAAAACTACCTTGTGCCGGGTTTAAAGTCCATAGCAATCCTAGTTATCGAAATAGAAAACTTTACGAAATTTTGACGTTCGTATGTAAAATAGAAATACCATGTAGAAGGTATGAGTTTGAACGTTTTAGAAGTTTTCGCCATTATAGCCAAAAATTGTATTCCAACGAATCATGTTGGCAATATTTAATTCCTAATTTTTCTTAAAACATGTTTTCTAATAAACCAAATCATTATATTCCATATTTGGCGTATTGCTTACAATTGTAAAAACGGTTTATTCCTCTTATCAGCACTTTCCAGAAAAGTCTCGCTTTGCAAATGAACTAACTCTTTTAGCCTTGGGTATTATTAATTTTATGTGGGCATAAATTGTATGCCTGTTTAATGTTCATATACTTCCAACAACAACAAACTCTTCAACACACAATATAATAAGCATGGTGCTAAAAGAGCGGAAGGGCTCCCTTAATAATACCGACAAGCTGGCGAATCAAAAGTAATTTATAACAAAAAGCAGTCAACAGCTAAAATATCAAAAAATCCAAAAAGCAAGCACTTTTTTTAGAGCAAAAAAAAATTTTTTATAAAAAAAATTTTAAGTAAAACTAGATTTGCTATACAAAATTGTCAGCAACAATAAAAGCAACAACCGAAACACGTGAATTTTTTTAAGCATATGTTTAATTGCATGCAACATGCAAATAATCTTAACAATACAACACATTTTTACTTTAAGAGTTCTTGCTGAAGAATGCTTTTATGTAAAATTCCAAGAGTTGCCAGCAACTACATTTAAAATACAAAAAAAAAATTTTAATCCAATATTATTCCCTACAAATGTATAATTATTTGACCTTTTGACCCTAAAAAAATACGTGGTAGAGCTACTTTAGGTTTGTGCAGATGTTCCTAACGTTTAAATATTGTAGTTTTATGCTGAAAGTCGCAATGCGTTGTGGCTTTTTGAACTTGTTGCACGTTGATGCGTCTCAAGTTACATGCAATGCTTTGAAGCATAAAATTTTTGGGTTTTTACAATAACAATACAAAATAATTTGGGTTCCAATAAAGTTTATCGATAGTTTTTAAAAAAATATACAACTTGTCACCTCCATTAATCAAAATAGGTGGTTAGTTGGTTTGACGCTTTATGACGCCTGCAAAAGTAGAAAGTAGCGCTACTTTTTGCGTGCGTCACGTCAAATGACATCAACGCATCACGCTCTGTAGCCTGCGATATTGATATATACGTGTTCAACTTTTTTGACAACCCCGTACAAAGCGAGAACGCATGAAAAGCGTATCATGGACTTTCAGCTTAAGACCAACCTTTGAATAAGCTTTCTGAGTCGATTATTGCGTGCCCTTCCGTCCGTCTTGATAGCTGCATAGCATTCTTGTAATAAAAACGCCAAACGCATTGAATTCTGTCAATTATTTTTCATAGCCCCGGAGTAAGCGTTTGGACTTTATAATTGGTAGATTTGTTCACATAGTTCCACCAAATTTCCTTTTGTAATAAGTATCTTGGTATATAACTGGCATGATAATTACTCTATGCCCATAAAATTTTGCATATCCCACAAACTTTTTAACTAAATTTAGTCCAAAATTTACCATGTTACATGAAAATCAATTTAAGTTGCATATATTATACCTTAACCAAATAGATGACAGAGTTATTATGTGTTTGTACAATCATTTGTAGTGCACCCACCGTAATGTTTACCGATCGACCTGAAATAATTTATTTTAGTCCATCTGTTCGACTGGGTGCTTATGACTTCTTGTAAGTATTTTAATAAAATTTGGCCAAGTTTAGTTTTTGGTATAGGAGCTAAGCCTATTGAAATCGCAATGATCGTTTTATTGTTTCAGATAGCCCCCACACATATGTATGTCCTTCCAGAATACGAATTTCGGGCTATAACTGCCCTGAAAATTTTGAATTTGCTTATAATCTTATGCCGCCAAGTGCATTTAAATGAGAGCAAGCTTGGAATTCTCCTCTGCCTCAACAAAATGTTGAATATCTTAAGGAACTGATGTCACCAGATGTTAAACTGAATGTTATTATAGTCAATTCTTTAGTTCTGAACCGTATAAATTGCAAGCAAATAGGGCCATAAGGGTATAATATCCCATAATAACCCATACAAAAAAATAGCTTTGTTTTTGCGGTTATCCGAATGTCGTGTTAGCCCCGCAAATCAAAGTCAGCCTGATCGCATACTTTTTTACATATGTAAGTGCTTTACATAAAACCAACTGTGGTGTAGGCTGTGATTATGATCGGACTTCACCGACTTTTATATTTTTGCCTGTTTTTGCAATTTACCAAACTGCTTTAAAAAACAAGCAAAATTATTTCAGCCTAACAACAGGAATTTAATAATTCAAAAACTATTCTAAAATTCAACAACAAGGGCATCACTGATTTCCAAACATATGCACTAAAGTACAGTACATAAGTACGTTACAAGTACCATCGTTATGAGCAACTATTTAGTGTTTTAAGTTTTTTGTTGTTGTTGCTGGTAAGTTGATGCTGTTTCTATTGTTTTTGTGTAATTATGATTGTTGGTATTGCTGCTTAAAATCTGAAGTTTGTAGTTTACATACGCTTTAAATGTCTGAATAGCCAAGTCATAACAACCATAGGAGCATCAATAAAAATTTAAATTTACCAGCTACTTCACACAAACTGTAAAAATACAAAGAATTTTAAGCACTTAATTAAACAAAATAAAATTAAGGCAAATTTTTACAAATCTATTCTTTTTTAAAAATGTTAAACTATAAATGATATTACTTGATTCGGTCGCAATTATTTTTATACCCTTCACATGTGATAGTTTATATATCAGTTTGCCATTCCGTTTGTAATTTTTTTTTTATATAAATTGACGACCCCATAAAGTACATTTATTCTGGATCCTTTTAGAAAAGGAAGTAGATTTAGCTATGTCCACTTGCCCATCTGTATGTCTATAACAGTCAAGTTTCTAGAGTCTATTTAAGTTCTACGGACCAGGTATTTCTGTCAAATTATAAGAAACATCCCTGAGATGATCGATATTTAAAATGAGCAAGATCGGTTCACTACGGACCTAGACATAGGCAAAATTCTCCGATTTCCCGAGTAACTAACTGGCAATGCTGATAAGCATACAAATTGATGTGCATCAATAGGCATTAAGTTTCTGTATGTATGTTTGGACGTAGGTATGTTTGAACATGTGTTATTGGTTTCGGCACACGTTTGACAATTTAGGCGCAAAAGAGAGTAAAGACTGTTTTTGTGAAAGGGGTTTGACAGTTATAGTTGACTTTTTCTCTTAATACTCTTGCAAAGACAATGGATGTACATCGTATCATACGTGTATATTGTTTTTCTTAATTTGGTTTCTGTTTTTTTAAGAGCCACTATGTGTGTGTTTGTGTGATTGTTGTTATACCTTTACATAGTGGTTTGGAATTTTTTAATATCAATTTGTGACCCCATAATGTATATATATTATGGATAACTAAAGAAGGGAAAGTCGATACAATTGCTTGAATCTTGATAAATTTCTGTTTCGAAAACTATGATAGTTCTTTAAGCACACCACAAATAATTATTTAGGGAATTCATAAGGTATCCTATTATGTCCTATTCTCATATTGTTATAAAATTTCACAATGGTTTTTTTTGTCTTTTATTCAAAAATGCTTCTTAAAAAATACTACGTCGTTTAACATGCTTATTAAATTGCCACAATAACATCAAATACACATGCGCCGAGGGTCCAACAGTTGGCAAATATTTTTAAACCATTGTTGAAATTTTATGACAATATCACAATGGGACAAATAGAACACCTTGTGAATCCCCTAATGATATTTACGTTTTGAAACAACTTACCTAGATCAGGTGACTGGGTAAACTTAAAGGCCATTGTGAAGGGTATATAAGATTCGGCACAGCCGAATATAGCGCTCTTACTTCTATTAATTTTTCCACGTTTAATTAAATTTAAAAAGCCTGTAATCATGTGCCTCAATATCTTTTTAAAAATGTTTGATAACCAAAAATACATAAAAGGTAGAACTGTTTCATTTTAATAAAGAGGTAAACAGAAAATTTGCTGAATAGTTAATTTCGTCCTGCAAGATATTGATAATTTCATACAAATCAATTAAATATTAAAATAAAATAATACACTTTTGGGCCCAAAAGAAAACTCCAATGTAAAACCCATCTAATATTATTCTCGAAATACATACATAAATATGTTCATTTCCAACTTATCGTACGTGTTTTAAGTCGTCAAAACTATGACAGTTTTTGGTTAATTTTACCAAGTTAAACAAAAGGAAAAAAAAAATCTAAGTTGTAAAACAAAACACTTAAACCATTTTTACGACTTTAACGAAATACAACACGTACTAGAGGTTGCGAATTGAACAATAGATAGATGCTTCTTAATAAAAAAATATTTTATTTAACAAAGAGTATTAATATTTATGCAACAAACAAACGAGAGAGTTTATAACTAAAAAAAAATTTAAGGCCCCTAAATATTATAGAAAAACATTATAAAATAAACAATTTACAAAGTTATTAAAATTTTGATTTGTTACTTTTTTATTTTTTTTGCTGCTTTTATTTTAATTTGATTAAAATGTTTAATGGAGAAACTTTCAAATTGACCTTTTTTAGGTAGATATTTTTATTCAGATAACATAATCTCGCAGGCCATAAACAAATTCACATATTAATTATTTTATTTTAAACTTCAAGCACTCCTCTCCAAAATTAAAAAAAAAACAAACGATTTTATTTCTTAATAACACTGTGTGTAATTTTTTAAGTCATGGAAAAATAACCATATACGGGCATCACTACGTGAAAGAAGACCAAAAAAGAAAAGACCCGTGTCTCCCAGTTTTTCCCAAAGTCATGCACTTTTTTTGTTATGGGCCCCCAAAGATTTGGGGCCTTTTTGCCATTTTTACAAAAAGTGATAATTTTCTCAGGCTCATATCTTGCAAACCGTTCGGAATTTTAATTTTCTCTTTGAGGCAAAGTTGTAGCCCTTTTTTAAAGAACAAAAATTATGAACATAAAAAATTGGAAAAAGAATAATTTTAAATCAAAATCGCAAAAAACTTTAAAAAATTCAATTTTTTTTTACCTTTTTCCCCCTGTTCAGATCCATAGGTAGCAAACCGTTCAAAATTCAAGGAAACAGTCAACTACAAAAACTTACCTAACATCCCAATTAACAACTTTTCAGAACATATAAGCTTCCTAGGAATGATTCTTAACACCGTTAAGGTAGCGTTTAGGTAGCCGCAAAAGTTAAAAATTTCCCCAAAATGTATGTACATACATGTAGTTATGAAGCTATCTCTTCCTTACGTTTAATCAAATTGCCTTAATTACATATATTGTATCTGTCTTTCGCGTAATAGAGAACTCTAGTGCATATAAATATGTGTATATGCATGTGAGATAGCCGCGAAAAGTCTTGGAACTTAAACAGGTAGGCAAACATTAAAATTGCTGGAAACCCTAAACAACAAAATACATCATACACAAATCGCAATAATGATCGTTAACGGCCTTTAATTAAATTATGTACATACTTTTTTTATTGCTTTGTTATTACTTTTTAATAATTATTGTTTATACCAACAATAAATTACCTACATATGTACCTACTACCAATTTTTTTAATTAGTGAGGACAATTCAAAATAAAATAGCAATTGGATAAATTTAAAAAGAATAAATTATTGCACCCAAACTTATCAAGAAATCAACTACAAAAATTTACCTAAGATTTCAGTAAACAGCTCACGCGATCACGCACCGATCGCACACGCATCAAGGAACGCAGATCACAATATAAAAGCGACGCGACTCTCACATCGAGGCATTACACAGCGCGACGTCAACGAAATCTCAGCGGTGAAAGTTATAGAGAAAGTTCTACAGCTTAATACGCATACAACATTGGCAACTGACAATTTCAATATGCAGTGTAAAAATATTTATTTCTTTTGCTACATTTGCGGTCATCAAATCAGAAAAAATAATTCTACAAGATTTCAAAAGGAAAAGAATCTTTTAACTAGTGAATTTAAAAGAGCATATGAGTCATTTTTCGGCGAAATAGATTTGATCAGTGAAAATTACACACCTAACGCAGTGTGTCGCCAATGTTATAATTATCTCATAGCATGGTTGAATGGAGGCAAACATAGTATGAAATATTGTAAGCCGGTAAACTGGATAAATCGCCCAGGTGATCATGGGGGAACCAGTTCTTATGCATGCGTTAATTACCCAAATAGACGTGATGAGAAGAACAAAATTTATAAAGCAACTGTAATAGCCACACTACCAGTGCTTGCACCTGAAAATTTTGTATTCCCAAGGCCACAAACTCCAGATCGTAGGACAGAATTTACAGAAATGACTACAGCAAGTGGTGTTTCTAATCGAGATCGATTTGATACCGACTATTAGCCCCAACAGGGAAGAGATGGACCAAAACTAATAACTAATTAAAAATCAAATGGAAAAACGGTACAAAGGCAAAAAATTCGACGCATTGCTTGCAGAGGTAATATCAATTTTATTATTGCATGGTTTGCATTATTTTTGATTTCTTTTCTTATTCATTTCAGATATGTTGGTGGAGTCACAAGATAACCTTTTATGATGTTAATAAGGTATGTTAAAAAGAAAAAGCTAATGATGGAAAGCAGTCTGGAAGCAACGTGATTGTGCACACCATAAGTTCTGAATCAGCGTCAGATTCGGACGACGATTTGGATCCTCAACTTAAGATAGCGCGATTTGCAAGTACAGGGCCATCAACTTTATAAAAATAATACGAATATTTTTTTACTATTTTTTTGTAATAGACAGCACAGTATCTCAATGTTGAAGAAAATAAAAAACAAATGAAATTCAAAAATTTTCGTAAAATTTTTAACTTTTGCGGCTACATAAGCGCTACCTTAACGCTGTTAAGAATCATTCCTAGGAAGTTTATATGTTCTAAAAAGTTGTTTACTGGGATGTTAAGTAAATTTTTGTAGTTGACTATTTCCTTGAATTTTGAACAGTTTGCTACTTATGGACCTGAACAGGGGAAAAAAGGTAAAAAAATTTTGAATTTTTTAAAGTTTTTTGCGATTTTGATTTAAAATTATTTTTTTTTTAATTTTTTATGTCCATTATTTTTGTTCTTTGTAAAAAGAGCTACAAATTTGCCGTAAAGGGTAAATTAAAATTCCGAACGGTTTGCAAGATATGAGCCTGAGAAAATTATCACTTTTTGCAAAAATGGCACCAAGGCCCCAAATCTTTGGGGGCCCATAACAAAAAAAGTGCATGACTTTGGGCAAATCTGGGAGACACGGGTCTTTTCTTTTTTGGTCTTCTTTCACGTAGTGATGTCCGAATATGGTTATTTTTTTTCGTGTTGCACTGTGTAACTCAATATAATCACATGATAAATAATTTTTTTTTTTCAATTTATTTTTTTTAAACACTTAATGAGATGATCTATACCTAATGAAAAAGTACTAAGTATGTAAATGTGTATGTATTTGTACGTATATTTGTATGTAGATATAAATATCAAAGAAATACAGATCTTAAACAACAAATATATGGTTTGTTCACTGGCGCGCATGCGCTTAAAACAAAATTCAAATAACCGGTCTTGATAACTAACAGATCCAATATAATTTGACTTCTAAAAATGCTTTTACTTACGTTCGTTAAAAAATAAGAAACAACAATTCAAAAGTAGTGGCTGCCATAATGACTTCTTATCTTAATGGAAACGAAAACGAACACATGCTTACAAACACATTAATCCATTCATAAGAAAGCATCATGTAGGCAGCACTTTTTATAAAAGTGTTTCTTAAAGCATACATACATGCATGTGTTTGTGTTTGTTCGATTATACATATATGTGTTTGTAAGTTAGTATATTTTTATATGTTTATTTTGAGAAAGATGTAGAGAAATGCTGATAATGATTGTTGCTGGTGTTGTTGGTATGATGATGGTGGTGGTTGTGACTTTAATGGCTTCCGAAACAAAAATCATAGTTTAAAGATTTTAATGGCTGTCTTACAAAAAAAAAATAAATAAAAAAAAAACACACACACATAAATGCATTCAGCGTTTCTGGTAATAAATCAATAAAATGAAGAAGGAATTAATAGTTTGTTTGTATGTAAATTAATAGAAATTTTTAACAAATAAGTAGGTACGTATATTGAGTTTTACGAATTTTTAAAATACTTTAACATATTTTTTTTCCACTTTATTCAAAACAATACTTAAGATCTCATTTTGCTTTTATTTGCTTAGACTAAAAACCAGCACTTTACATTCAATTAAATAATTCAAAATATTTTTTGTTTCACTATGATCATGCAGATTTTATTAAAAATAAAGTTTAAAAATAACAAATAATTTGTTATAGAAGACCTTAAAATAAATTAATTTTAAATTTAATAAAAACAAATTATTTATGATCCCTTCTTTAATAATTTTAAGTCTTTTTCTCTTCCATAATGTGAATGTAATATCATTACAACATATAATTTAATAAAAAAATGTCTTATAAAATATTAAAAAAAGTATTGTTGCAAAAAAACAACCATTAATCAAAACAGCCTCTTACCAGATGAGAAAGAAGCGATTGTGACCTTAGGAAAGTTTAAAATATTTATATGACTGGTTAGTAAAAGCTTAAGAACAAAAATTTAAACATTTTTATATTTTCAAGTGCAACAAAGAAAAAATACCAAAGAGTGCATACTCATATTGGCCAAAGTGCTGGTGTAACCAATAGTTTTTCTTATTCGTTTTCCTTTCTCTTTGCCAACAAATAATACAAGCAATTTTTAATACCCTTAAGGGTTATATGTGCACTATTATAATCAAACGTTAAATGCCTTTGTTGTTGTTTCTACTGCTATTGTAATATAATAAATTGCTATAATTTTATAAAAAAAAAAGAAAAATAAATAAATGCATTTAAGGATGAACAAAAATTACAATTTTTAAACTAGTTACTTTTCGTTATTTATAGCCACAACTATATTTAAATCAAATGATTTTACTCCCATGAAAAAATTTACTTTCTGGTTTTAGGTTTGAGAGAAGATTAAAAGACATTAAACTAAACAAAGATTTTCTTATTTTAGAAACATACTTAACACTTAAAGATTACAAATGTGAAGAGAACAAAAATATTTTGCGCAACCTACATATGTCCACTACAGCTATATGTTTAGTTTTTTATAAAGGCAGCTATATAATGCATTTGTTAATTGTAACTAAAACAAGTTTACTAAATATATTTTCATATTGATCCTTTTTTTATCATATCGGTGCTTAAGGTGCTCATTTAACAATAATAGTTAAACCAAATTAAATTTTAACTTGTGATCACAAAAAGCTACTTATCGTTTTTTTGTTATTTATTTGTTCTTTAAAGTCCTCTAAATGCCTTTGTGTTTTAAAAAAATATATTTAACATTTCTGACAAAAAAATATTTTTATTATTTGCAAAAAGTAGTTGTTAGCACCTTTTAGTTAGTACAATGTTATAAATATGGTGTATTGCATGACAAGGCAATAAGCTCGTCCAGATGTTTGTAACCCCATAAGTACGGCTCTGACACCCACCTTCAATTGTACCGAACGACTCAAAATCACTTCCTGAGTCGATTTAAGCATGCCCGTCTGTCCATCTAGCTAAAGATATTTTGATATAATTAGGCACTGATAAGTTTTTATGGCACTGTCCCGAGACCTTATGTTTTTGGTAATGATCGGTCAATTTTTTGATATAGCCCCCGTACAGACGTCCTTCAAGTATAAGCATTTTAGGCTATAACTGATTTGAATATTACTTTTTTTTGAAATTTGAATAGGTTTCTTTTTTTATGCCACTAACAAGTACATTGAACGAAGATATCATCGGTTCATTTTTTGATATGGCCTCCAAAAAAATATCCTCCGGAAATAAGCTTTTTGGGCTATAATTGACTCGACTATTAGTCTATTTTCAGAAAATTTTGCACACTCTTTTAGCTTTGTGTCACTAACTAGTATACTGTTCAGAACTATGATCGGTCTATTTTTTCATAAAGCCCCCATACAAATGTGGTGTAGGGTATAATATGGTCAGGCTTAACCGACTAGAACTTTCTTACTTGTTTTTATTTTTTTTACACACATTTTTTTAATTTTTAAAATTGCTGGTTGCAACAAAAATCAATAAGGTATTACTGGTTATTTAAAGCCTGAAAGGCAATATAGTTCTAGCTTGACCTGATTGCTACAAAAATATACAAAACTTGTCAACTTCCACTTGCGAATTGCTGGTGATTTTTTGAAAATACTAACCCAAAAAAATCGTGAAAATAAATCAAATAAAAATATATATATAGGTATATTATTGTGTATATTACGTTTTATAAAGAAAAATAATAACAAAGAAATATCAGAGGAATTTTTTCTTTGTTTGAAATATTTCGGTATATACCCTGCAGAAATTGTGGGTCAATTGGTCGGAGAACTTGTCATGTTACAGGTACAAAACATGAATTGGACAAAAGTTATTGGTCGTGATCTGTTAAAAGGACACACATCAAGTAACTGGTTTAAAGGTGTTAAAGAAGCTTAGGGAAAAAATAGAAATACTGGTTCCTACACATAAACATACAAAGTAGCTTGAACAGGATTCTAAACATGTAATGCAAATTTTGCTATTAAAAGATTGGCCTTTGACCCATTCTAATGTATCAGTTTTGAACCAATTGCCACCTCCAATGACAACGCAAAGTAAAAGTGAGAGGTTTCCTTCATATAATGTGCAAGAACTAGAACCAGTCACTAACCTAAGGAACCAATCACGTCAATGGTCCTAAACCAGTCTACTTCCCCGTAGGGTACATACATATACAAATACGACATTTCTAATGAAAATTATTATTATTTCCATGGCAGTTTGTATTTCTTGAATAAAAGAACCAGTAGACACATACTATTGCAATGTTCGTTTATTCATTTATACACTTCTTTGGCTCAATATTAATGTTCATGTGTTGTTCATCTTAAAGTTAAACTACATAAATAATTTCTTACAATTTTTGTCTTTTTAAGTAGATATAACAGATGCATATAAAAATATGTTCACATGTACATATGTATAATTTATATAATATTTATATGCTACGACTTAATTTTTATGTATATTTGTACAAATATGTGGGTAAACATGCATAGATACATGTACAAAAGTACCTAAATAAATACATATGTATGTATATAAATATGATTTCTATGCAATAAAATTGTAATAAAACACATTGGTCACGTAATTTCGTTTGCCTGTAGGATTTTATTGCCATATTTCAGTTGCGTTTTTTCGCTGCTCTTGTTTTATGCACAAATTTATGTCCTTATTTTTGTCTAGGTTTTAAAATATTCTTTGGGGGAGTATATATAACTTGGTGGTTTGTTTGATTCTTTTGCTCTTGTTTTTTAGCAACATAATCTTTATGTGATTTTTGTTGCACCAACATTGATTTACGAGGTGGAAAATTACAAACGCGGAAGTATTTACTGGTTTCTCAGGGATATTAAGGATTAAATCATTAAAAAGTCCTCTGAAAACTCGTACAGAGCAAGAATTTTTAAAGTATATAATAAAATAACAGTTGCTTTTTGGCACCAATTCTCTTTTTGTTTCGAGTTTATGGTCCTTTCGTTATCTTAATTTTTTTGTTCATATTTAAGAGACTATACTTTTGTACCCTTTCACCTAAAGTTGTTGTTTCAACTGAATTACATAAACAGTTATTTTGAAACATGACTACCACACTTTTCTAAATTTCTTGATATCTCTGCTCTTCTCTTTGTTAAAGAAAAAAAAACAAAAATTATTAAGTGGTCATTTGCAAATAAAAAGGTAATAAGTGGGTGTTTAATAACTAAACTTGGGGTTTTGTTAGTTATTTGACAAAATAAATGTTGGCTTTGGTTTGGCTAACTAGTTGGCTGACTAGCTATACACCCTATAAATAAATTGTCACAGAGGCAAAGAATAACACAAAACCCCACAGAAGTTAAACAACTGCCAAAAAAGGTAAGTAGTAGTATAAGGCTTTAAGCCAAAAGTAAAAAAGCGCACATTCACAAGCAAACCTATAATTTTTATTAAGGCCCAAACACACATAGACTTACAAAACGAATAAAGAATAAAGGAACGAACAAAAATATAAATAAGGCTGTTTAATTTGCGTGGCATTTGCAGCTGCCTGTGGCAAAAAAGATAACGACAATTTTACTTTTTACTAAAAAAATGGCAGCAACAACATAAACACATAAATGAAAATATTTTTTTTGCCGAAAAGAATAAAGAAGAAAGGTAAATAAATTTACAACAAAAATGTATTTTTTTTTGTGAAAAATTTATTAAATATAAATTGTTTCGTGTGATTTTGTTGTTTGAGGTTGTGTTATTTAAGTATATGATTTGATAATATGTATAAATATTTAAAAACGCATTAAAAAATATATTAATCTTTACGTTGGTCCTTTTTGTATTCCCAGTCAACCGATACGGCTTAGTTGTTTTCAAAATATAAATCTCAAAATAAAATAACTTTGCGGCTGTATTTAAGATATGTGGCGATATATGAATGAATTTTGCCCTAAAAATGGGTGATGTTTGGATTTTGCTAACATCTCAGTACTAATGTAGTTAACTAACCCTGCTGATTTTAAAGTAACATTTATTTTAATAAATAGTAATCGGACGCATATATTAAAATTTAAATTAAATGCATTGAAGTTTGCTCCAGCAACACTATCTGCTGATATCGAACGAATTTCTTGGATGTATATATCTGTTTTTTAGACAATAGAAGATCAGTTTTTTTTGAAAGTATTTAAAAACTCATGTTTGTTTTAGGTATGCAAACGAAATTTAATAAATTAAACTTTAATAAAATTTATTTTGGTTTGTTTTATTTTACGACTTTTTTTTTGCTATTTTGACCCTGCCCTGCTTCTTACACAGGTGCTACAACAAAGGGATGAGCTGAGCATATTAACGTTAGCAGCGTTTTGCGGAGATAGAATAATAAACGCGGAAGTTCTAAGTGAAGGTATCTATTGTGGGAGGACACTTGAATGTGGGATACTTAAAAAAACAGTCGTTTATTAGTTAATTTAATTGGCTTGATTATGATGTGCTTTTTGCTTCACAAAAATGGGAGTCCTGCTCTCAGTTATCCAAGAAAAAAGAAGAATTAGTTTAAGTCCTAAGATAATTTAGTAAAAAAACAATTTGAAATGTTTAAGCTTCTTGGTTGTAATATAATATCGCGCCTCCTTAAGGATTAATTAATCTAAATACATGGTAATGTTTGTTTTTAGTTTTCCCTCATGCCTTAAATAAAATCTCAGATATTTATATTTCGTTGTTGTACGTCTTGCTGCGATAAATCTGACTTAACAAACGTCAAACTCAGTATATAAAAAAACCCAGTATTAAACTTTTTTCATTTGGATTTTGACATTTGTCTAAACAGGGATTTGTCTCGTCACTGAAACTTTAACACATTGATATACGTAAAAAAACAATAAAACTATTGTTGCCACAAATAACTGTCAAGTGGCACTAAATAAATAAAAAAATTGTCGAATTTTACAACAATCAAGGCAAAAGACGCACAACTAATGAACAAAATTTTTTAATTAGAAAAAAGAGAAAAAACTAATTGAAAAAGTTTAGCATAAAATTGTTTAACACATAAATACATACCTATGTATGTACATATGAATGTATGTGTATAGAAATACTAAAAATGTTGTCTTATCACCCACATTTAATATACTACCATCAATATTTGCAACTATGCATGTACGAGTGTGATATCAAATTAAAGGAGCATATTTTTACAAACCGCATACATTTGTACATTCGTTAGCATTTAAACATGAGCAAGTGTTATATATGTATGTCATAAACTACGAAAATTGTCGTTTCTATGATTTTCCACTACATACGCACAATTAATTGCAAAACAGGCTGACAACTAGAGGGGCGTGTGTTAATATTTATGTTGAATTCAGTGGCAAATACAGACTCATCATCACGTGGCCTTAGGTTTGTGCTACCCCAGTTTGAAAACAAAAATGCTAAAAAATAATTACATTTATTGAGATTTACACCAGAAAAAAAGAAAGTAATTAATTTTATAACTTTAGTGACTCTACATATTAAATTTTTCCCAACTATTGTTGTTACTGAAAAATAGAATTTAATCATCTTCTGCTAGTTTGTCTTTTATTTTTGTAGTTTAAGCAAATATTTAAACTATTTTTTACTTTTTTCCCTTTAACCTCTGTGGACTTTTTGTTATATTTTAGTTTAAAATTCCCAAATAAAAAGAGGACAACAAATATTTCCTCCAATCCCCAAAAGTATGTGAACCTTAATTAGTGCTAAACTATTCTTTCCCGTTCGGTTTGCTAACTTTAATCGTTTTTACTCGTTTTGTTGTTGGAGTTGTGAAAATCCATTTCATGCTTTTGAATTCTTTTTTATAATCAATTTTTGTTAGGCTTTAACTTGTTTTTGTTTTAATAGTGTAGCAGTAGCAATATGCTGCTGACCATTTTGTTTCGGGGATCTGGGGTGTAAAAGAGTTTAAAACAAGAAAACTTGGTGACGGCAGTAATTTATCAACGTTGTTTTTATTGTAATTTTAAAAGGTTTTTTTACTTGTTGAGAATTTTATTCGGTTTAAATTGGTTATTTTGGATCAGGGAAACAATAAGTTAAATTCTTACAAAATAGTTTTAAAGTCAATATATACGTTTGAAAAAAAGTTTTTAATTGTAAGAGGTTAATAAAATAGTTTACTAAAAATAATAAATAATTAAATATGTACAATATATCCTCTTTTGCCAATTATTGTATTCTATACAACAAAGATCTTGTCAGAGTTTACTTGTATATTAACAAAGAATTAACTAAACCAAACAACATGACCTTCTTTTTAAGGAATGCTTTTAAAATCAAATGGAATTATAGGCTATTTTGTTGGAAAAATAAATTGCAAGGGACAACATGGGCTAATAAAGATAATTAAATACTTATTAAGTGTCAAAATATAAGCCAAACTTTAGCATTTTAAACCCAATTACCACTGTGTGTAAGCTTTTCAAAGGTATAATTATACCCTTCACATACATAAGCGATTATGGTATATATGTAAATAAGATTCGGCGCAGCCCAATATAGCACTCTTTCTTGTTTTTTAAGTTTTTAAGAAGAATGCTCCTCAATTTTACATCAAAATAAAATATTGGCAAAAAATTTAACAAAACCATCAGTGTAACTAATTAAGCAATTAATTTCCAAAAAGCGTAAAAATCATGCCACAAACATTTATAATAAAAGGAAAATTACCTTAATGTGAACTCCGCTTAAGCAATTGTTTTATGTATGTTTTTATATAAGTCTGCTTGTCATCTACAAAAGTCCCGTGGTGTTTAACCCTTAATGTAATGTATGATCATATTTAGTAAAAGAGATTGTCAACCAACTTAAGCAAGTTTAATCACATAATAATGGTGCCCATGATGTAAATATTTTTCCACCAAAAATAAAAAAGACCGAAATCGAAATTTTTGTTAACGCCTTTGTTTTTGTTACAGTACTTTTTTTTTTGGTCGAGCGGGTATAATAAGTTTATGATAAGGTTAGCAGCATAATGGTAAATAAGTATATTTCCATATTATTAAATATGCGAAATTGATTCAAAGCATATCCGATTATTGAAACTAAGCTTGGTCAAAGCCCCAGAACCTAAACAATACAAAAATAATTTGTATTGAAATGGATTTAAGGGACTTTTAATATTCCTCTTGTTCCAAAATAACTTTAATCAGAATTGTATTTAAGAGCATGCTAAGAAGATTTATTTAGTTTTTACTTGATTTCAAATATAAAAAGTAAATTATAAAATCCTTTTTTATCGGACGTTATTTGGAAAACCTTTTCTAAATTCGAATTGGCGTTATTGATTTATGGGGATATCAGAAGCTTGTCTTTAACTGGTGTTATGATTAATTATTAATCCTAGCTGCCAAATGAAACCCCCAAAAATTACTTTTGCTTGCTTTTCTGACTTTACCCGACAATAATTTTTTCAACATGCGCTTTTTTTTAATTTTTGTATATTTAAAAAAAACACAGACACTTAAACATCGTCATATATACCTATATATTTTAATTATTATGATACTATTTTAAAATTTAACTCGTTTTTTCCTCGATTTTTTTTTGTATAAAAACAATTATCACAGCCTTTTCAAGCAGCAAGAGATTAAAAAAAAAAACATCAGTAACAACATCAAACCTTAATGTATTTTGTATGAGCCATAAGTATCTGTATAATTACATAAGTACTCTTATACGCACATACAAAAAATTATTTAAACGTGTTTTATGTATAACAATAATATTAATATACTTTAACATCTCCATGCATATAAATTATGCATCTAAATGGGGCCTTAAAGCATAAAATTTGTTATGGTATTGCTTGATGTTGTTGTTCTTTTAAAAACAAAAACAACCGACAGATTTTACTTGATAATGACTTATCAGTGCTTTAAGGATATTACTGCTGCTGTTGTTGCCTGAAATGAATAAAAATTGTATAATGATTTTTCTCCCATCAGACCAGCCCCAAAATTATAAGAATATGAAACTTTTTTGTCACATAAAACATGTCGCTTTTAAACGCCTTTTTTTCTCGTGCTTTTATATACATATGTATGTATGTGTAAAATAACTATCTTAATCAAGCCTTAGGCAAATCATTGTGTACACGATTGTGTAAAATTGTGCGTTGTTGTGTTTTTTTTTTTTTTTTTTGTTTAATCGAAAAACCATTAAGAAAATTTATGAGAGGACACTTTGACAAGTATAGCTACACCTTAAGGGGGTTTCAATATGTATTATTATAGTTTTTAATGATCGAAAAAACTTTGTATCTTTTTAAGTCATTTGATAATTTTTATTGTTAAATTTTTAAGAACTTTAAAATTTTTTTGGGTTTAACCCTCAAGTTTAAAACAACAGCTGAAAAATTTGAATTAAGATTTGAAATTTCAAAATTTGTTTTTTTTAATCAATAAAATTTTAATATGCTTAAAGATTATAACGTTATTTTTTTAGCAATTTTCCCTATAATAAAATAGCCTTTACAGAAAAAATTTAGTCATAACTTAAGGCAGAAATTTTTGATTTTAGAAGGCAATGGTCTTAGTTATAAACATAAAAAAAATTCGTTTGCTGCCATAATACCTTGTAAAAATTAGTCACAGTTTTTAAGAAATATATAATTTGTTTGTAAAAATTATTTTTTGCAATCTTTAAAAATCTCGATTTTAAGTTGTGACTGCGTTAGATCAAAGTTTTGATATTTTTAATAATTTTTTTTCTAATTTTTAAAATATGAATTCATATATTTTACGCAGAGTACAAATTTTCTCAAGAGTGAGCGATAAAAAAACACCATTCATGAAAAATCTCGAGAATGAAAAATTTTAAAAAAAATTTTTTCTTCTCACGTTCATAAAAGAGCGTGAAAAAATTTTTGCCAACCCTCACTCACTTATAAGAAGTTTGTCGTTTTTTTTCACGCTCACAAATCACAAATGAAAAATAAAAACCAAATTTTATTTCTCACTCACAAATGAATGAGAAATTTCTTCTTTTCACTTTCGATTCATTCTTTTATGAGTGCGAGTGTTGCTTTAATATTTTTCACGCTTTGTAACAGAGTTGCCGGAAAATAATTTTTTAAGCGTGTGAAATTTGTACTCCCAATAAGAGTAAAAAAATTCTTGCATTTACATATTTTTTTTTTATTTTGCTGCTTGTATATACTTATATGTTGTTAAATTTAAAAAATACTACACATCTATATTTTGATCAGTCTTTTGAGTATATTTTTAATTAAGTGACTTTTAATGCTATTTGAAAAAAAGAAATATATTTTTAAATAAAATAACAACCACAAATTTATAATAAAAATTACGTTTGTTTCCCATAGTAAGGCAAAAAAGCTATTTTAAAAAAATTGCGTAACTTCATTTTTATACTGAGGAATCGATATGTATATTAATAAACAATAATAAATAAATATTAACATAAAGGATTACTTTTAGCAGTATTTATTGTGAAAAGTCATATTTATAAAAAAATTGTTTTTGTTAAGAAACTTAAATAATACATTATATTTTATGTTGTGATTTTTTAGAAATATTATAGTCTTCACTGACACAAATTTTCATAGCAATCTTTAAAAATATTTTTGAACTGTTTTCCTAAATTTTTAATTGACGTTTTCTAATAAAAAAAAGTATTTCTTGTGTATTGTGTTCAAGGTCGTAACTGCTCTTTTTTTTAATTTACCTTACTTTTGCTAATGGAACTCCTTCAAACTCTTAGGTTCTATTTAATTGACCTGAAAGGTAAAGTTTTAAATTGTTGTACATAAAAAGATTTGCGTGTGTATTGTATAATAACCACCACAATTTTTTGTAACAATATACCCAATACCTAAAAGGATGACAGACAGACAGGTACTAAATACTTTCCAAATTAGTGGAAAATCCCAAACAAAATTAAATGATGAACAATTATCTCTAATGGTGGTAAAGCCGAATGCAATTTTTTCCAATCCTTTTAAAATTTGCATGAGTGTGTGTAACAGCTCTATGTTTTTTGCAATATAAACATTAAACGTTGGTAAAAGCTCCTTATTTGAATTTTAAATAGCGTGAAGTGAATAACAAACAATGCCTAAAAGACAATTTAATTTTGAAAAATATGTGTTGTACGATGCATCTTAAAAAAAAGTATTTGCGTAATAGAATCGTGCAAAAAGGAACTTAGTTAGAAAGTGAAGGGAAATATCAAAAAACATTACAAACTACTTCACAAACAAGATATACAAAGTAATGGTGACGATGCTTTTGTTTGTCACTGGAGTAATGCTTCCCTTTTTGTGAAACTTTATTACTAAAATCATTAAATCGGATTCATTGAAAAATTTAAATGAAATGAAGTTAAATAAATGCAAATAAACCACAACGTATAACAGTGCCTGGTTTTTTAATTTATTAAAAACATGTTTTTAAAAAAAAAAAATTATTCCTACTTTTTTTAAGCATTTCAAAAAATATGCAACAAATTTTTACATATGGCAGCACCAGTAACATGACCAAAAAATTTTATGTGTACACATTTATGAATGCTTCGCGAAAAAATTCATTTATGATTTCTCACTTATGAGAAGTACTCGAATTTGATGCTTTTCATTTATGTTCGTGAAAAGAAAAAAATATTTTTTCTTTTCACTTCTCATTTATGACTGGTGAAAAAAAAATTTTTTTTTTCTCGCTCGAGAGTGAGAAGGCACAAAATGTTTTTTAAAAACTCATTCATTAATGAAAAATTGCTGCAGTAAACACAGCGCTCACACTCGTTTTCACGAATGAGAAGTGAGTGAGCAATTTTTAACTCTGATTTTACGTCCTTTTAAACCTAATTATCTTTATCATCATCTTACCAACATAAATATGAAAAAAGCAAAAGCTTATAAAAAAGTGAAGACAATAAGTTTTATTTCACAACACATACTTAAAACCAGCAAAAATTTACTAAAAAACACTTAAGGATTTATATTTAATATTTAAGAAGGTTTAAGTTTAATTTAAACAACAAATGATTCAATATAATTAATTAGACTGAAGGCTCTTGAATTTGAATTGTTAATACATTGATTTAGCTGAAAAAATAACGAGACTATCTACTCATGGTGGTTACAAATGGTATTGAATAAATTTACATTTAATTTTTTTTTTTGGTTTTTTGTGTACCCTTCAGCATGACCATTTAAAATTTTCAAATGTATAAGTTCATCATTCCTCTTGTTTCTTCCATAACAAATATTTTCGATCTTTTCAAATAAGTTTCTGTTTAACTATTTGTACGAGTATGTACATGTGTTGAAAAAAAATCTATTACTCAAAAGCTAAATGAAGGTGTAATTACGAGGGTAAAAAATATATCACTTCATACCCAGGGTCCGTCAAAATCCCAGCCAAACGTTTGCTTATTATAGCATGATCATATCATGTCATCAAGTTAACAAGTTATATTGGAGATAAGGAAACTCTAGTTACTTCTTTTACTTAATAGCTATGTATTTGCCTGAGATGCCCCAAAATTCACGACCCCCACTTACAACTGTACTTAAAAATATCAATAAAGTAAAATTTATTTTTTAATTTTTATAAAAATTAAAAAAAAATAGTAATTATTTAAAAATGTTTCATCTTAACAACAATGTAAAAATTAAAAATTAGTTCTGACAAAAAAAATATCAAAAAATAAACAATAAAATAAAAAAAACAAAATAGCATTCGATTTTTAAGAAAACCAGTTTAATGCCAGAAAGTGTGCTTCACTATTTAAAATCACTCTACGTTTGTTAAAAATTGATTATTGTGAAGGGTAATAACGATTCGGCACAGCCAAATATTTTTTGCATCCCCTTTTGAAAATAGACACTGATGGGTTTCCTTTTAAGCAAAAAGAAACAAAATAAAAAAATTATCAACTTTTGTTAAAATGTTTTATCTCAATGATATGCAGCCATTTGCTGCTTATAAACTAAATAGCTGAGAAATAAAGTGGAATGGCAAAATGTTTTTTCTTTCGTATTTGCCTTTTATTGCAGAAATTTTGCTGTTACAGAGGGGTTTTTCTTCAACATAGCAAATAAATTACCATTACATTGATTGAACCTGAACAAGGATGTGTTTAAGAAACGCTACTGTATATCGAAAGTTACGTACATACATACACACGTGGTGGGAGTTTTATTTATTTAGATTTTTTTCCTTTTGCAATTCATGATATTAGAAATCTATTTAAATTCGGATTTATTGATTTTTTATTTTTATTGGCGCAATTTGAAGTTGATGTAAAAAGTCTATTTAAGAAAATAAATCTCAATAAGGCGTTTACAAACTTTAATTTATTATAATTAATGTAGCTTTTAGTTAATACGATCTTTTATGGTTGAATGTTTATCTCTTTCTTTTTTTGTGATTTGTTAATGCAGTATGAGTTAACATCCAAATGAATATTTTATATCCATGTACTTACATTTACATAAAAAAATAATTTATTTAAAATTTGAATTTGAATCCTTACATTATTTGCCCTTCAAGTAGTAATTTTGTTTCTGATTTGCTGTTATCAATACTTGATAATTGTTACTTACCTGAAAAGAAGAAAATAAAAATTATAAATATTTGTTTATAAAGAAATTGTTAATAAAGAATTTCTACATTTAGATAAGTAATTTCGAGAAAGCTTTATACAATGCAGCCATATATATATTTATTTACAATAATTTAAAACGAATGCAACAAAAAAAAAAAACTAATAATTAAGGTTAACTTTAGTCCTATTCGAAATACGAATATTGTAATAACATATTCTGAAATGTACTAAAAGATTTGTTTGATGTCTTTGTTTGTTTCATTTTTCTTCTTTGTATTTTAGTCAATTGAAAGCATTAACGAAAAATCTCGTTTATTTACTGTAACTATAGTTGTATTTTTTAGTGTAACATTTAAGCTAATTAATGCCATAATACCTTGCAGATTATAAACACTAACATTTACGACTGCTTTAGTAAATTTACAACAATCATATAAAAAGTAAAAAAAAAACATACCAACAATATAACGGTTAAGTCCACAACAAGAACAACAACAATTGAAATAAATTTATGACCAAAGCACACGTTCATTTGGAACTTTTATTTCACAAATACACCTTTTGCACAGGTAAATCCAACACACTACCACGAACACATATATGCCGCACTTGCAACAGAGATCCTATAAAACGGCAGCAATTTTCACAATATTAAGCCTTTTTTACTACGCTAACAGCAGCAACAACAACAATATGAATAGCCAACATAATATTTAAGGTAAATATTTTGGTAGGTGGCATAAAATATTTTATGGCATTTAATGGAGTGATAATTGAATTCAGCTCTCTTTCTTTTCTCATGTAGAGCAATAAACAAAATAGTGTAACTGAATAATTATTATTAAACATTTTGGCGTTAAGTTGCAAAAAGAAAAAGTAGCAACGTGTAGCAGAAATGATAAAAAAACTGATACCAATTAAGAGATAAAAATAAATGTTTTGAAATACAAGCAGGAAACTTTCTCTTTAGGATGTCACATTTCAAAATCCACTTTCATAAAAATAAAATAAAATCAAAAATCTTTCTCAAGAATTTGTTTTCTAACAGCAAATAATGCTTATCAGGAAATTTCCCGCTGTCTTTTTTTAAATTTCTTCAAAGAAAAAATATTTCTTTAAAAACGCTTTGCAGCCGAAGTTTTACAAGAAAAGTACCTGTAAAAACCGCAAACAATATGAACAAAAATATTAGCAAACTCTTAACAAAAATATGAGATTTAATAATTTCTTTGTTTAAAATTTAAATATTTTCGAGAACAGGTAACACAATATGGATTTTCTAGTTTCGCACAGTAGTCTAGTGCAACGAATTGAATAACATTATGCAACACGGAAACAAGAAGAGAAAGTTGACAAAATAGACGTCTATAGTAAATTTGCATGTGATATGAAAGGTATAAACAAGCAAGTAAAAACACTACTGGACAAGTTCTTTAAGGTTAACTAAGATTTATGACATTTCTTAGAGTCATAAACTCATAAATCATTTAGCAATAAAACAAGCAAAAAAGATTCTTTTAGAAAATATACAAAATTTGCAACTGAAGTAAAAATATTTTGGTTTTGCCAATTTCACGCTAAAGGGCTACTGGTCTGGTTTACAAATGCTTCAAAAATGATTTAAGAAATTTTTATGGTATAATAATTAACCAAACAAGGCGGTTAGATGCAAGGATTATTGTTATAATGTAATGGTTTAACCTTAATACTTTAAACCCAATTAAAGCGGTTAAATATAAAATAAACAATATTTGTAAATACGGTTTTGTAGACAAAATAATTAGACACTTTGCAAAACTTTAATTTTTATTGAATAAAAAAAAGGTTTTATGTGAATATTTTTCAAAACTGTCTTATTATATTATATTCCTTGTGAATTCTATTTTTTGTTATTGTTGTATTCTTTTTTATAAAATTTATCATCTTAATTCCCGCAAGATTTTTTAATTGTATTATTTTTAAGATTTCCTTTTTCTCTGCTTTAAGAATACTGTAAAACATTCTCTTAGGAATTTTAAAAAAAGTCTTTATGGTAAAACATTTCAAATCTTAAAAAGGAAACTAATGTAAGAAACAACGGCAAGAGACAAATTTCATTTAACAATGTGGACAATTTTTATTTATTTTTGCTTAAATGTAAAGAAAAACTAGCCGCCATTCTTAAAAAGACGATAAACCATTAAAACGTTTTATTTGGCGGCTGTCAATTGGTTTAAATTGGTCAAGCTGAAACAGCAAGCAAGCAGCAACAGCAACAACAAGAAAAAAACTCGCACACATATCATTCCGGCAACAACAGCAAACAATCAAGCAAAAGTTTCCCATTTAAACTTTAGTCAGCACAAAAAAACAAAAAGAAAAAAATAAAATGACATTTCAAAACCCCTGTGTAGGTACACAGTTCCTTTTAGGGATTTCAAGCATTTCAACCATTAGGTTTAAAAAATAAAAAAACCAGAAAAAAATAAAAAATATCTCCTTAACAAACGCTGTGTGTCCTCTTACTCTTCTCTGTCTATCCTTGAATTATATTTTGTTGCACAAAACACATCATTAAGTATAAAAATTCTTAAAATGGAATTTTAAATCATTAAAAAGCTTTATGTTCGTTTGTATTTTTACACACACACACACATTGAAAATGCATTCACTTACTTGCTAACTTGCTCTGAACAACGACAGCAGCAACAAAATTTTATTCAACAACAATATGTTTAAAGTTGTTTTTTTTTTCTTTAGTTTTTTTTTTTAAGAAAATGCCATAAAAGAAGAAGAATTTCCAATGCATTTGCTTTATTTGGTATGTTGCAATCACATACAACAACAAAAACAATGTCCGCAAAAAATTAAAGAAAATACTTTAAATAAAAGATGCAACAACTTTGGCAAATGAAAAAAAACTAACATGCTGCCAGTTAACTTAACAAAACGAATGCAAAAAAAATATTATCAGTTGGCACAGTGTAACGTAGAGGGTAAAAATAGAGGATTTTTAAAAGTTGTACCAATAAATTGGGGCGAAAAACTTATTTAAATTGACAAATAAAGTTCTACAAATAATACCAAACGAATCTCTATATAAATATCTGAGTAGTCGTCCAACTGTAAAGTCCGCTATGACAAAAACAAGTAATAATATTATAGTCAATCTAGCCCAACCACATTATACCCCAAACCACATTTGTATGGGGACTATATAGAAAGCATGGACCGATAAAATATGTATTCAGTTAAACATGTGTGCAAAAGTTTAAGTAGGTAAAGCAATATTCAACCCATGTATAGTCCAAAATGCTTACTCCGGAACGACATTTGTATGGGGGCTGTATCAAAAAATTTACCGATCATGGTTTTGTTTAGTTCACTTTTTAGTGTCAAAAAGTAAGACAGATATGCAAAATTTTTTCAAAAAAAAAGTAATATTCGAATCAGTTATATCCCAAAATGGTTATTCCGGTAGGACAAGTGTGTGGTGTGGGTATAAAGACTTAAAATTGAAAATTTTAGTCCTTAAATAGAGTTATGAAAATTTATATTAATGCATATCATTGAAAAGTATTGTCAGAGGGGCTCAATTGGACAACAAACAAACACGCTCACTGGCAATCAAGATATGAATATTCACATGTAAACTGCAGATATATAGAAAGTTTTGCAGAAAAGTATTGGATGTTTAACTAGAAATTTTGTGTAACTTAGCTGGTCTTAAAAACAGTATTAATTAATAAATCTTTACAAACAGTCGCTACTTTTATATTCAGATGCGGCAAATTAAAAACCGAAAAAGAATTAAGAAAGTACTTAGGAATATAAACATGTCCTTTTTACAATTTTCTTTATTTTCTAGTTAAAAAAAAAATTCCTGACCCTTAAATGCACGTTCTTAGTTAATAAATGAAAAGTATTATAAAATTACTGAAACAATTTATTTTAGATGTCCATACTAAATCAGTTTTATATTTCTTTAATCATAATCTAAAAAAAACTTAAAAGTATAAATAATAGGAAAAAGGTTGCTTTCGTCTCCAACATCGAAATTGTAAAATTAAAGAAGATTCATAGAAAGTTCTAGAAACGATTTAATTTGAGTATAAAAAATTTTTCAACTTTCAATCGGTGTTAATTTTCAAACAATTTTTTTTAAGAACAAGTCGAACGAATATCATCGGCAGATAGCAACAAAATAATATTAATCGTTGCTTATATTTCTTCTGAAATTTTTGTTTTACGGCAACGTTGTAAAAATTTAGAACAAAATTAGTTAAAGCCTTTAAACTTATCTTCGTTTTGCCTTAAAGCAATAAGTTTAATAAACTTCGTTCTTAATTACAAAATAGGATTTCCGTTTGCCTTTCTGGATCATGTATGTATAAGTTAATTATCTGATGTTTACAGCCAAAAAACTTATTCTTAGCTAAATTAAACTAAACTCAAAATAACAAAAAGCCAAATTTGTCGAAATCAGTTTTTTTACAACATTTCTGTAAGTTTTTTTCAAGTATAAAAGTAGAGATCTTTAATGAAATTTGAAAAAAAAATTTCGCTCATTATTGATGTATTGACATTAAAACAAGGGATAAGGATTTTCTTTAAGCTAATTTAAAAAAAAACTTGTTTGTTAATTTAAATGAAAATCCTGTTGGAGGGTTTTTAAATGAATGTCAAGTAGATCATATTTAAACCATCTTTTGAATGTAATAGCGTTATTTGTTTAAAACAAATGACAAAATTATGTCGGCCAAGCCACACTACATTTTACCCTACGCCAAAATTTATTCAGTATTAAATATCACCGTGAGTGCACAAGCTGCACTCGGGTCAAGGTAACTTCTGTGAGTGAAGTTAACTTTATTTTCGGATTAATACCTACCATAGGGGAACGGCCAATATTGAAGTTATAACTCGAATTGCTTCATCCAGTGGCTATATGGAAAAGTACAAGTCATATTTTAATTTGGTGCCATAATGTCAAAGACATGCGCGAAATTTTCTAAAAATACTGATATAAAAAATAATCAAATAAAAAGGTTTCTAACATGTACCAAATAGGTAGGGCATTAAAAATGTATTATTGCCCCATTAATATTATTTCTGGTTGTAGCATTAAATGAGATTTAAAGAATATATTTTTCAAGCACTGTGCGACATAATGTGCAAAGCAAAAGATCCGCTGCTACTTTTTTTTTTATTTGTTCACTCTATTGTAGATGCCCGGTTTTTCTTTTTTTTATATGCTTTTTAAGAGGTAGCAAAAATGTTTACGCAAAAAATCAACTGCAAATAAGGAGAACGAAATTAAATGAAAGAAACTTTAACTTGATTGCAGTGCTACAATGAGACATTACCAACAAAAGGTGGCGGCGGCATTAGCAACGTAAACATAGCAAAAATATACAAAGTATGGAAGTATGTTGGAGTTTTTGTTGTTGCTGTTAAAGTTATATAAATATGTACAGCATGTTGCACGTTGCACGAAATGCATGTTATGTACAGTGTTCTTCTTTTATTCTCCACTTTTTGTTGACTGTGGCAGATCCACACACCACTTACATTTACTAAGATATTTTTTTGATGTTCTTGTTATTGCAATCATGTCTTATATTTTAGCAAATACTCTGTGGAGCTCGTTAAACATTTTTGTGTGAATACTTTCTTAATGTTTTTACTTTTTTGCTCTTAATTTTCGTTTTGTTTATATCCTGCATAAAACGAAAACATGCAACTGGCTGTCGTTGATAGTTTTAGTTCTAAACGATACAAAGATTTCAAAAGTTTTTCAAAGCAAGTTAAAAGAAATACCTAACAAACCAAATCTCCCTTTCTTTAACAATAAATATGGTTCCGTTTCGTTTATCTTACTGCGTGCCCTTTTTTATTGCCAACAGAGAAGTATTATGTCATAATCGTTGGTATACATTTCTTTAGTTTTTGTTTTATATTTAGTAAAATAATATTTTATAATATTTTCTGAGTTAACTTTAACTAAAATATATAAAAATATTAAACGAAACAATCGAAACTTCTAAACATATCGCTCATTTACTCAAACAACGTTATAATTCCAAAAATGCTTTTAGAGTTAAAGATTCAAAATTATTTGTTATGTTATGCAGGCGCGGAACAAGAGCAGGCGTGGTTACCACTTAAGTTATAATACAAATTTTCTTTTAATGAAAAATGACTATATTTTAAAATTTAAAGATTTTGTCATTTCGTATTAATAATCCTTTCCAATAATATTTACAGCCATTGAAATCCCCTCAAGGGTTACTAGTTTTGTAAATATTGCATAATATTTGTAATGCAACTCATACCCTTGAATGGTCACACACTTTATAAACTGAATTTAAAGATTTTTAATCTACTTTAAAATTTATATTTTTTTTTAAAGTGAATTTTGACAGCTGACCAAGAGATTTGAATGCACACATCTCAATTGAATTAAAGGAATTTGTAACAATTCCTCTAATGTGCTACCCTAAACGTGAATTTTACTTTTTTCTTTGCAGAATTTTACCACAAGAAACATTCTGTTCATTTATATTAAAGTTCAGCCCAAAATTACATGATGAAATTAGCAATGTCCATCCTTCCGTTTATCCGTTTATGTGAACTTGGCAAACTGAGTAAGAACCACACTCTTAAGCTTTTTTTTAATACAAATCTTTATTTACTTATGGTTTCCCGTATCACAGCGTCAAAATAAAATCTTAATAGTGATAACTGGTGTTTCTTGGTATATTAAAAACAGCAGCATCCACAAGGATCTACAAGTTCCACTAGTGAAATGCGAAATGCTAAACTATGTGGATAAGTTTTTAAAAAAGCATGAAACACATCCAAATATGCTCGCTCGAAACATCTTGCAACATAGTGGACACCCTCGTCTGAAAAGAAGAAATACTATTGCGTTTAGATGAAAACTTTCTAATTAATAAGCCTTATTTTGGGAGCTTAATTTAAGTCTAGCACCGGCAGAACTAATATAAATTATACTTAGTTTTAAGATTTGAATACTAAATGTTAGTTCGCATAAGCAAAGATTAAATAATCAAATAAATGAAAAAAAAAACTTATGGTTTTGTGTAGTCGCTCTAATAGGATTGATCTAAGAATTTTAGAAACATCAATAAATCTTACACAAAATTTTAAGCTTAAATATTTTTTTATTAAAAATGAAAAATAAGTAAAAGTTTAATCTTTATCCGATACAGGTGAAATCCTTGCTCCAATTTTTTTTAATTATTGTATGTGCAAAATTTTAATTGTTGTTTATTGGTTGTTTTTTTTTTTAAATAAAATTTTTTTGATTCTGTAAAGATAACTCAGTACAAAATCTTTAAACAAGTTTTATTATTAATTTCGTGTTATAAAAGATCAAACGGTAAAAAATAGTTTTTTCTTTCTTTAATTTTAAAATTGTAATAAATGTTGTATTCAGTAGAATTTTTAGTGGCATTTTTTCGATTGATATAAATTACAATAATTACGCATGTCTCTGCTTTTTATTGTTTTTTATAGTTAGTTTTAAGTTTACTTTTATGGTTAATTAAGCATGTCAAGACCTAAAAATGCAGTCATTAGAAATTAATTAACCAGCATGTCTTTTAACGTACTTATTGTGTAAAAATCCATTTCAAAAAAATTACTTTCGGCGAAAAAAAGTATAAATAAAATTTTTTTTTAATTAGACTACATGAGACAGTATACGACGAGTCTACATACATACACACAACTTTTTAAAACTCTAATAAAAAAATTTGTTTAAAATATTTTATTAATGATGCCTCAAAATGTTTCCACATTTTGTCTGAATCCTGTATTTAATACAATTTTAGGTTTGTCTTTATTTCTATTGAAAGTTTGATTAATAAATAAGCCCTTAGGCCTTAAAAAATTCTAGTAAAACTGAAATTATTGCACGGTGCTTTTATTTAAGCGTTTTTTATTTTTAGTAACGACATGCAATGCAATAAACTATGCAAAAAGAGCAAACAGAACTAAAAACTTAACTGAACAAGCAACAATTGCCTGTAATAAACCCCTGCATGTTGCAGCGTTTAGAAAAGGTTTTCGTTATTAAAGATAGTTAGACGAACGAAATCAAAAAAACTGTTTTTATCGGTGTCGGTTATGGGTTATATAAGAGCCACCCTAAGGTCAGTTAATTGAAAACTACAAATTACTTTATTTTGTTTAAAATTTAAATTTTACTACAATATTTTTCTTAATCTTAAGTTGATATATTAACAAATTGGTTCCTTTTAAATTTACACATCATTTCACGTCATTTATTTTGCCAAATCTTTATTTCAGTAAATAAATAAGATTTCAATGTTTTTTTAAACACTCTATAAAATATCTTAAGAATCAAATAAAATAAATACGAATATGTATAAGGTTTTAACACTGGTGAGCAAACAGGCTGGAATCGCATTGTTGGTTCGAGACCAAAAACAATAATCATTGCATTGTGTGTTCATATCTTAAAAAAAGGATCTTCTTGGGACGGTTTTTTTCGCTACAAATCCAGCCAAAGCTACAACATAACAAAATATATACACTGTGAGTCTTTTTCTTTAGTTAAATGTTGTATTGAACCTTGTTTCAATTTTTTTTTTAATTTGCAAAGGAAATTGTTAAAGTCTGAGTTTAAAGAAAAATTGTATATTAAAGTCAGAAAACCAGTTTATGTTTTGGATTTTTTTTAAATATTTTAGTTAAGTTGCTGTTAAAGATATTCATCAAGTAGAAATAAAACAAAAACCCCAAACAGGTTCAGTTCGATATTTCGTGGCTAATAAAACAAAAATGTGACCAAGTAGAATATCAAGCTTGAAAAAATATCACGAGCAAAGTTAAAGGACTTGAAAGACAAACTGTGTAAAAAAAAACAAAGTTGTCTTTTAAAGGAGATAAAGTAAAAAGCTTTAGATTTTTTTTTATTAGAATATAAACAATTTTCAGGGGAACCTAACTCAAACACTGCAAGAAATTATATAATAATAGGAGTTTGATAAGCCACAGAGATCTTAAAAAATATAAACAACATTACTTTAAGTTTAAATTTAGTTTTTTAAAAATAAAATCAATCGTACACAGAAGGAAGAAACACGAACAAGATTATTTCTTGAATTTATTCAATTCGTTAAGGAAGTCTATATTACTATACAAATCAAGCGCAAAAGGCTTGTTGTTTGAAGTCCCATGAATTTATTTTAAACAATTCATTTTTATATATTTCCTCCTTTTGCAGTTTTTCCGAATTCAAAATGTTTGGTATTAGTTGACAATTGCAGAATATTATTTGCTTCAGTACACTTCCATAGGATTTTTCAGTATGAATTTTTAAACTTAATATCTTGTTGCAAAGTTTAAAATATTGCAAAAATTGTCTTGATGCAGGTATTAATTTATGCGTTTTAAGATTCCTAAAAAAATATATGAATGTGTACTTTCTTGTTGTTGTTTAGAAAAAGACAAACTACCTTTATTTGAAATTTATGGACATTTTAATAAAAAAGCGGTAAAAACAAAACAAACAAATCATATACATATCGCATACTAAATCGAAAACAGTCACAACCTAAAATCATTATTTTTAATAAGAGTCTTCTATTTTGCTTTTTAAAAAATGGTTTAAATTGTATAACCAAATTAAGTTTAAAAGTTCATCTGAAAACTGGCTAAACAGAGATGTGACTTTTCTTGATTTAGTGTGCGATATGTACTTAAATATATGCACAAATGTATATCTATAGTACATACATATCTATGTAAGAAACTACCTAAAAACAGGCACTGGAAAAAAATACCCCTACTTTAAATTAAACTTCTAGAGCCAGATTCGGGTCCAGAAGTAGGGACTTATACATAAATATAAACCCTCACCGCCGCATTTAAATGTTTGAAAGTGAAACATAATACTTGCTGGATGCTTTTGTTTCGTTAATTTTCAACAAAACTTCCGCACCTGGATACCATATAGTCCTTCAAAAATTTATCATTTTTAATATAGAGAAAATGCATCTAAGTTTTTTCCTCTACCCGACTAGAATATTTTGTTTTTTTTCTTGTTCTTAAATTTTTTGGCTCTAAACACTAAAAAAGTTTTTATATATTTAAACAAAAACACAGACTTACATACATACATACTCACATACAAAAGGATTTGCGTTTTGAGGGAAAGAGTTTAAGAGAATTATTGCTGCCAAGTATGTGTGTGTGTCTGTAAACGCATTGCAGCTTAAGGAAAATAAATTTTCTCAAAATGTCTAGAAGGATGTGCAATTTTTCAAAAACACAACGAAACGAAACAAATAAAGTTTCCCTATTTTGATGCTGTCGTTGTTATTGTAGTTGTTCTAGTTGTTGTTAAGACTTTTCCTTCTTTGTTTGTTGTACTTAACCCTTTAATAGGGAAATGTTCGATGAAAGTAAAATTAAGGCGTTACACAAAAATCAATTAAAAGATATATTTTATATTAAAAACAGCATTAATTTTCAAAAAAGAAATATAATGCAAATTGTTTTCAAAACTATGTTTAATTAAGAAATGTTTTAAAACTTTTTATAAATAGATAATTTTCTGTTAATTGGTGTTTTTAAAATAAATTAGTAACTTTTAAAGTATCAACTATAGTAGTTGGTAAATAAAAAAATAAAATTTCAACTCTGTAATTGCCTGCTAAAGTTATATACTTTTTGATATGACTATAATGAACATCTTGTTGTCTAAAAACAAAAACAAAATCTGCCACAATAGAAATGCAGAAGACAAAGAGTTAATTATATATTGTTTGTTTCTTGTTAATGAAAATTCAAATTAAGCTCAAATAAAGAAGAGCCAAACGAGAAAAAAACGAACTTAATATTTTACGTTTATTCCTTTTTTTTTTCTTGACTATAAATACGGAAAATCTCAAACAATAGAAATTGGTTATTTATATTTTAAAAAGAGGGAAAAACAAACAAAAAAGAAAAGTTTTTATTATAAACAGTGGTTTTACTAAATTTCGCTTAAGCTCAAACACACACACACACCCACACACAAAGAAAAACTTCTAATCTACATAATCGAATATGTACATCATGTATGAATGTATTTGTGTCAGTTGAATTTTATATGTACATATGTACCTACACATATATGAGTATTAAAAGGCTTAAGGATAATAAATGTTATTTTTTGAAATACATGTTGTTCTAATTTCTTTTTCTTTTTTTTGTTTTTGCTTTAAGTATTTGTTTTATTGATGTCTTTTCAGAGCTTGTTGTTTTGGCTTTAATTTTTTCTTTTGCAAGAAACATCTTTATTTGTTTGGTTTTATTGTGTGTTTATTTTCTTTTATTTTAAGGAGAATTTATATTGCGGTTTTCCTAACATGGCTCATGTTCATTAAGAGCAAGAATTCTTTCTTTGTATACATCAGCAATTTTTCCTTTGGAAACTGTTTTGAGATTTTTGCTAAAACATGAAAAGTTTAATTTATACAATTGTGTGGCCTAAAATGTTTTTTTTACTTAAGTTAAGAACTTCATGTTGAAAAAGTTAAATAGGAGATTATCTAACATCAAGTTAAGGCCTGAAACAAAACTATTTAATTTCATATTATTTTAAAGTAACAAGCGAAATAAATTTCACCTTTTTTCCGAAACGAGTTTAATTGGAAGGACATCCCCTAACATCTTTGTGTTGGCAATTTTGATTTATTTTCTTTTTTGAGTTTAAGGGTTTGTTAAATTAATAAACTATAAAATTTTCCTATACATTTGTAATAACAAAAGTATGGCGTTATGTAACTACATATGTTCGATTGTAATTATAATTATTGTTATTATTGCTACATATGGCCTCTAAGTCAGGGTGGAATTCATATACATATCTACATTTATACGAAATTCAGACTATTTTCTTAATTTAATTTGGTATATTATGCACATGCTGGCATACAATAAAGTGAATGTTTCAAAATTCGAAATGCCAATTATTTTGAAAATCGTCTAGTGAACCATCTTTTTTCACATAAATACAGAAGAAAACTAGGTTTTAAAATCAAAAGACACTTTCGACCGATTTCGTAAATACAAGAAATTATTAAATGATTTTTTAAAACGTAGAAACCTATGGGGAGTTTGCAAAATATAGTTAAATGCACATGGCTTAATGAAAATTTTCATTAATTTTTTAATTTCTCTATATTCGTTGTCCCCTTTTTTGTAATTGCCTTCATATAGTCTATAATGAATAGAATTGGAGCAGGGAAGCTGTACTTCTATATAAACGCTCATACAGAAATGTTATCCGTGACAGGACATCGTCTTCCTTGGATCCTAAAATAAAGAATTTTTATTGATTTCTCTTAATTTTAATGACTTTTCTAAAGAAGTCTTGATGATAAAAAATTTTGTTTTTTGTTTAATTTTACTTTCGTGTCTAGAGCATTATAGCAAATATTTTTTTCTATACGTATTTCCTTCCTTCCGCTATATTAAATTTTTTTACATTAAATACCTAAAGAGTAAAAAAAATATTTTGCTACACTTGCCAGTCAGGTTTTTTTTTCTTCTGCGTTATGAATAACTAAAAGTAAAACAAAATTTGTATCTTTTTTATATGCTCCCGCTATATTTCAGTGGCTCCTGCTATCAACCACATTTATATGAAAACTGTCAACACTTTTCTACAAATGTCATGTCATGAATGTAATTTCTAAAACAACAACAGCAACGACAGCCACAATAATAATGATAATAAAAATAACAAAAACCATAATATATAAAGAAAATTTTATAAAATATGTATGAAAATGTCTAGGTTTTTTTCCAAATGTATGTTTTTCTTATTTGGAAATCTTTATCTATTCTTTTTTTAAAGTACATTCATATATATTCATACATAGAGAAAAAGTTTTATGGATATTAATGCGATTTGTGTCTTTTTTTATGACAGGCCAAAGAGAAAAGTGTAGCTTCTCACTTTTAATAAAAAAAATATATAAAAGCGGCGACAGAAATATTTCATTTTAATGTCTTAAAAGTTCTTTAAATTTGAAATAAATTTATAAATTTTTTTCATTTAAATAAACTAAACATTTGTGTTAAAATGCATGTATAATAATTTGCTTCTTATTAAATTATGTTTTGTTAAACTTTTATTTATAAATCCTTTAAATATACTTTATTATTTACTTACATTTAAAATATTTCTTGTTATACAAATGAACACGTTCATACATACATACATTAACATTTTAAGACTATACAAGTAGATTGTCATTGCGATTTCGAACTGTACAGATATGTGTTTATCCATATGTACATACACACATCTATAAGTGTTGTAATACATACATATGTACATACATACACATATATCTTAAACAATTTTTGGCTTCTAATTTACCAAGTGTTAAGGCAGACATATGCATTAAAGTTCACTAAAGGTCATTAAATTTATGCAGAGCTCTATGCAAATATGCCAAATATTTAAGGGGTTTATTACTTTTGTTGGCTCAAACAAAATAATATACATATGTATGTATGAATATGCAGGCAAACTTTATGAACTCTAATTTTACAAGCGAAACAGTACAGAAAAATAAAAAAAGAAGGAAAGAGCAAAAGCAAGACAATATTTTTTCGTTAAATTACTGAATATGCCTAAATGTTGATAATAAAATATTAAAAATACATTAAGCTTTAAATTACGCTTAATTATACTCAAATCGTTATAGAGCATAAATATTTCCCTGCAAAATTAAACAGAGACGACAAATAAATAAAATTGTGCGTGTGTGCAATAAATGTTGATAATAAAGTACAACGGACATAATTATCAAGTTATCGCTTTTGAAACCAATTTTGTTTACACCAAAAAATTTCTAGCAACATCAGAATCAATGAAAACAGTAAGGGTAGCCATTTACATCAATAACTTAACTTTTATATGGGGTTTTATTGCTACTGTTGTTGTTGTAGTGTTTTTCATTGTTATTTCATGCCCTATAAATTTCTTTCGCGCCTAAACCTATGCTTCACTAAAGTTTTGTTTCGAGTTTTCTTGTCTCTGTTTTGTTAGTTCTTTTATAGTTTTTGCTGTTGTTTTAAAGCAAACAAATAACAATCGACAACTTCAATAACAACAAACACCAATTTTTGTTTTTTTTTGTTGCTGGGATAACCCGCAACGAATATTTGGCCCCAATATTTATGACTACGTATATGGATTTTATTGTAGTTTTCACTCTTCCGTCTTTACTCTGTTTTTAATGCTAGAGATGCTGTTGGATAAAGTAAAAAAAAAAGAAATTCAAAATATATTCATATGGAGTTTTGACCCAATGCTATGTTGCTGCTGTTATTTCATATTGCATAGCAAAAAGGCCAAATGACCAATAGCCCATTCGTTTAATATCTTTCATAGGGTATGTAAATTTCATTTTATGCTATTGTATCACAGCCATATAATGTATGATGTTTTTCAGTCCAAATGGGGGCTTACAAGTCTATGTGTTTGTGTATGCGAGTGTGTTTATATGTACAAGGATGAGAAGGATATTTGTTTAAAGGCCAAAGATCTATGGCTTGTTGAGCAAGATAAACCAAACCAAGCAAACATTCAAGCACCGGCACACTAACAACCAACATTTGCCGCCAGCAGCAGTTGCTTCAAAAGATAAAACGTACTTACATACATACATACGTTTTGGCATATGAATAAACTTACACATATTTAAATTCAGTTGTATGTTTGTATGAATGTACTTGAAAACTTTTCAAAAAATAAGGAAGGAAGTTCACGACAAATATGTAGTGTTTGTACACGGACCAGCATACGAATGAAAACTTTTAACATGAATGTTTGTTTTCAAATAAAAAAGTTTTTTTTCATACAAAAATTGATAATTACATTGTTGTTGCTGCTCCTTGTACTATAATTGTATGGACTTTTTGACAGTCAAAAAACAATAAAAATGTTGCCGTTTTTTCCAAATGTGTTTATTTTTTATGCTGGGAAAATCTTGCCAATAGTCGAGTTTTTTTAATTCTTAATTTTGTTTTGGTATAGCACCAGTTGAAAAAACAAGTTGTAGGAAAACCGTACTCCCATACATATGTTTATGTGACATGCAGCATATGTTAAAGCTTAACAATTCACATGATACTGTAGCCTACCCAAAAGGCGTAAAATAACTTCAAAGTAAAAAGTAAGCTAAATATTGCGCGAATTTCATTCTTTCTTTTTGCAGTTTCTGATGAAAATTATGGTTTAGCAATAGATTGAAAATTTTGATAACACTCGTAAACAAAAGATGGTTAAACAAAACCGAAACGCACAATCAACAGCATGATTTAAAAAAACGGTAAAAGAATAAAAACGCGAGAAAAAAACTTTAGATGCACTGGCTTTTATTGTTACAACATCATCATCAACGCCATTAAAAATGAACAACAATACCAACGCCATCATAATCGACAGCAGCAGAAGTAAGCAACATGAACAAGTCCAACACCACCAGGGGATTATTCAATAAAAAATTGGGCGTTTACATAAGTGAAAATGCGTTGCAATTTTATAGCTCCATTATTATACAGTTTATTATTATTCACTAAAATTAATAAGAAAAAAACTATATTTTTAATCTTAACTTTTTGTAGTAAAACATGTAACACAGCAAAATTATTGTGAAAATCTTTACAGTCCTACAATCACCGATATGTTAAGTACAAAATTGCATTGTTGCAACTGCTGGCTGTAGTACTACGTATTCACACAACAATGCATTTTAAAAATAAGCCAACAAAACAAAATATATTGTTTATGAGTTTAATACTCATAAACTGTAAAAATGCTTTTTAATTGAAGTGGACCTTTGGGACTTTATAATATCTGACTTGTTTGGATTTTTTGTTTTGCTTTTAACTCTTGATGGCCCGAGTCAGTGCACTGTTCATGTCATTGTTGCAGTGCATTCATTAACTGGCCAATATATCTCTTTTATATAAACACAAACATTGTGAACTTTGTTAAATGACAATAAATCATGTCTTGCAATAATTTCCATTAAAACATCAATATTTATTTAAGAATTAAATAATAATAAAAATATAAAAATCAAACAAAGCAAACATATTTGCAGAGATACCTTTAATTAATTCTAGAGTAGTTTTTTCTACACTTTTTAAATATATAAAGTTTAGTTTAAATATCAAGTTCATAACTATTTTAATTTTAAATACATACCATTTTCCCATAATTTTTGCCATTTACTATTTTTCCTTTTCTAAGCCAGCACAAGATGCCTTGGCAAATAAAAAGATGCAACAAAAAAAAAAACATCATAATTCGCTTCTCTATTACATCTTCAACTAAAATATGCATATGTGTATGAAATATAAGAAAAAAAATACTAAAAATAAAGTAAGAGTGTGAAGTATTAGCAAGAAAAAGAGATGAATAAAAAACTAGCAAAAAAACTTTTATAAATTATCCTTGAGAGAGATCCTTATTTATGGCCCATGTGCAATTTTCATTTTATCGCAGTAACAACACAAATCTAAAGTAATAGAAACTAAAAGCAGACTCCATGACAGACAAACATACACAAATGCTATTATAAAGTATTTAGTTTGAAGGGGTGGAAAAAAACTAAAAAATAAATTAAAAACCTATGAATTCTTTAATACTTGTGCTTATAATATGAATAACTATGCATATGTATTTCAAACATGATTCTAGTGTATACAAGGGTATGCGTCTGTTTTAAACTTAGTTTGCTAAGCTTTTTTCCAACAAAACTTAAAAACACGTTTCAATGCTAAGCTTCATAAAAAAGTTTAGGTACTGTAAAAAAGTATTTCAAAATATATTTTATAATACACACCCTTTGGTTGGATTGGGCCAAAAATAGAAAAAAAAGGCAAAAAAGGGCTTTAATTTGGCTCTGCTGAATTCTCTACAGTGTAGACAAGTTTTCTTATAAGATTTCGAATAATTCAGTTTTTCTTCAAAGAGAGTGTAACAAAATGTTAACTTTGCAAGTTTGAAACAAACAACAGTAAAATATATTCATATGTTTATTTAGCTGAACAATTGGGGCTGCCTGATGTTGGTATAGTCTGGTGTATTTGAAATTAAATTTACTTAAGGTTTTGTTTACAACAATTCCCAATAAAATTTCTTCAATAGGGGGTACTTTGGTAAATAGGTCTCGCAATAGGGCATTTTATATTTATGATGTCTTTCTTCGTTTTTAGTTGTTGCTAGCTCCAAAAACCGATTTGCTTTGATACCGAACTCTTTAACAATTCAATGTCTTTGTTTTTGCAATAAGATTTTGATTTTTTAAACACAAAATTTTAGCTGTAAAAACCAACAATTTTTGAATTTAAAAAAAACACATATACTGGAAAACATCGAAAATTCAAGTATAGCAACCAACTTGATGGTATTAGTCTAGATTTTTTGAAAATCGTGTTTTTAAATTTTTTATATCGTCTTGGATTAATAATGTTTTTTTTTTTTTGCAAAATCAATTTTTATATTTTTAATTAATATAAAATTAAAAATAATAAGGATTATTGTTATCATAAATGATTTTGATAAAAACTGAAAAATAATTATTATTCCCGCCAAAAAAATATAAAAAGCAAAAATTTTAATTAATATATGAAAAAAAAATCAAAATTAAGATATAATTATTTTTTTTGGAAATTTATTTATTTTGCCATAAATAAAATTATTACGGCACTTGGTAAAAATAATATCATATTAAAAAGCTTACAAAAAAGTACCTCCAATTAAAAGAATTAAACTTTACGATTGGCGACATTTACCCCTTTTTATTTGCAGGTAGCTAAACCGGTTCGCTTCGGGACTCCCTTGAGATCGGCGATTATTCAAAAATAGCAATTTTAACATTTCCTAATAATAAGGAAAGGCTGTGGACTCTACAGCGAATCATTTATGTACTATATTAGGAAGACGATGGCAAAATGTTGCAATTCTGAAATAGGTGGAATCAGATCGATTTCAACTAGGTCGCTTTTAAATTTACTAAAATGACTTTCTCGCCGGAGATTTCTGGCGAAAGCTGGCGTTATATGCTACGATAGGAATACATGCTAAGGTGGGCTGTGAATCTTTTTCTAATCAAATTTACTACTATTTTTCCGCAGGAAATTCTTCTTAGATATTTCAAAAGGAAGGGGTTGTCGAAATTTCCATCTCGGAACCTGTCAGTATGAAAATATGCACGGACGGGTAGTCAAAGAAAACGGGTTTTGGTGAAGGGTTATTCATTACGCAAAAAGGGTTTCATATTTTGTGAAAATTTCCCGATGAATGCAGTGCACTACAGGCTAAACTACCTGTGGCACTTCTATTACATACGCAGTCAATTATGCAATTATCAATTTGATCTTCGTCTTTAAACTTTTGCGACCGATTTTTTTATGTGGTTATTGTAAGTAGCAAATTGTTTGTATATAAACATGCACATATAAGCTGTCATAGTTTAAAACCAAACTTTAAATTGTTTTATGGGTGTACTACTACCCCTTGCTCTGATAATTTAAGCTTTAATAGAAAATGTTTATCGGAGTGACCGAGACGAAATTTTAAGCCGATAGCGATTTACGTTTTCGAAATATGTTTGGAAAAGTATATTTCCTTCGTTTCGGAGGTACCACGCTTACCGTTCAAGGGGTAAAAATTTATAATGGCGAAAGGATCATTAAATCTAAATAGTAGGCAAAAAGGACATACAAAGAAAACTTTCCTCTATATTATTATTTGCATAGATTAAGATACAATATTAAATATTAAAATCGCTTGATTTTACTTTAAAAAGTTTTAATTTTGATGTAAATTTATCAGTTTTTTAATAAAAGAAAACTGCGGCGAATTTTAAAAAATTTCAAATTAATACTAAAAATACTTTTTTTAAGTCTGTATTGCCATCTGCCCCTGTTAAACAAGAGTTTTTGTTTTTATTTTTGCAACAATCTGATAGTTTTCTATTGTTAAATTAGTTTTGCTTTGTCTGAAGTAGATGCTTATGCATGTTGCAGTTGTTGTGCGCGTGAAAAGTTTTATTGGCAAAAACTGTTTATGGATTTTGAATTTTAATTAGTTTGTATTTGTCTAAAATAAAAATAAAACTTGCCACGGACAAATACATAAATACTTATTTTGCTAAAAAAAATATAAAAATTTTTAAGCAGCCAAAACATTAAGATTTTATTGTGCAAACATTTTATATAAAATTATATTTGTTTGACTCTTTAATTAATGGTTATTTTTTCCAGCAATCAGTGAAGCTAAAAAATATTTAAAATGATCGCAATAAATGTTTTTTCGATATATGTATATATTTTGGGCTTAATAAAAACGACAACATACTCATTAAATTAAATTATTGTCCATTTATAATGAATCAACCATATATGTATGTTTGGCTTGGTTTTGTTTTTTAAAATGTTTTACATCAAATCACCTTTTAAATTGCTAAAGCAACAGACATACCAAAAAACAATGTTATTTAAACGTTGCTAAAGCCGCCACAATATAAAAATGTACAAAAATGGTTTAAATGGGAGAAAAATGCTGCAACACACACATTGGCAAAAAAAAGTAATTTATTTGTCAACGATTTGGTGACAATAAATCAAGCAATCACAAAAATGCTGACATGTGAATATGTTTTTATTCTTTACTTGCAAAAAAAACAACCAACAACTTCACGAAGTTGAAGAAAAAACGCTTATTTTATACACATTCATTTTGCTGTCTTATAAAATTCTCCTCCAAAAAGTACTCGTTTACATTTTGCGCTACTTGCACATAAACTTTTTGATAATAAGGCCGCGAAGAACGGCTGCATTACATGTATAATACTTGTATATCCCGGTTTACTATCAAAAGCATAATATTGGTAGACATACATACATCCATAGGGGAAAGTAATATTCCCAGTTCTGCATTTATACTCGAAATAAAATAAATAACTTTTACTTAGAATATTTTAGATTTTTTATTTTTTCGTACTAAAATCTTAGGCTTAATAATATAAAAATTGGAAAAATTTATTTTGATTTATGCGTGTTTGCATGCGAAATGCAGCATAAGGGCGAATATTCGAAATTGCAGTGCTACTAACAAAACATAAAAAATAGCATACTTCGCGAATATTAGAAGAGATTTATGTATTTATTTTTTAACTTAGACTATAGTGTTAGATCAAACAAAGTTGTATCAATAATTTTAACATACTGATTTGTGTAGAAGCGTTTTTCCATGAAGACACAGAGAAACCGATTTCGTTTGTGATAACTAGAATCTTCGATAATCAAAATACGTTTTTTAATTTTGGCTCGAAAGTTTGTTAATTTTGCTAAAACTCAATAATTTTAATTTTTAAAAATTTTATGACCACAAAAGAAACATTCGATTGTAGAAACCGAATTATTCGATTAGAAGTTAGCTCGTTTGCAATCTGTACTTTTTTCTGGGTAATCATTTTTTTGAAAATATTGATTTTACCTAATGAAAAATTTAATTCTTTTAACCACATAATTGTCCTATCTAAATTAGACTTTATTGGTAAAAAGACTTAGAAAATTAAATTCTTTGACATTCGAAAATATTTTTAAATTCCATTCGCCACTAAAACCCTTTAGGACAGGTATTGTAAATAATAATCATTTCCGAAGAAAAAATAAGGTACAAGAAAACGTTGAAGATTCTAAATTTATTTTTTCGTTTACATTTAATAAAATTAATTGTTATATTTTTAACTGATATGAAAATTAAAAACAAAAACGGTTTTTTTTGGGTTTTGAAAGTATTTTTAAATCTTTTTTTTTATGTTTTTATTGAGATTATTATTTTTTTTATTATTTATTGAGACTAATTTATATAAAAGGTTAATAGTCAGAAATATTTTAAAGGATTTTCGTGGTAAGTCTACTAATGATTTGGCGTAAGAACCAATGAAATGCCTGTAGACATCCTGAAACCCACGTCTAATTAAATTTAAAAGAATTTAAAAAAACCCGAATAAAATATTTAAAAAAAAAGTAAATTAAAATCGAGAAATAATAATTGTTATTAAAAAAAAAAACTTAAAATAATAAATATCAAAATATACGATGCCTGGTTCAGAAAGTTAATTTAAAGAAACAATTATGGCCTTGAATTTCACTGGATAACAATTAAATCACTGCCGTAAAACAAGTTGTAGATGTAAAAGGTATTTTTTTCTAAGCGTTGAATATTTTTTGTTTAGTTTTTAATAAAAAAAAAAACGCTGGTAAAAAAACAAGATTTATGATCATGTAACCTGTTTCTTTAATTGCACATTTGCAGCTCGTTTTAATGCATGTAAAAACAAACAAAAAAGATGAAAACTATTTAACAGAAAATAACATACAATAATAAAAACATTCATAAACGTTTTTCTTGATTTTTTTATTTCAAATTAAACGATTCATATATGGTAAAGAAAAAAGATAAAAACTTTGACGACTTCAGTTGTTGTTTATTTTGTTATAAAAATGGTAACAAATCGTATTTTAGTTTTTTTTTTTTATTTTTAATTTATTTTGCTCTCTTATTATCAAGTAGCAATTGAAGGCATATATAATTATGGAGTTAAGTGATTTCAAGTTTGATGTTTGTTGATTTGTTTGTCTGTCAATACCGGCATATATTGGGTAAAAATTGTTGGGAATTAACATTAAGTAGTAATTATTTTTAATAATTTAAAAAAAATCATTTCTACACAGAAAGAAATTAGTGTGCTGCTTTTCAAAGCCCTCTTTTGTAATTGTAACAAAAACAAAATACTCATAAAACGTCCAAATCAAAAAAAAAAAGTACTCATAGAGAAAAAGGCAAAATGGTATTTAATCTTAAGAAAGGTTCCAAGCTTTAAATAGTCGATGGGTATTTAGGAGGCTTAGTTTTAATACTCGCCATTTCTTTTTATAAAAAACTAATTTTATTATTTTTTAATATTAAAGACAAAGCACCACTAGCACAAATGCGCACAAACACACATACTTACATACACTATAAAGGATAAATAAAAAATCAGATATAATTCTATGATTTCTTATACTTTTACAGGAATTTTCAATTTTACTAGTTTTAATTTGAAAAAAATTTATCTCTGATTAAACAGAACTCCGTTAATATTTAAATCTTTAACATAAGCTTAATTGGCTTATTTCTCTGATTTAACTAACGAGACTTCAAATGACTATTAAACAAATTCTTAGATTTTAAAACTGTAAAACTTCCTTTTCTAACGATATAAATTTCCTTTTAATTAATTAAAAAACAACAAACAAAAATCCAACTTTGCATTATCATTTCTTTAAAATAAATAAAAAAAAACATAAAGAACCAGATTCGCATTCAATTTTTGTCGAACAAGGATATCTCAAATGGTTTTTATCTATTAAATATTAAGGAAAACCAAAAAAATCGCTGAATTTAGTTATGCAACATGTGCTTCATTAGACAAACTGCAAAACCATTAGAATCCCACTCAAACGTTTTATTTCTTTTTTTTCTGAAGAAACAAAAGAAAAAAGAAATTTCCATTACACGAAAAAAGGCAACAACAACATTCTCTACTGTTTGTTTAGTGTTTAGTTTAGTGAATGTTTGTGGTGCAATATTGTTGAATTGTTGTGTTGTAATTTTTTTCTATTTTTGTTGTTTGTAAAGTTGCAAGCAAAACGTTTGTATCGTTGCAACGAAGAATATAAATAAAAGATCGAATCATGACAAGGTTTTCGTGCACTCCCAAATGAGATACAATGTTCTGCTAGTTGTAGTTGTTGTTTTATAAAAAAAAGGCACGATAATTCTGTATATTTCAACAGGAAAATGTTGTAAATTTTCTATAAAGCACGAAGTTAGCATAGAAACCACAGATACGCTAAAGAAACCCCCTACTAGACTAGAAAATAAAAATCAGCAACAACTTAAAAAAAACACGGCTAAAAATTAAAAAGATTGTTTTGTTGTTTCAAGGAAATGAAAAGATTCTTTATTTGATATTTCTTTTTAAAAATGTCACTTTAGCCTGCATGTACACATTCCCAAACCCATGTCTGTTTCATTTTACTTAAAAAAAACAAACATATGTCTTCCCTTTGAGAGGGAAATCTCTTAAATGAACATTAAAACACTAAAAGCAAGGTTAAGTGTCTACACAAAAAACTAACGATTTTTAATATTTCATAAATTATAAATAATTCAAGGACATTAAAAAAGGTTTTTAGTGAAATATTTTTTTAATATTAATTTTAATGATATTTTTAAGTAATGAGTAATATTTTGTCCATGTGTTTTACATTTTAGTTAATTTTAAACAAGAAAACATTGTTTTTTTTTAAAGTAATAAAAATAATAAAAATTAATTAATGACTTTTTGCAAAACGGCTGACATGCAACTTTCTGAAAAAGGAAAAAACAAATAGAAAAACAATTGCTTGCAAACTAAATCTGATATTTCGTTTAACATTCACCCCTTGTTTGGTTTATAGTCGTCAAAGATTAAATCAGTCATATAGACAGGTCAGGACAGAATTTTAAGGAGTAAAACATAAATAAATAAACTTCATATATATGAATAAGGCAGTTTTCGACTTAAAACGGAGCACCAGCCATCGAATGAACAAAGGTTGAATGACAGTTAACTAAGGAAGCAAGAACTAAGTAACTATTTCACTCAAACAAAACTAAATCTAAAAAAATTTAAATAAAATGTGTTTATAAAAGCGGCAAAAAATTTAAAAAAAAAATCATAGTTAACCGTTAAAACAAACTTGTTATGCAAACGTTTTCTAAATGATAAAGACGCTATATGGCCAGGCGCTATTTCTGCTTTCTTTCTTGCATTTACCTTGTGACTAGGAAAAATTAAATATGTGAAGAGTTAGAAAAAACCTACCAATGAAAATAAAAAGTTAAATTATTTTTTACATTGTCTAGTAGGTACCGCTATCTGAAATGCAAAAAAACCCAACAACAGAGCAATACAATGACTTTATTAAAAACAATTTTAAAGCCGTAACCACGAATGTTTTCAAAAGTTGTAACAATGTATTAAGACTCACAAACAAAAAATAGTTTGGTTTCATATAACTTTGTGCCGATACTTTTAATTTATATGGATTTGTCATGTTTTTTGTAAAACTATTAAACTTCAGATGGCGATATACATACCTACACTAGATACAACTTTTTCCTCTAATTTTTTTACTGTATTTGTATTAAAAATAATTATTCACTTAAAAAGCCCAGCCAGAATTGATTAAGGAACAAAGTGATTTAATTTCATTTAAATATCGTTCAGTAGTGCGATTCAGTAACTTTTTAACGATTCGACGATCGTTACATTTATCGACAGAAATTATTGATGAAAGTCCATAACACGCTTTTTATTCGCTCTTGCTTTTTACGCGGTTGTAAAAAAGGTTGAATACGTGGCAAGTTACGGAGCTAGACGCGCTGACGTCATTTGACGCGACGCACACAAAAAGTAGAGCTACTTTCTTCTTTTGCATGCCTCATAAAGCGTCAAAACAAACAGACCAGCTATTTTGACTAATGAGGGTGAAAGTTTTATATTATTTTAAAATCTATCGATAAACTTTTTTGAAAAGCAATTTTCCTTGTTTTGTTATTGTAGTGTAATAAACAAAAAATTCTATGCGTCAAAGTATTGCATATAACTTGAAACGCTGCAACGTGCAAAAGGTTCAGAAATCCACAACGCATTTCGACGCTGACGCGTGCCATGGACTTTCAACTTAAGTGATTCACTTAGAAGTTTTTAACGATAGTGAACAAGTTGATTTTTATATGTATTTTATTTAAAAAAAATGGTTGTGAAATAAATTTTAACAAAGCGAAAACATAGTTATAGTAAAAACAATATATGTATCCTATGTAATATACAAAATAAACTTTTGTCGATAAAACTAACAATACAAATATTATTGTCCTTAAATTAACAATTAAAACGATTGTAAAATAACAAATGACTTTAACGATAGTGAATATTGTTAAAAAGCTTTAATGAATCGCAAAATCGTTATATTCATTGTTAAATTATTTTAACGACGCGAATATCGTTAAAATAAGTTACTAAATCGCAACGCAGGGCTTTTTTTACCTTTAATTTAGTAAAAATACACAAAAAGAAAAACTGCGCTTCTATAACAAAGATTTTAATTTTTCAAAATCATTGTGGATATTAATTATTATGATTTGTAAAAACAATGTATTCGTTATGATTGTGACATTTACAAATTCAAATGTCCGAGCAGTCCGGTAATCGCAGGCAATGAAACCTTTTTAAGGTTACAATGTTGTAATGTTGAAATGTTAAATAATAATTAAAAATACGCAATCCTTTAACCAGTTTTTTACATTTGTTTAAGAAAATCAGTATTTTCCGTACTTCTAACAACGCTGAGGCTTGACTTAAGAGAAGCTTACAAACTACTTTTTGGATATACACTCTGTCCCCCAAAAAAAAAAATTTCAATTTAATATTTATGAAAAACTTTTCTTCCCACGAAAAAAGCATTCCACTGTGCATTGCATTGAAAAAATACACACACGGAATATTACAAGTTCGATTCTACTATCATATTAAAACTCAGTTTGAGAATAAAAGTGGCCGTTTTTCTTTATGCGCCGCAAAAATTTCGAAAACCCAAAGGACCCCTTAAGAAATGGTGTCATTAATTTTAGTTCAAAAGCTGATTTGATTATAACGCCCTATAACATTCAACAGTATTGAACCTAAGTCTCTATTTAATAAACCTTTAAACAATTTATTATTAAAATTTTTCCCCAAACACCTCTTAATTTACACCTTTAATATACGATACTTTTGGCATAATAATGAACATAAAATACTGCACTGTGACCTGAACAAAAGCGATGTGAAAATGGCATAAAAAATTGCATTTATTCGTTGATCCCTCTGCATGATCTGCAATCACTGTTCTCCGCAACCCCCAACCGAAGAAGGCTTGCTTGTGAGTTTGTGTGACTTGTTAGTGCACTTATCGATTTCGTTTAGTAATTCAGGTTTCCCTTATTTTAGCATTTTTAAAGCCTATCTACTACCAGTATGCCCCAACGGACTCTTGTAATTTTTCTAATTGTTGAATTGTTTTACAATGTTCTATTGGCAATTTCTGTACAATCCTTTAACTAAGGATTGTCCGAAAAAACAGACTTCAGGTTCCCCAGGTAAAATGCCTGCAGTTTGCGGTTTTAGTTCGTGCCCGTACTTTCCGTTTACCCTATATAATGAATAAACTTATATAATAAATCTTGTCATGTTCTAAGCCCGTATAAACATAACATGAATGCTTTAATCTTATAGGAATGCATTGTGCCTTTGGAGACAAAAGTAGACCTGAGCATTCGAATTTTAAACAAAAACCCCAGTGCCACATTCTCTCCGAATCTTCATTTCATTCCTTTTGAGAATATTATCATTGTTGTTGCGATTCTTTTCCTAGAAGTTAAGACGATCTGCATTCTATTGTGGCTTAAAACCATAATTTACTGAAGAAATAACTTCTTACAGATCTATCAGTTCATTCATTTATTTGCATATTTCTTAGCTTCTATATTCTAAATACATAATTTGACATCTCATTACCTGTCGTTACATAATTCCCAATACAAAAAATATACTTTTTGAAATAAAATGATTAAAAAAAATTACAAATTGTTACTGAAGTCAGGCGTTTGGTTACCTGCTTAAATGCTAAATACAAATTTTAACCTTAAAAATGTTCCTTTCTTTTTGTATTTGATTAAATGATTTGGAGTGTAAAATTCATTTTTTTTCTTGTTGCATTAAAAAACCTCGTAAGCGAAAGGTGCTTTGTTAGATTCATTTAGTAAACATTGAATGTATTTGCCAACATTTAAATGCATTCGTAACAAAAATATGAATTTTGGTCTTTTTAGGTTTGTTTTTTAATTTCGAAATTTTTTCCTTAACATTTGTTTCTTAGTTTGTTCTATTGTTATATGATATCAATGTGGACGTAGACGTTTTCATATGCAATGTATGTATGTATGTATGTTTATTACCTTTGTATGCTTGAATAAAATATTAAAAAACTAACAAAGAAAAAAGTAAAAGAAATTGTTTGTTATAAAACCTCATGGTGCCATTTTGAAACTGTTTGCATTTTAAATGCAATGATTTCCTCTTTCTTGCCTCTAACACCACTTAAACAGTGACAGAGTTTAAACAGACATTTTTTCTACGTTTTCAATGAAATTCGTTAAAGTTGAAATATAAGCCTGCCTGACTGACTTTACGTAAATACACTCATATGTGTGCATGCATTACCAAGATTTCTAATACCTTGTTCAAATATATGTATTTAGTTTTTGAACTTATGCTGAGTATAAGGTTTATTGGGGTTTTTTCATTTTGCATCTAAACGTTTATTAGACTTTTGTAGCTGAAACAGTCGCCTTTGCAACGCGGCAAAAAATTGTTTAAAATTAAATAGTTTTTTTTGTTAGTTATCTAATGTTGTTTGTTAAGGACTTTGTGGTTTTTAAAAATGATTGTTAACATTGAGGAAATATATGCTTTTTTCTTAACTTAAATCTACATCAGCAAAAAGAAAAGCAATTCAAAGCTAAACACTTGGTCTAAAATGGCTAGTCGTCAACCAAGCCTATATGAAAGGCATATACAAAGATACACCAAAAAAATATTTAGACAATCTCTTTGTGACCAGAAAAATATTTGACAAAATAGATCTGACCACTATTCAAATAATAAATACCCACACTACATACGTGCTTTTGAGTAGATGTTTGTAACATCTAAAAAATAACATCCTAAAATTCACTTCCATTATTCCGAACGGCTCAGATTCACTTTCTGGGCTAATTTAAACATGTCCGTTTGTCTTTCCAGCCATATGGTTGTATTTTTGTCATCAAAGCACAAGTCGCATATTTAAAAACATTTTAATAAAATTTGACACGAAAAAGTTTTTCGGCATTATGCACCATAGAAACTGGTGATGATCGGTCTACTTTTCAACATAGCCACCACACAAGTGTTTTTCAGAAATAGACATTTTGGGCTATGAATGCTCCAAACATTATTAAAACCCAAGAAAATTTTGCATGAGTCACTTGTCCACTGAATATAGATCTATAATCGATTAACTTGTTTACATAGCCACTGTACAAACGTCCTCCTTAAATAAGTAATTTGGACTCTAACTGCCTTAATTAGAGTTATAATTTTCAAGTCATTTATCACCTTGGCTATTAAATGTTTAATGAAATCGTAAATATAATGCGTAATCCATAATTATTTTTCATTGGTCCTATACAAGTCCAACTTTAAAAATCAGATTAACGCTTATAAATTGCTAACAAATAATGATATTGAAACGTAATTACAAATGCCCAAGTCATTTTAAAATCAAAATTAGCCAAGCGGAATTTAAGAAGATTGGTCTATTACTAACCGTACCTCCCATAACAATCGATTATCCTTTAATTAAATTAAGACGACTCATGAAAATTGTCTTAGCTTGCTCTTATGTATTTTACAAATAACAAATTGTGTTGTAGGATATAATATGATCGGGCTTGTCTTATGCTGAGTACACATTATGCTACTTTGTGCCATCTATAATGTTTACTGTTGCAACATCTGTGGTTTTCGTCATTTTTGATGGGTTCAGCAGCAACAAAAAATGACAATGTGTTATCGTTTTGTGGCACATTGTATATACTAGAAATGTGACGACATAAAAAAATGTCTAGTTTGCACTCGGCATTACTTGTTAATTATGAATTCGAGTACAAAACGTTTGTTAAATATTTATGCCCCCACCTTATTAATTTCAAGTATTGATTTTTAAATTATCGATTGTTAACTAACAAAGTAAGTTTATACAATTTATTGACCACGTCTTTTTTGACAAATGTTTTATTTAGTGTAACGTTTTTTGCTAGACTTAAGCTTTTCTATTCTGCAGTTTTTTTTTTAATTTCTAATGACAAAAGCAAGGCGGACAAAAAAACTTTTTGACTGTTTTGTAGCATTTTTTTTTTTGTAAAATTGAAAAAGGTTTACTAAGCGAATTTCGTATAAATATACGGCAAAATACTAAAATCAAAGTTGTTAGAATACTTATGTACAAACTTTTCGTGACATATCTAACAGAAATCTTTATATTTTTTTTTTTTTTTGGTATGTGTTTTATGAATGTTAAAATACTTTTTAAATAGAAATGTTTGCTTTAAAATTTCAATCTACATTCACCATATTTTTTAAATTCATTTTAAGGTTTTTATATTAAGAGGTTCTTTGTTAATATTTTATAAGAAACCCGCATATTTAAATTTATAGTTATATTTTTTTTTGCCAGAAAATTGTAAGCCTTTCAAATAAATCAGTTAAAAAAGATTAATGGCTTGTGCATTTTGTAGTAACGAATCCCGCATTTTAAAAATTAAGACTGTAGCTTTTTTGAAAGGAGAACAGTTTAGAACTTCAGATAACTTTAATAATATGTTTTATTAAGTCTGACTTTGTGTCACTAATGGAAGAATTTGTTCTTAAAAATATTTAACCTTTAGCTGATATGCCAATCATACTAACAACAAAACTAGAAAAATTTTGTTGATTGGAAATTACATCAGTGATGCAAAAACGATCATGCGACGTAATATGTGTAAATAAACAGCCTATAAAATTGTTATCGAAAAACACAAATAAATTTT
>OY757187.1:70174246-70345643 GCA_963583895.1 Melanophora roralis
AAAAGATAGTTATCTTTCTTTTAAAGAAACGTTCCTTTCTAGATATTAGGATCCACGAAATTAAAAAAAATCCCATAAACTGGTTAATTATTAAAAGGGATTTATTTAATGGATAATACAAATTACGGACTAGGAATTTTTTTAGAGCAATAGACTTCGAAATTTAGCTGTTTATCTGTTGCTTTTCTTAAGGTCATATAATTCTATAACAGAACGTTTAAGCATTAAATACATTCCTCGCTACAGGCCACCGAACACAACCAGTCAAAAATAGAATACACGTGAGCTTATTAGAATAATTTTTTTAATGGCTACAATGCAACACGACTACGGGTTGCTGTCAATGCTAATTTTGTGGCGTGGTCGAAATTAAACTAATTTCTATTTTTGTACGCGACAGTTAACAGATTAGTGCTGCCAATACGGTAAGATGCAAATAATATAGCTTAAACAATACAAAAAGACTTTAGGTGGCACCACTGAAAGTCATATTGCTCATATGTTTATTTTGTAGTGGTAGTCTAGTAAATATTTCAGTAGCAGCCAGTCGGACACAAATTTAGCAAGCAACTTTTGTGTTCGTGTGTTCCTGTGTTCTTGTAGCTTGAATGTGTTTAATGCATTACACTATGGCCGAATTAAGTGATTCGCTCTCTCATACGTGTTTAAACTCCTACGGCTGTATTTATAAAAAATCTTAATTTAATGAAAAATGACTGCATGGCTTAATATTTATTTATAAAACTTCCATATTCTTTCCATACAATTCCAATGTATTGATTGTAAGTTCAGACAAAGGGCCGTAAGGCCACTAGTTTGTGATTGTGTTGTAAAAATAAAAACTAAAACAGAACAAAAAACAAAAAAAGGTTAGGAAATTTGCTTGAATTGGGTTTAAAATTTGTCTTTTTAGCTAAAATTCGTTTAAGAATAAAATTTTATTGAAATTTGCTTAATAAAGGTTTAAAATGCTGTTTAATTTTTATGAATACAGCCGCTAGTCTTTAATGGAACTGCGATATTTTTTATGCCTAAAATTTTTTGAGAGCGAATAAATGTTTTTTTTAATTAGGATTTTCAGTTAAATAACCTGAACGTTAACTTTTACAGCTTTTGGAAATAAAATTTAGTTAAAAGCATTTATTATAAAAAGAAATATTTTAATGATGAAGCTAAAACAGAAAATTGTAGTGAAATAGTTATAGAAAAATATAAAACAAACAACTGCTCAATCTAATTAGGATTCTGTAATTTTAACTGGCCAAAGTGCGTTGGTGATTTAAAGATCAAAACAAGTAATTGGAGCTGCAATTTTAATAAAAACACACATGTACACAATTATTAAGTTAATACTCATATATCTCAGCATGGCACAGGCCTATCCTTTTTAAACAAAGACTATCGTTTAAGTATCATAAAACAAATATTTGCTTTTTGGTTCAAATACCTATTTCAAATACATTTTATTCTTATGAATTATTTTGTTTTTGTATTATGTTATCAATTTTCCATTTCGTTTGTAATTTCGAAAATGTTATACTTACCATCCCATAAAGCACACATGTTTTGGTTCTCTATAGAGAGGGAAGTCGATTAAGCTACGTCCTTTAGGTGGTCTGTTGAAATCAAATTTCCGAAGCAAAGTTAAATAACACGGATCGCGTTTGAATATCAAACTATCAAAAACATCCCTGTAATGATTGCTGGTTAAGATCGGTTAATTCGTTTTTTTACGAGTCCGATATATAGGAAATCTTTAGGACAAAAGTCATGCACACATGCATACAACTATGGCCACTGCTACCACAAACCGTGGAACGGAGACTTACAAAAGGGCAAGCTAATCCAGGAAAGTGAATGATTATGCTCCAACGGAAAAGGCGTTTTGATATGATCCCGAGAGAAGACGCAAAGTGGGACGACGAAAACTCCGTTGGAGCTCGGCTAATGACCCAAATGGAATTTATAAATTCCGAACTAGTAAAGTAAATAAGTAGATGATATAGGGAAAGCTAAGAAAGTGCACGACTTTAATAAAACTTAAATGGTTTAAAATTTGTATTACTTGTATAAAAACATTATTTGTAGTTCTTTCTAAGAAATTTTAGTCAAGATTCAAAAAATTCAAACAAAAGAAGAAAATTACAAAATAATTAAATTTTAAAAAAAAAAGTAAAATTCCACACTTAAGTATCTATAAAGCGTAGTTTAAAATTATTTATCCCAAAATTTAGCCTACACGGAGTTTATAATCCTCAATTAATGGTGCAAATTCTCAACCTAGCAACTCTGCTCTACTCCTTAAATTTATTTTGTTTATCTTTGTGTATCAGACGTTTTAATTTGTTTAAAAAAACTTCGAAACTAGAAGAAATATTTGCAAGCTGGAACCAATAAATTTCGCAATTTGGTATCAAAAAAATTATAAAGTTATTAATCTTTAAATAGGGGTTTACACACTTTGTTGATAAAAAAATGTTTACAGAAAAAAGTCAACAACTACTGCCAAGTGAAAGTGCATAAGTGCGTGTGTTATCCGCTGGTTATCGAAATCGTGCCTTTTTATTGCTTTAAAGATTATTACAACAAATTTTTATTTAAATGTTTATTTTAATAATAATTTCCATTGTATAAATCACAAAAAATAAATGTGTTTTAATTTTAAATTTATGACCAGCATTTACACTTTTATTAAAAAAGAATTTTTATTGTTTTAATTTTGTTATTTTTGCGCATGTTCGTTCTTTGCTGTTCTGTTTTGATACTTACTTTTATTAGTAACACATAGGAAGACCTGTAAATTTTATGGCCATAAACGTAAGGAATAGCAGAATAATAAATGTGGTAGAAATGTTTCTCAACTTGCGCGTGGATTTAAATGCTTTATGGTCTTTAGGGTTGTTAAATTTACGATTTTCATACAAATGGTAATAAATTCCGAAACTGAGAAAGAGAGGAAAACGCAACGCATCCAAGTGGCGACGATTTTCCCAGGCAGCAAAAATTAAAAGGAGAAAACCAAAAACCAAGCGAAATATTTCACAAATTATTTAATATATAAATAAATTTGTAGAATAATAACTTATGGAATATATAAAATGATTAAAATAAAATATTTTGTAAAATTTTTAATAATTGATAACTAAATATATCTAAGATTTTTTTATTCAATGCTTTTGTATTATTTATGTATGAATATACAAATGTACTTATATATAATACCAAATTTTAAATCAGGCATAAATCTAAAAAGTAAACTTTATCTTTAACGTGGTAAAATTAAAAAACAATGTCGAGTAAAAGTGAAATAGGTGTGTAACAGACTTCTATCCAGCGTTGAAAAACTGTCAGTTTTTTACTTCATTAGCTTTTGCTCATGCTTTTGAGAAACCCGCAGTGAGAGTTAAGCAAAAGCACAAACCGAGAAATTAATAATTGAGCAGCTTAGTCGGCAGTCGACGGTTTAAAATGTTGAATTTCGATTTAATTTCGCTTTTGATTAGTTTCGTTAGTAGTATAAGCATAAGTACTCTCTTTGATTTGTATACCCTTCACATAGTGATAAAGGTATATGTATATCAGTTTGTCATTCTTTAATATCCATTTCCGGCCCCATAAAGTATATATGTTCTGGATACCTATAGATAGGGAAGTCGATTTAGCCATATCCGTCTGTCCGTCTGTTTGTTAAAATTAGTTTTCGGAGCGAAAAAAAGACGGATGGAAAGCGTTTTCGTGTCAAAAACAGAAAAATTGGTTGACTAGGGACCTAGATATAAGCAGAAACCTAAAATAACTAATTATATGTAGGACAATATCCATGTATTTATGTATGTATATAGCAACTGTAGTAGCAAAACTGTTCACATATACTAAAAACGCGGCGACTTTTTTTTATCCATATATGTATGCCTATATGCTAAAAAAAAATTAGGTGGATAGGAGCAGGAAGAGGGGCAGCTCCTACGCAAATCAACACTTTTTAAGAAACTTTTAATACACTATTTCTTGCAAACTTTAACCGCTATCGATTTCAAATTTCCAACAAAAAGTAATGATACAATTATGCCTACATGTTAGAAAGAAAATTGGTTGGATTGGAACAATTTTTGTAAAAGTTTTAATATCTTGAATGCTGTTAAAACTACCAACCTCAGACGTTCTATAAAGTGTTTCTATTATCATTTTTTTATCTAAAAGATTTGTTAAATAGGATCCTAGAGCATCATCGCCCTTAAATTTTGTAAAGTTTCTATTTAAAAAACTAGAATAGCAATCGATAAAATAAACAAAATCAGATGGCTGGGTATACAATAAGACCAATGCGAAAGGTTTGAAAGACTCTGGCAAAAATTTTAAATTATGACAGATCGAATAATCTGTGTTTCGTTTTTTTTCATTTTGATGAAAATACCCGTCACATATTTTCATGCAGCTCTATAAAAAAATAATGGCTTTTTGTAGAAATTTAGGATACGATAAAAAAACACCTAAACTCTCAATAAAATAACAAATTTAAACCCGTTATTGATAATATTTAACACAATGCGATCTTAAATTCAAAATTCTTTAAAATTTAAATTTTTGAAGTCACACTTGTCACAGATTCTAGTGGCCCTAATGAGGAGCAATCATGTTCATTCTTGGGAACCATAGCATTTTTTTAAGTTAAATATTTGAAATGCTTCAGTTTAAAAAAATTTTGTAAAATGGTCACACCCGCGAAAATTGAATTGCCCTAAATATCTCAATACATACACATATGTATATGTAAGTATAACATATTGATCACTATTATAACCTTTCGCTGTGTAACCCATATTTTTCTAGTGTTGATTTCTCTACTTTCTGTAATAAAAAGGAAAAAACCCAATGACTTACTTTTTTAGTTCTTTAAACTAATAACACAAAATTTTAATTGACTTTATTAAATTATGTTTGAATGTGTGTATAAAACATGCATTTTATTGTTTATTATTTGTTATAATAATTTTTATTGCTGTTTAATACAACACCTCATAAAATTCTGTCAGTCGCATATTACTTATCTACCTTTCAGTTTTAGTCAACAAAATTTATCCAAATTAAAGCTATAAAAGTTCAATCAATGCTCTCCACCTATGTGCCTGTTTGGAATATAAATTTTTTTCTTACACATGTATAGCAACAAAAACACAATTGGTGAATTCACAAGGTCTTGTGAAATCATATATTGTAAAATAATACAACCAAAAAATATGACCGTTGTGAACAACTCTTCGTATATTTGTAGGTGTCGTATTTAAAATCTAAATCAGCTGATACGACCAAACGATAGAAAAACAAACACATATTTATGTACATATATCTGGTGCTGCTCTTGGCTTAACTTAATAATTTGTAGAAATTAGACCCATGAAAACACAAAATAGTCTATATATAACCTGGTTAGAATCTCTAAAATCCATTAAAATAAGCAAAGTTTTAGTAAAAAATCACAAGAATTTTGTTATTTTTTACGTAAACAAAAAACAGCTGATGTGTCAGAGAGCAGTGCCGGCTATTTTTGCCGGCGGAGGCGGCTTAAGGAATCTTCTTTGGCGGTTTTGCCTAAATTTTTAGTATAGACATTTTTAACGGATGCGAGTGCTAGCGGCTCCAAAAATAAATTAAAAAACTCGCCGTTTCGTTTTAGGCGCTTGGCGCATGACTTTGTATATAATATGACATCACAAAAAACATATCAAACAAAGTTGTATTGTTTCACAACAAGTTTCGTATGAAAAGCAACAACAAAATTTTTATGCTATTGTGAAATTATATGACAATAATACAATATGCTATCGTATCGTACCTTGTGAATTCGCCAAATGTCTACGGTTTACATTTAAGCAAAAACCTTTTATAAAAGTTGAATTAACAAAAAAAGAAAAATTTAATGTCAATTGTTGTTTTATTTTCATTTTTTATTCTAAAAAAAATCAACGTTTTCTTGTGCAAATTTTCGTTGTTGTTTTTTTTGCCGGCTTTATTCTATCTCTTCTTTAAATTGTTGGTAAATAATAATAAAGACATCGTTTTGCTTAAATATGTGATAAGAATTCATTAAATTTGATTTTGTTATTTTTATAAAAAAAAAAACACAAAAAGATTCGTGTGTGCAAATCCATTAATACACCCAAATTTAAAATGTTGGCTTTTGGGTTTAAAACCGTAAAATTCTGAGTTTTTTAACTTTCAGATATTTCTTAAAGCTTCTAAGAGATGGCGCTATTGTATTCGGAATCAAGGATTTTTCAACAAAAACTGCTTTTGGGAAAAATGTTTCAAGATCGTACAAGTATCTCGTTCGGTTTAAAACCAACGGAAGAGCTTTGGCGTACACCGAAAAAAATGTAATTAACGGAATCAAAAAAAAAGTGTGCATCCTTGAGCAATCGCCTACTTAAATAAGGAAAAAATAATTTATTGATTAATTGAAATAATAATTAAGACAGACAGGTAATTTTATTTAAATAATCTATTTAAAAATCCTATTATTTTGTTTCTTTGCTTATTTCAAACTTATTTATTGTTAATACTTGGCTTCCATGTTTATATCAATTGATAAAAGATAAGTTGGAAGCGCACAAGTCTAGAGGCTTGAGGTAACTTCCCTCGCCGGAAATTCTCGGAAAATTCAAATAATTTTTAATTCCGCTGTACCGGGATTTTTTAATGGGAGCCTGTGAAATTTAAAAAAATTAATAAAAAAAAATTTGACTCTTTTACATTTTTTAAAGAAAGTATTTGAGGTTTTTTTTATTATAATTTTGTATATAAATTTTTGAACATTGATTTCTAAAATATGTAGTTCTAAATTAGTTCATATTTTTGTATACATATGTACGTATAGATATAGAAATTAAAATCAATGTCTGGTTTTTAGTAATTAAATTAAAAAAAAAACTTGATAATGATAAAATATTTTTCATATCCATAATTTTAAATAAACCATTTGACAAAAAATTGAATTATTAAGAAGCTTTAAAACGTAAAAATTTACATAATTTAGTGGTTTTAAGATATACTTATATTTTCTTTATTAATATCGTTAGTAATTAAATGGGAATAAATAGCACTATATACGCTTAAGTTATTGTCATAAGAATTTACGTGCAGTTGTAACAATGTCGTAAGGTTCAGTTAAGCAAAGGCTCAGATGGACCAGATGGGAAACCATAGTTCATTTATTTTGTTTTAAAGTCATCCAAAAAGAAGGAGAACAATTTTTTTTAAATCTAAGATAATTTTTTTAAATATTCATTAAGACTATACTGCAAATTGTGCGTATGTGAAGCGTGTGTTTATGCGCCAGAATAATTTTATATCAGGGCCGAAAGACTTAGACTTATGCTTCTTAAGTAAGTTTTTTTTAGTTAAAAAAATTTGTTGACATTTTTATTCATTTAAGTAATTCAGTAAGTAAGCTTTCATTTCAGAAATCAAAATCTTAAAAGTGTTAGATTGGAATAAACTTTTTCTTTTTAGTTTCTTTCAATATTCTTTACTTTTAGGATAATGTGTTTTTACAATAAATATGTATAGTGATAAATGCGGTCTACATTCAACACGGTGGCGTGGCGTAGTGGTTAGAGCCACACCAAAAAAATTTTAAGTGTTATTGTATGTTCTTTAAACTTGTTAATTACTTTAAGCAATTGAAGTGTTTGAAGTAAGCTTTGAATTTGATTGAGTATTTCAGTAATCAAAATCTTGAATATATTTAATTGCACAAATAATCGCTATTTTTTAGTTTTTACAATGTATTTAATTGCTATAATTACTTAAGTGATTGGTACAAATTTGAACATTTTATTGATTGATTCAAGCATTTTGGTAACTTAAAACCATTTTAAAGCGCATAGAGTATTTTATATTTAACATTGTAACACAAGTAATTTTGTGTCGTCGATTCTATAAATTAAAATGATAGGAGCTTTAGAAGAGTATTAAACATATGTATTGTTATTTTCAGTGTAGATTGTAATTTGAATTTTGCTTTGTAGCTAATGCTGCACGGTTTATGCTTCCAATTCTTTGTGTGAGTTCAATACTAACTTACAGCTAGGATTGCCGCTTTGATTTTAATAAACCGCGTTTGTTCGGCTCTAAGAAACTACTTTGCAGTTCCATAATAGTCTTTAATAATGTGTTTACTGTTAGACGTTACGTTAACCATTAAAAATTTATAATAAAATCGCATAATTGCAATTCTTCTCCTTTTTAAAAAAATAATTTTTATATAGCACAATCTAGTTCAAAAACAGGTTAAAATTTTTCAGAATTATTTTTTTCTTCATTGCCTGTTCCCAGATTTTAAAATAATAACTTAAAATTTTCATAATAAATAATGATTATGAGCTGTGACTGTTTTTGATTTAGTGTGCGATATGTATTTTGTTATGGCATACGGTCAACGATATGTAAACATCGATTAAGCTTTTGTAAATTTTAATAACATTTTCTAAAACTCTTTTGCAGAGTTCTTATGCTTTTTACTTTACTATGGCATCCCTTATCATAACACTTCAATAGCACGACTGTGTGAGTAATGGTGCAAATGTGTTTGTTTGAAATTGAATAAGTAGAACAACAAAAAAGCAATTTAATGGGGTTTTATGGGAACAAAAACACAAGTATGTTTAACCAAAATTCAACTGTATGATAAATGTTAATACTCCCCTTCTTCTTCGACACATCCACACATAAAGTTTTGAATGAAATAAAAAACGTAACCCAATACACAAATCCGACTAGACAATGTAAGTATAGACTTTTTGAAATAAAGTGATTTTGTGTGAGAACAAAAAAATTGAGGAAACTCTATCTGATCAAACTTTGTTAAAAATCGGCTTGAATTTTGTTTCCTTTTACTTCGTTTGTTGGTTTTTTTGAGCTGTTGCTAAAAACTTTTTAAAGCCGGTTGTTTTTTCCTTTAAACTTTCAAATAATAATTTTTCTAGAAAACTTTTATTTTTGGTTGCCTTATCATAAGTAAACGTGATAGACCTTTATGTTTAAGAGTTAAAAAAACTACAAAAATTGTTTACACATTTTTTGTTTACTGTGTGTAATATAAATTCGGTGGCGTAACTTACTTTGACTGTTTTTTATACAAATTTTGTTTTTTTGAATCAGAATTTTTTTTTTACGCACGTTTGTATTAAGCTTTAAGATTACGTACCGTTTACGTGAATGTATGACATTTAAATATCCATTGAAACATATAAACCTTTGCACCATTGAAACTTCCTTGGCAAACAAACACATACAAACAATTATTAAAAGTTTGTATGTATCTAAACCCATCCAGCAATTTTTTCATTTTTTAATCAAATTTGAGTCTTTTTTGACTCCACTGCGCGATTAAAAAGGCAAAATATGCGCGCATTTTCTGAGCATAAAAGATACTTTTGTCGGTAGAAAAAGTTAACTTCCCGTGACTCTTCTTGATAAGTCTTTTATGAGTCTTTTTTGATATCAGTTCAAAGTCATTTTCGACTCCTTTTTAAGTAGTATTTGAAGTGTTTTCTGATCATATATAAGTCTAATTTTAGTTCGTTTGTGGCTCTCTTTTGAGTCGTTTTTAAGTCATAACTATAGTCGCTTTCGAGTCTTTTGTAAGTCACTTTATTGTCATTTATCACACATATTTCTATTTTATTATTTATTTTATTATTTATTATTATTGACATTTTCAAAATACATATGTATATACCATAAAAAAACAAAAAAAGAAGGTAATTAAAATTGCTCCGTGTTCTTGTTTTGTCCCATATGGCTGCTTAAGTTCTTCTTCCTCTTCCAAGTTTTCTACCTGTCTTCTGCATATTTGAGCTGCAACGTTTTTCCCCTTTCTTGCTTTGCATTTCACTGTTTGATTAAAACATCTTACTTTAAGGATTTTTGTATAACTACTTAATTTAGCTACACGGTTTTATTATTAATCCTTTAATTTCACTTTCACAGCAAAACGAATTTTATACCACGATGTTACTTTTTAAATGAACAAAAATTTTAGTGTTTGACATTTACTTAACAAGCAGTGTTCAATCCTCTATCTGCGCAAAATATGATCATAAAATACATAATTTTAATCACTTCTTAAGCGCCTGCATGATCTGTTTTTGATTTAGCATTTTTCAATCGTAAAGGTGAGCGAAAAATGATAATAAATGACGAAAAAAGTAGTCACATTTTAAACGTCTGGATGGTTAATTTGCGATTGCTATACAATTTGTTATTGTATTTAAAATTAAACTCATTTCACTCAGTAGCGCGAATCATTTTCTAGTCCTTTTTTGATCGTGTAAGTGATTAATCAGTTTTGGATCACCAAAAGTACTCTTAAAAGACTCAGAAAGGTGATTTTTCGAAAAACAATCTTCCAAATGCTATCTGGGAAGGTGTGTATGTAGTTTGGTATCCGTTTGCCGTTGTTATTGTTGTTAGCTTTAAAGACCTAGAGAAAATCCATAAATCAAGTAAAATTTATACGCTTTCATTTGCTGAATTTGCAAAATAAAAGTTTTTATGTAAATCTTTACACAAAATCCCAAAAACATATACATAAACTCCCCCTGTTATATGAGTGCTCCACCTCCTTGGCCAATGTAAAATGGTTACAAATATAAGCCAGCTGATAGTGGAAACTGGGTAATTGTGCTATGTATTGTCCTTATTGTTGTTGCTGCTGATTTTCTACATAGAAACCAAACATACAAAAGGAAAAAAAATCAATAAAAGGGCCTGTTAAAAGACATTAAAAATAAATGAAATATGAGTTCACACAAATTCTTTATTTCTCTTTTTTTTTGCTTTTTTTTTGCTGTTTTTAGGTGGTGGTGGCGGAGATTTTGGGGCTTATAATGAAAAATTCTTAAGAGGAATAGAGTGATAATGGTGGAGTTTTATTTTGTGTGAATTACTTTTGCTTAACGTAAAACATTTAAAAACAAAAACGAATGTGTGTTTCGATTTGTGTGTGTTTAACTACTTTAATTTCAATTATTAAGTTATTTTCTAAGCAATTTAAAGTTGAAAAGTTTTACACCAGTTGTTTTGGAATTTGGAAAATGATACTGCTAATTTTTGTCTAAATGATAAACATTTTAAATTAGGATAAAGTTTGTTGTAATAAGTAAAAAAATGTAGTTTATAAAACTTAGAGACATAGATGAAAGTATGTATCGTTTATGTGTAGACAAGAATACCAACTACAGTGTAAAAAATGGAGTTTTTAAAAAATTGTACAAAAAGTTTATTAAAAAATGTACAGCAGAATTTTTAAATGAGATCTTGTTAAACCAAGCTTTATTATTTTAATTAGTTCATCTAATTAAAAAAAATTGTTCTGGGGGAGGGTGGGTTAATCTAAAAAGCAGTTCAACTTTTATAGCATTCTGGTTTTATTTTTGTGTTACCCGTACTCTTCTCTATCGGAACTTTTTTTAGATATTGGCCACCTAAAATGACAAAAAGTCACAGTGCACCGTGCTTTTCCAATTAGCTTAAATAATTTACCTTAAAAACAAGTCTTATCATATCATACCCTAAACTAAAATTTATTTAATATTAAGTACCAGCACATTCAAAAGCCTACATGACCATTTTCATTAGACTTGGTCCCTATGCCAAAAAAACTTATCTGTGCCAAATTTTATTAAACTTTCTTTGAAAATGCAATCTTTAGTTTGATCACAAGAATTAGTGTACACCTAGCCGGACGGAAGGACGGACGGACATGCCTTAATCTATTGGGAAAGTTATTCTGATCCGATCTGTGTATTTAAAGGTGGGTCTCAACTACTTTTGGCCGTTAGAAAATTTTCTGTCAAATGCGTAATACCACTGCCATGTAAGAATGTGGTATGGCTATAAATAATGCTTTAAAAGAACCAAAACGTAGAATTTTCTTTTATGATTTTTCAGGAATCTCTAAGTTTTGTGGTAACAAAACCGTTTGTCTCCAAAACTATAAAAATCAACGCATGAATCGTTTGATTAATATTTATTTGCCTTTATCCTCATTCAGCTCTTGCGCATAAATATTTTAAGGTATTACTTGATTTCACCCGCTTTACAAATTTGCTTCGTTGTAAATGGGGAAGGCAGGTCTACAAATCCATATTGGCTAAGAAAGAAGTTCAAAATGATTTTTTATACACTTTTGTTTATATTTGGAAGCCTTGTAATGAAGCATATAAAAAATTTCCTTTTATATATAAATTAAAAAAAAATAATTTTAGGTTAAATTTGGCTCTTTAGTTAGTACTTAGATTGTTGTGTTACAGCATATTATTCGATTGGTGGCTCTTATTTGTACATCCGTAACTTATATATGTAGGAAAAATATCACAAACGTTTTGAGTTATATTATAATTTTTTTGAAACAAATACCGAACAATTAAAAAAAACAGTTATATTACCATTACATAAAAATTAAACCATCTTGCATCTAAAAATTTATTTCCACAGGGTAAATAAAAAAATAACAAATAAGAGCATTTTTTTATTTTTATAATTTTTTAAATTTATGAAATATTTCTGATTTTAAAATAGGGGTCGGTTTCATATTTTAACCCTCTTAGGGTGACTGGGGAAGTTGTAGGGGTTTACCCTAATTTTTTCAAATTGTGTATGGCAAGTACATAGGGGTGGGGATAGAAGGTAAGTATGCTATAGGAAAATGTTTGCAGAAGAAAATGGGTTGGGGTCAGTCCAATATTCGACCTATCCACGAGCGCCCCGGGGGAATTTGCTACAATTTTACCAAACTTTGTATGGGAGTCCTCTAAGGCGATGGCGATAGGGGGAAGTATGTTCCAAAAATTGTTTGAGAGGGGAAGCTAATGGGTCGGTCGTACACTTATTTGTCTAAGGCCGACTCTAGAAAATTTTATATGGCAACCCCCTTTGGGTGATGGGGTTAGGGTGTAAAAATGTTTTAGGAATATGTTGGAAAGGGAAAAGTAACAAGGGTCCGTGCGGAGAAGCTGTAGGAGTTTTTACCCTATTTTTTTCAAACTTTGTATGGCAACCCTGTTAGAGGGCGGAGATAGGGTAAAAGTATGCTTTGCAAAAACGTTTTTGGGAAAAACCCAGTGAGTGCGGGTTAGGTATAGAAGTTTTTATCTACAAATTTTAGAGAAATAAACAGAGGTAGCCTTTTTTTTGCTTATATCTCTGTCAGTTATGGGGCTTTTTTGCTGAAATTCAATAGCAATTTGGTTGCAGATATTTCTGATGGTTTGTTATCATTTGCGGGTATATGCGACATCCGAAGGCTTCAAAAAGTTGATTTTAACCCAAACACGGACAGACGCGCAGATCGACAGACGGACATAGCTAGATCGACTTCAAAATCTGTAAGGACCAAGAAAATATATATATTATGGAGTCGCAGATGGATATTAATAAAATTACAAACGGAATGACAAACCTTTATACATATACCATTGTCACTTATGTGAAGGGTATAATCAAGTGATCGTTTTTTAAATCCAGCTGTATCGTAAAAAGATGAATTTAAGCACAAAGAGATTAATCCAAAATTGAAAAGGTATTTTTTTTTTTTGACTAACGGAGCTATATTAGGTGGAAAAAACGATTTATTATATTTCAATTTAATTTTATACATCTTGAATATTTCGTTATTTCAAAAATATTTTTTTTTATTTGCAATTGCCGTAGCTGAGATTTGAACCTGTGACTCTCTGGACTGCAACAGCAGCATGCTACCATCGCCACCAAGACACTTTGTTTTTAAATGTAAAAATATCAGTTTATAGATTTTAATATATTAAAAATATTTTACAATTTCCATGTACTAATTAAATGGCTTTCCTTTGAATGCCTCAAACCAAATTTTAAGATCTTAACATATCCAAAATACTTTAATAAATAAACTAAATTGATTTAATTCAATTTACAAACAATGCTACCGAACCTTTTTTTGTTCGTACATATGTGTGTGTGCATGTGTGCCTGCGTGTGTTTAGTGGCATAATATGAAAAACACATGGAAAATAGGAAAATTATTAATTTTCTAATGGATGGTAAAGTAAATAATGGCAGAAATGAAGATGCCAATAACATATAAGGGAAATCTTACAATGGAGGCAATTTTTTAATGTAAATGGATTTTTTATAAACGATTGGTAAGCAATTTCTCTAAAATGCAAAGCTACGCAAAGTCAACAAAAACTACGGATCTTTTATACAAAATAATTTATCGTTTATCATATAAATGTTCTTCTTAAGTATTTTATAAATTAATGTATTTTTTGTAGTGTATTTAGAAAAGTGTAGGTTTGCTTTTGTATCTAGAATATTGTCATATATTATTTTTAATGGGTATAAAATCAACATAAATTTTTTGCAAATGAACAAAAGAGGAAACCCCAATATATTCTTGTTGTAGACAGTTTTACTTTTTACAATTACTTTACGGTTTTTGAGAATGTCTTTAATATATTTCAAACTATTTTTTTATTAAACTATTTCCAATTTATTAAAATTTATGATAAAATATTGATGAAACATAGCAAAAGGGAAAAGCTAATAGCTTTTTTAAGATTAATAAAAATTAAAAAAATTTAAAGAATTCCAAAAAGCACATTAAAAACAATAAAGGCATGATATATGTCAATTAAATATTTATATGTGACAACACAATTTTTAAATTATTTAGGATTTAATCCCAATTTTCTTGTTAATTTATATGTGTATAATTTTGTTATGTTTTTTCTGGTTGTTATTATTATTAATTACAGCAAGTCATAACACTATGTTTTACAAAGTGTTTATAAGTTTTGTTGTAGTAATCTGTAAACTAACACATCCACTATATTTATTTACTTGATATTAAGTGTTTGCAACTGTTTTGTTTTATTATTTTGCAGTTTCTTTGTTGTTTAATATGTTTTAATTGTAATCATCATGCGTGCTTTTAAAATAATTTAGTTAAAAACACAAAAAAAAACAAAAAGATTATATTTGACAAAGCCCTTCAAAACTATACCCTACAAATTTTTTTGTTAATATTTCAAATAACACCGTACACACAAAAAACTACAAAAAAAATTTTTCAAACAAATTCTTGTTCAAAATAATTTATTTTTTTAGTCAATTTATTTAATAGTCTCTAATAATATTTTTATTTGATTTTTAAATTAAACAAAATTTTCGCCTAGACAAATAAAATATTTAACCAGCTCAGCAAAATTTTTTAACAGAAACTAAAATAGTTACAAAATTGTTTGTCTAAATTTACAACTTTCGTTGTAGGTCCTCAGCCAGACAAAATATTTACTGATTCTCTGAAATTTGTTACTGATTCTACAACTCAGTTTTTTCTGTGTATGCACAAAGTGTATGCAGGTTAAGGAGAATTTCGTGAGTGGGCTAAACTGGATTTTCATCTAAACGCCTAATAAAGGAAGTACACAGAAAAAACTAAACATACCCAAATTCAATTATCAAAATGAATAAATGATTCAATCAATAACATTTTCAAATTAGCATCAATTAAACATTTTTAAAATTTTCAATAACTGAAATGATAAGAAAAACTGCTAACTTTAAACAATTAAATTACGTTTATATTACAAAAAATTAACTTAATAAACATAAGTCTATTTAGAACAAAAAAATAAAAAGAAGAAAGAAAAAAAAACGAAATAAAAAAAAAGCATTGAACCTGGCACCCTCTGATTACCGGGCTGAGACTCTACCGTTGTTGGAATTTACCTTTAATGTAATTAAATTGGGACAATTAACTTTTTAGTTAAGACAGGTGAACTTTTTATTAATGCGTAAATTAAAAAAAAAATATGCAAATAAGTTTCTCTGTGTATGGTCAATAATTAAGTAACCTTCACAACATTAGGGTTAGGTAGTTCAGTTCTGCACAATTTGCGCAGAAGCTGGTCTTATATTGGACCCATTGCAAGTTAATAAGTTTAATTTATATGTTTCTATTGATAAATAAATAAAAAAATTTTGTGAAAATAATGTAATTATCTAGTCAGCTTTATCTTAAAGTACTCCAGTGTTCCAGGAGGACATTTGCATGAGGATAATGGCAAAAAATGGATCGATTATAAAAATAAACAATAGGCTTGGACAATATACCAATATTTCATAAAAATATTTTTAAAAATATGACCTGTTATTCGATCACAAGAAAACATTGACATCGACTCAGGAATTGGTTATTATAATTGATTGCAATAATTTAAGGTGAGTGGGTCTTGATTTATATTTTGCGCGTTACAAACACCTGCACAAACGCATAATACCCCTACCATGTATGTGGTGTTGGTGTAACAAGATATAAAAGAACGTAAGTTAATTTAAAATACATATAATTTGTTATCAGAAGTGAACAGTTTTAAATCAGTTTAAATTTACAATTAAATTAAAATTTTTTTTATATTCGTTTCTATACAATTGCGTGTCAACGACTCATGTTCATTATAGTTTCCATTTTAACAAATAGCACCCTATTAGGAAATAAAAATATCAATTAAATAAAAAGTGCTTTAGAGAATTATTTTGTAGTAGTTGAAGGAGGAATTTCATGCACACATGCATTTGTATACATACATATAGCACTCTTAATCATAAACAGTCACAACTCCAAAATCTTTAACACGAAATTTTTGTTTGCATTTAAGTTTCTTGAAGACGGGCTTAAAAAGTTCAACTAATTTTGCTTTAAAATTAAAATCACGTTTATAGGAAAGAAACAATTTTTTTTTTAAATTACTGTTTTGTAGTTCTGACTGATTGATTGAGTTTGCAATACGTATTTATGTATGTATATTTGTTATGATATTTTCTATATTTAACTGTATTTTAATTTTAATTAACTAAAATGATTTATGTCTACATATGCAGCAGAAAAACATCAACAACAAACACATTTACACATTTTTGTTTACCTCCATATATTTTTGTTTTTCTTGATCCTGGGCTCTATACTTTCACGATTCTTTTAACATCTTACGCATGAGACTAGTGAGTTTTATAACAAATAGAAATTTAAAATAAAATTGCAGAATAGTCTCAACTATTCTTTAGGGAAAAAACATAACAAAATATATAAAAACTTAAAACTGGTTTAAAAAAGCTTTGCCCTAAAAAATGCCAATTTATTGCTATTCCTTAGCAAAACTCAAAAATACACATTTGTCTAAGCTCCCAATTCCAAAAATCAAAAACTTTGTTTTTATTTCTTTATACAAAATTTTGCGTATTGTAAATAAAGACTATATGACTTGCAACTTATTCAAAAAAAAGTATAAAATGAAAAGTTGAGTTTTATCAAAAATTTTAAAAATTAAAATATTTTTTCAAAAAAATTATAATTTTAATAAAAAAATGTACTTACCTAACCAATCTGGTAGAAGTGAGCCCGCAAGAGATTCTGAATATCTCTTACCTAAAAAGAAGCGTAGAAGAAAAAAAATATGGTAAATTTTGATGTAAATAATAACTAAAATCGATTTTCTTCTTTAAAATTTTACACCATTTTCATTTTAAACAATTTTATTTAAAAAAAAAAAATTAAAAAATCTTTTAGATTTTTAAAATAAAAAAAACATTATCGGTATACACTTTGCTTTCAAAAAGTAGTTTTGATTTATATTTTCAGATAAATCTTTTTATGTCCTGCTTAAAAACATAAAAAGAAATCTTTACTTGATACATATTCGAATACTTTTACAAATTTTTATTACTGTTGGCTTATAGCTGTATTAAAAATTCTGCATTGACAGCTACTGTAATATCTATGATATAAAAACAATCACGCAAAGCAAATTAAATGTGTTTATCAATGCAATAATTGCGATTGTTGCCAACTTTGTGATATTTATCGAAAATTTTTGAAAGCGGCAGCAAAAAAACCGAACAAAAGAAATTCTGTTTTAAAAAATATTTCTTTTCAGTTTTTACTTTTGCTATTAATTGTGCTGCTTAAATTTTTGACAGCGAAACAGCACCACTATGATTTCTAATTAAAATTTAAAAAGTTTTGTGCTTTTGCTGTTTATCAGCTAGCTTTTTGAACTCTTTTTTGAAGAGTTTTAATTGTTAATAATAAGGTTGCTATGCGTAATAAGAAAAAGAGTTTTTATTACTCTTATTAATACATATATTTAAAACAATATTTAAAACAATATTGCAAAATTTTTATAGGAAGCAAAAAAAATTTCAACATAAAAAAGGAAATGGTGTAAAATTAAAAGTTAATGTAAGTAAAAGTAAAAATTATAAAAGCTATAATAAATTAATTTTTTTTAGTAATATTTAAAAAAAGACCAAAAATAACTTAAGAAACAAATAAAAACATTTAACCTAAAATTTAAAGTAAAAAAAAGAATAAAATAAATGAAAACCAAACGTTTTCATTGCAAATATGTACATAAAACAAAGAAAACTTATAAAATATGTAATAACATTAAAATGCTATTTTTTAAGAAATTTTCCACTTTGATGAATAAAATTTATATATTTCATGCTATTTTTTTTTTTTAATATAAAGACCACTAAATATAAAATACATATTTACGAGATTCCCAAGGTGTTTTATTATGTCCTATATTGTCATAATGTTATAAAATTTCACAATGACTTAAAAATATTGTCGTTGTCTTTCATACAGAAATAGTTCCTAAAAGGTACTACATCGTATGGTATGCTTGTTCAATTGTCATAACAATTTCACATACACCTGTCCCAATTGTCAAATAGTTGGTGAATGTTTTTAAATCATTGTGAAATTGTATAATATTTTGACAACAGGACATAATGGAACATCTTGTGAATCACCGATTTTTACTTCCCAAAACAATAAACATATGTTGACATTTAATTTAATGCAATTTGTGCAAAAAATAAGTTTATCTTTCTAACATTTTTAAGAGTTGGGTAAACAAATAAGAAAAAGCTGTAATAATTAAATGGCATGTCATACTATATTTCCATACATACATGCTTTGATGTTTGTTTATAATAAACATATGTTCATTATTATAAATAATGCAGTTAAAAAAAACTGCTGGTAAATTAATTAGTAGAAACGGCAAATTTTTAACAATTGTATAAATTACGTGACACTAGGAGTGATTGTTACTGTTGGTATTTTGTCAAATGAAAACGAATAAATTTACAATTACACACTTAAGTGATTCTGCGGCTCGTTATTGTAAACATGTTGAGCACATGCAAACATATAAATACATAAACTGTACATTTGTATATGCAATATGACCTCACTCTTTCTTTACTTTGGTAGCACTCTCAATCTTTTGTTTAAATAATTGTACTTATGAACAGTAATACAAAAGCAACAACAGCATTTCAGTTAAACAATAAAATTTGCAACATGGTTAAATATGCAACAGCAACAATAATATAACATGCATACGCACGCACATAAACATACACAAACACATTCTCAAAAGCATTTGTCCATGCACAACTATACGTTTATGTGTGTTATTATTACCCTGTAATATAAACAAAAGCTTTAACGCCAACACCAAAATAAGATATGAAAGGATATGGATTGTATGTATGTATGCATGTGTGTGTAAATTATTTTCTTCTTTTCATGTTTTGTAATGTTAAAAAAAAGATTTATTAGTTCCTTTCTGTTTGTTGTTTTGGGAAAAAGGATTGCTATGAAAATACAAATGTGTTTGTTTTTATATTTATACATAAATAAGTGTAACAGCAATAAATTTATTTTTGTAAATACTTTTATTTATTTGTTTTAATGCTGCATATGTACATCTATACATACATATTTTTTTATGAAACACGTATAAATTTCTGCTGTATTCTTATCTAAAGAAAATAAATTTTATTGGCTTAAGAAATATTTATTTTAAAATCAAATTAATGTAGAATTTTTAAAAATCCACATTTTGTTTTAAAATTTTTTAACACTTGTTTCCACAAACATTTTCGTCACACATGCATGGTCAGGTCAAAAGTCTCGACAAAAGTTTATTTTTTTCCTCTTCCTTTCTCTCTGGCAAAATTATTCCACCTTACAACATTTTACGCATGTTTTCATCTGCACATACTACATACATATGTGTTTACATATATGAACAGGAGCATGTGTGTTTATGTTTATATTTTTAATACATTGTAGACAGGGTATTACTTTAATTTATTTATTGGCATTTCATTGGCAAATTTATGCATACATATCAAAGCCAATGCCATAAATTTAGTAAAAAAGTGAAAATTGTGCATTTTCACAGCATGACTTGCTGCTGATAAATTTTTAAATATACGACACACTACTACTGTAAAATATAGGCAGCATTAAAAAAGGGATTTTCATTTAAAAAAAAATAGTTAATGGCAGCATAATGCCGCCATATAAAACATAAAAGCGTTATGCGACATACATACATACATTAAGCTTATACATACTTATATTTATAATAACATTCATTCATATGTATGTGCACATGGATTCTTAATTGTGTATAAAGTTAACCCCAAAAAATGCAAAAGCAGCAAAATAAAATAAGTCACCGTATTCTGCATCCGTTTAAATAAAATAATGTTGAAGAAACAATTTTGAAAACTGCAATACTGCTGAAATTAATATAAAATGGTTAACATGAAAGTGCTATTATCCCCTACAAAACGGTTTAACGGTGTATAATAGAAATACCATGTAAAGGGATTGAGCTCGAGAGTTTCAACAATTTTCGACATATTTCGTATTAAAAGCTTAATAAAAGTTGGTAATTTGTATGGCGGGTGCTCTTCCCCGTGCTCCAATTGAACTATCCCAATGTAGGGATTACTGTACAATTACTTTGAAGATAATTTTAGGCCGACATCTGTCACAGTTTCTCAGATTTAGCACAAAAAATAATTAATTAAATGAAAAAAATTTTAGTGGGTATACCACTTCCCCTGCTCCTATCCGAAAAAGAATTTTGCGCAATTTAGGTTCCTATCTTCAGAGTATCCGTTTGAAGTTTTGCGAACAAAGTGGCTGTATTTACTCAGATATTTTTTTATGCATAAATTTATTTAGTTATTTTCTTATTTATTTATTTACTAGCACGTGACCCGCTACTTCGTAAGCGCAGTTTTAGAAATATATTAAGTGAAGGTGATGTTTTGTGCCTTTATTTCTTGAACTATTATCAAATAAGCAGTACACAGAAAAAACTCCAGAAATTTTTTTAAAACAAGTACCTAGTTTTTTAAAATAATAGTTTTCTTCAGTAAATATTTTATTAGATTCTAATGATATTGCTATTTGATTTTTATGTCAAACAAAATAAACACAAAACCATTATTTATTTTGTACTCTTGTTTTTCTACCCCTTAAGGAACAGTATTTAAAAAAAAGTACCAAAAATATATTTTTAATTTTTTGAGACCTGCAAAACGCAATTTAAATGAAGTTTCTACCTTTATTGGTTAAGAAATTACAAAAAGTACCTAAAAAGTACCAAAATGTAATTTGTACCCTTTCTTCTATCCCCTAGGGTCTTAAGTTTTTAAAAAGTATAAAAAAATATTCATATTTTGTCAAGACTTGTCGAACGCAGTTTGAATTATGTTTCTATCTTTATTGGTTCAGATGATACAAAAAGTACGTAAAAAGTACCACTTTACAAATTTGTTCTCTTTTGTCTGCCCCTTAGGGTCTAGATTTTAAAAAAAGTTTAAAAAGTATATTCATATTTAGTCCTGACCTGTCGAACGCAAATTAACCTATGTTTTTACCTTTATTAAATAAGAAGTTACAAAAAGTACCTAAAAATTACAAATATGTAATTTGTTCCCTTTTTTGTGCCTAAGGGTCCAAAATTTTTAAAAAGTATCGAAAACATATTCTAACTTTGTCGATATCTGTCGAACGCAATTTATATTTCGTATTTATCTCTATTGGTTCAAAAGTTACAAAAAGTACCAATATAGAATTTGTACCCATTTTTTAACCCTTTTTTTACCCCTCAACGACCAAATTTCAAAAAAGTGGCAAAAATGTATTCATATTTTTTTAGTATCTGTCGATTGCATTTTGAACTATGTCTGTACCTTTACTTGCTTAGAAGTTACAAAGTGGACCTAGGCACTATAAAAATTTAGTTTTTACCCTTTTTTAGCCTTAAGGGTATAAAATTTTGAAAAAATTCCAGACAGGGGTCTGCTTATTTTTTGAGTAAAATACGATCCTTTTTAAATTTTGTTTCTATCGTTTGTAGTTTATGAGATATTAACTTTCTGATATTTCCATATTTGGCCCATTTTAAGCCCCTTCGGGTCCGAATTTCCTGAAATCCCGTCTTAGTGGATCTAAACATAAGGAAAGGTACCCACAGTCCAAATTTCAGGTCTCTAGCTCTGCGCGCTTGGGCTGTGCGATGATGAATCAGTCAGTCAGTCCGTAACGTTATTCCTTTATATACATATATAGATTTGTTAAAGGGCTTATGAACATAATCAATTATTTAAAAAAAAAGTACGAAGTAAGGTACCAACAACGAAGGCTCCCGACCTTTTTACCGTGATATGTGTATGGGGAAATATGCACGGATTTTTTCCTAAAAATGGGTTATTTTGAGTTTTCGCTTTTATTTCGTTCAATAGTGAACCGACTTTCCTGATTTTTAATAGCAATTGTCTCAGGTATATTTCTGACTATAACAAAACATTATTTGTGTGACCTTATTTGGATCCGGAAACTTGATTTCAACAGACGCGCAGACGGACAGACGGAAATAGCTATATCAACTTATCTTTCTATAAAGATCCAAAATATATATACTTTATTGGGTCGTAAGCGGTTAATAAAACCAAATTACAAACGGAATGACAAACTGATATGTTCCCTTATCACTATATGAAGGGTACAATAATAATATTCCTTTATTTTAGTTAACAGTTAAATATTAGAGAACGTCAACAAAACTTACATATATTTTAAGCTCTTGAAACTAACTGGTGTGATGTGTCATGGTTTTTTAAAAACAAAAACGATGATGTCAATTTTTTTCAACTGAAGCATATTTTCAGCCTATTTTTGTCCATGAAACTGAGCATTCTTCAGTCCCTAAAAAACCATTTACATGAGCGTGTGCGTGTATACGTGTGTGTGTTAATTTTGATACATAGAATTTAAATTGTGCGACTTATGGTTGAACGATAGTGATTTATTTGCAGTATAAATGGTGCTGTAGCAAATAAGAACCAAAAATAAATTTAATATATAAACCTGTATATGAGTGATTCTGAGGTTAAGGGCAAATTTCAACGTCCTTATTTAGTTTTTTTTTTTCATAATAAATAAAGAGTTTTGAATAGATTCCTTTATGAATTTAAATAACATCTTTTTAATTATCGTAGATGCACTCACTTCAATTTTTAAAATTTAAACTAAACTATGCAAAGTTTTTAAGAAATCCGACCATTAATGTAAAAATACCCCTTATTTTGCACTTCGCTTACGTTTTTTAATTTATATTTGGGACAAAATAGTTTTTAAACCAAACTATTGCGTAGTAAAACAGAGAGCATATACATATATATATCGAGCGAGCATATACATATATCGAAGCTATATAATGCCAAAAATGTTTAAAAAACTGACTTGTTTAGGTATTTGGCTGACGGAATTTTTGCATTCTTTTCTTAGTTATTCTTTTATCGTTCTATCTACAATTTTCTTTTTTTCCAACTTTACTGGAGAGATTCACAATGGACCTATAGGTCTCTCTCGCGGATTTCATTTGTCACTATCCTTTAAAACCCAATCTAATATAATCTTTCATTCATTTAATTATAGATAAAGAAATATTCACATTACGTTAAATACTGTTTTTGTTAGAAATTTAGACAAATTTATGGGATATTTGAAGATTTTGGTAAGAAATTTTTTTAAAAACAAAACAATATTTAGGAAAGATTTTTTAAAGTTTAAGAAGGTCCTGTAAGATTTTTTTTGAAAAATTTAACGCGTGTGATATATCAGAATCACCAATGTTAGTAAGTGTTTGTGTAAATAAACTTGTAAAATTGATAAATGTTCGGTTATGCCACATTTTATGCACTGTTCACCAACAGTTTGATGTGATATATCTCTGCAGGAAATGTGTGTCAATTGGTCGGCGTACTCGTTTTGTTTCAGGTACAAAACATGAATTGGTCAAAAGTTATTGGTCGTGATCGGTTAAAAAGGCGCTCCTCAGGTAACTGGTAAAAAAGGTGAATGAAAAAGATAAACTCACAAATAAAATGGTTTATTATTTTTTTGGTAAAAACCTTTCAAATTATTACATTTAATTACGTTTTGATGAAAAATGCCACGACGGTCACAATTTCTTTAAAGTTTTTCCCTAAAAAAGTATAGCTTTTTTTAAAGATAAAGTATTAAATATGATACAAAATTCTTTTAACCAGCATGTTAGTTCTGGATATATATTTAAAAACCGTCCAACAAGATATTCATTAAAATTAACAAAATGTTTTATTTAAACTCAGACATCAAAAAACTAACTTACATATTCGTCTAAAATTAAGTAGAATTTCTGTCATTTACAGCAAAACACAAAGTATTAGAAAAAAAAAATAACAAATTAAAATATTACTTAAAAATAACTGACAAAAATAACTTTAACTAAAAATCTGTATTTTTGTTTAGCTGAAGCTTTGAACAACCCTTTAAATCAATTTAAAAAAATTATTGTATTAAAATTTAACTGTTTTTTCATTTAAAAACAACTTTACGGAGTACTTTCTAAATAACTTACAGTCAGTTACTGTAATAATTTTTTAAGTAATAAGCCTGTTCTTAAGATTTTTTTACAAATACGATCTTAAAGTAGAAGTTCTCCAAAATTTAATTTTGTAAGGTTACACCGTCACAATTTTCTAGAAATTATTCTGAGCAGAAATCATGTTCTTTCAGTATCTTCCTACTTTTAAGCATTTGGAAACATATTTTCTTTCTAAATCATATCCTTTTTAAATAATAACTTTTCAATGAATGAGTTATAAGCCAAATGTGAGTAAACTGGCCACACTCGACCTAATGGAATTGCCCGTAGCAAAATCACAGAGTTTTGCACATATATACACACAGTATAACCTCGATTAACGAATCAACCGATAAGCGTAACTCCTCGATATTGGCAACACCGAAATTCGTAGCAGTGGTGATTTTGTTAACGCAACTTTTCAAAAAAACAAAGCCTCAATTAACGCAACTGTGCAAAAAAGTTATGTTTTTTACTTTTGTTTTTTTTTTTTACTCTAAGAATTACAAAGAATTTATGCGTATCTTTAGGTTTCTTAAACCAAGGTAGTTTTTTAAACAAGTTTTCTTTGTAAATTGTTGTTTTAGCTAAATAAAAAAATTCAATATATGTATGTCATCTAAAACAACATAGTCAAAAATTTCACATTTTTTTCTTTTCAAAAAAAAAATTTTAAATTTAACAAAGGTTTTTAAAATGAAATTTTCAGACAAACTCAGTATTTGAAGTCTACTTTATTTTTTTTTTTTTGCATACGACCCTTAATGTTTAACTTGGTAACAACCATCTGTGCACATTTACATAGAAAAATATTATTCTATATTTTCAAAATGTATTTTTGTTTTTATTTTATATTTTACTTAAAATAATTCATTTATTATTACATTATAAAAAATATTGATTTGTCTGCGCAACGACTTAGTTTTCTTCGCAGCAGCCCAAAATCTCTATTGGTTGCGTTAACCAAGGTTATACTGTATTTCAATCGCATATAAGCCGATGTGTCTATATATATATACATATATATTTCATCCGTACGCAGAGAGAACGGTTACAATTGTGATATCAACATTGCAGCTAAATGAAATGGTAAGTTGTTATACCTAACTTCATTAATTTTTGTTTTAAAATTTCGGTTTGGAACTTTAATATAAGGTTTCGACCAATGAATTATGTTTTTCACAACTGAATTTCCATGAATTCGAATATAGTACTCAATAATTCAATTAGCATTGATTTTGGGTACCAACACTAATCTTTTTTTGAAATACAATTAGGATGTTATTGTTGAAATTTAAAACGAATTAAAGACTTATGTATATGCTTGTGTATGCCTCACTATCACGTATGTATGTGACAAATTTACAAATAGATCAACATTATTTAACTTTTACAAAATAAACAAATCTTTTAGTACTTTAAGTAATAATTAAAAAGTATGAGTTAAAATCAACATTTCGTTTTTACTTCAAATTTATGTAAATTTTACATTTTTTACTTAAACGGCAACTGCAAAAGCGGGAATAAAAAATCCTACACACTTAGGGGGTGTAGAAAGTGATTTACTTAAATCCTTAAACTTTTATTGTAAAAGGGAAGAAAGATGTTTGGAAAAAAGAATTGCAAAGATTTTGTTTTTATTTAAAACTTTATAAAATGAGCACACCTGACGCATATTTCTTTTTTTCTTGTACCTGTAGTTTATGTAAGTATGTGTGTGTATATAAGAGTTGCACTAAAATTTACTTAAAAATGCCTTGATATTACTTCATCATGCTGTTTTTAGAAGTCGGTGTTGTTGCAAATAAACTGTATGCTTATCTATGTATGTATGACCTTATGTTTGTGTGATTATTTATTTTTTTTTTATTCACATTCTTTCCCAACAAACCAAAACTTTATACAAAAAGCTTATAATAAGTTTATTACCGTAATCCTTAAACCTATAAATTTCGAAATATGTATATATCAAAAGGATTAAAATTGCTAGAAAGTGCTTATAAACATCTTAAAGTCTAATGATAAAACAAACTTACAGAAAAACAGTTTCCTAATTATTATTGAAATAAGCTTTAATTTGTAATACTTTTTTGAGCTTGTGATAAAGGCAAATAATATGTTTGTTGGGTTACCTTTTGGTTTTCTTTATGTGTGTGTATGTGTTTTGATCTTTAAGTGTTTTTTTATATTTTCGTTCAAATAAATTTTCTGACATTTTCAAAGTTATTAGATTAGCATTACGTTTTCGCTGTTCTGCTTATGTTTATAAATTCCTGTGGAATGTTAAGTTTACTTTAGAAAATCTTAAAGATTCCCTATACACCCAAAAAAAGATATACATAGTTGCAATATTGGAAAAAACAATTGATGAAACATTATTTTAAATCTACTACTTTGGTAATTTACATGAAATACCAGTACAAAAGCTCTTAATTTAATTTCTCACTTAGAGACACTGAAAAATATTTTTTTTTAACAGTGTACATTTTTACCGGCCATAGCAGTATTGTTACAGTCCTTAAACAATTTGTGTTTCTTTAAAACAATTTATTTAGCCAAAAACTTAGAGGTAACACGTGTTTCATTTAAATGATTAATGTGTGTGAAATTTACATAATAGGTTTAAACTTTTGCTTCAACAACTTTTAAGGTATAAACTAAATATTACGCAGGTTTTTTATTAGAAGTGAATTAAGCGCAAAAAATAATTTGAAATAAAAATTGAAAATATAGTGTGATTTTAAAATTTTCCTGATTAAACTTTTCATCTTCTGTAGATTAAAACTGCACCAAAATAAAAATCATTACCTTAGTTTGTTACTGGATGACTTTTCTGAAATTCAAAAACATAAGAGTATTTTAAAAACATTAAATTGTTTAAAAGAGTTTTTTGTTATTTCTTCTATTATTGCTTTTCTTGTTGCTGAAAAAGCTTTTGTTTTCTTTACTTTTGACCTTAACGGTATTATCTAGATATCCAAAATGACACAAACTCCATTACAAAGTTATCTCAACACTTCACATACCCATTCTTTCACACAGTCAGTCCCTGGAACTTGTTATTTGTAGTATATCCTCAATACACCCAACTTAAATGCACATAAATACATAGAAACTCTACACATTGACAGTTAATTTTGCAATTGTATTTCAATAACAATAAATTTAAGCCATTCGACATGAAATACGAGCATGCAGTGAGTAAAATCCAATGCAGCAATGTAGTACGAATAGTGTGCAAATACTACACATTACAACCAAACAAACAACAGCAGTAGAAAAAACAAAATACAGTACACATTATTCGTTTGTGTGTATGTTTATTTGTATTTACAATATGCAACTTCTATTGTAAACAGTTTACTAACTACTACTTTAACACTGGTACCTAGACTAACGATTTTAAGGAGTTTATTGTCATGAAAAAAAATTAATAGATGAAAACAGAGAGACATATAATAAAAAAAATATTATTTTTGTAAAAATGTTTCGTAAATTATCATCTAATGAATTTTGATTTATTTTAAAATTCGTAGTTGTTTTAAGAAAACTTAAGTAGGATTCAGATGAATGGATAAAATAAATTCTTAAAGTTAGAACAGGGGACTTTTTTCTGTTGCGAGGCACTCACTGACATCATAATTTTAAGGCAGTCAATAATGACTTGCTGGTTTTTATTTTATAAAACATGGTTTAATATAATACGTCTAAAAAAAATATTTTGCAATTACTATCTTTAATTAGCTTTTAAATCAACCAAAAAACCATTTTTTAAACATTAACTTTTTAGTTGTGGTTAAGAAATTTGTTATATGTTTAGTTTTGGTAGGATGATATATTGGATAACTTTTACAAAATAGGTACTTTCAATATTAGTTGCTTAAGTACTAGGTAAGTTAAATTTTTTCACCTGCGTAGCTAGACAATTTACCTGGGGTGGGCTAAATTCTTCTTACTTCTTTCGCCTTTATTAAAGTAAATATTAAGATTGAAAATTTTTGGGTTGTATTAGCTCACCCTCATCTCCCAATGTTGAAGTAAATAATTACACAGTGAAACTTAAATATTTGCTGGACAAAAACCTATTTTTTGTACGGCCCTTTAACGTTTGACCGTAAAACCAGGATTAAATATACTCAAACATACTTAGGAGTATAAATGTCTCGACATATTTTACAGTTTGTATTTTATGTAGAGTTCACAAAATACCGTCTATGTTTTGCAGAAGAAGAGTAATGATGTTCACAAGAATGGTTTAAATAAAATTCAATACAAGCTTGTTCAAATGTTTTAAAACTGTAAATATGTAAGCACTCGTTTTTGTGTGTGTGTGTTTTGTCTAGTACTGTTTGCGGTAAAAGGCAAAGTGCAATCGAAAACTAAACCCCAAGTTAAGTACGTAAATATAAATATTAAATAAACATTCTTAACCATCATGCATTACGTAAATATTTATGTAAACATACAATTACACACGCACGTATTTGTTTACATGAATGTGTATACACGCTAAGAAAATATATGGTTGAGGTAATCATAATTGAAGAGCATCATACTTTGATTGAATTGTATGATTGTAGCCAAATAATGATCTTTACATTTGTCGTTGACAAAAAGAAATAAAAAGATTTACCCTCTTTTGTATAATATACAATAATAAAAGAGCGTTTCCTTCCAAATGAAAGATGGATGATGCTTGACCGTTAGTCAAGTGTTGTCGAACAGACTTTTATTACAAAAAAACATAGTGTATATGGAAAAGTAAACTTTGTCCTAACTTACAAAATTAAAAAGAGGGGAGAAAGATATTCCGTTTTCCTTTCCCATTATCATGTAAGTTAAATAGGTGATGTCTACAACCAAACGACACTATATATATTCAAGGAGCACTGATGATGAAACTGCGTAGCTGCATTCGAAAATGCATTCTACTCGGCTAGTATTGGAAGTAAACCCCTTCTTTTTGAAATAAAAGTTTTTTCAACAGTAACGGAAAATATTGATTTCTTCTAATAAAAAGAAATTATATAATGAACTTAAGCCAAAACAAAAAAAAGAAAAAGTTTGTATTAAAAACAATTAGTTCAACAAAAATTAAAAAAAGCACATATAGCCAGCTGTAGGCTTAGTTAGTTTAAAAAAAATCCTTTTTTTACAATTTTATGACCCCGCATTATAGGACCCTTTTTAAAAGGAACTCCAAAGTCCAACCAATCAAAGAAAAAAAACTATTATATGCTTTCGGCAACCAAATTTGATTGCATAAAAAAATATTATGGCTGTGGTAATCATGCGCAACCACGTTTTTTCTCTGCGTGTACTTGCAAGTATTACTGAGTAAGTGCCAATATATCTGATATATGCATATAACACTGTATGCATTTGTGTGTGCAATTTTAGCATATGTATGTAGAGTAAAATATAATTAAATTTTACTTACACATTCAGTCTAAAAATAAATATTTACACTAAACAATAAGTTTGTGTGTTCAGTTATATGTGAAATACATATGTATATATTTATGGCTTGAATAGTCCAACATTTGTTACACATATTATACTCTTCTCTGTTTTATTTTGAATGTTTTTGCCGAATAAAATCTGTATAAACAATAACTGCCCTTTTCTAGATATGAAAAACAATCAATGTAAAACTTAAAAACCAAGACGGTAACAATCTTCTTTTAATGCAACATTTTAAAGGATTTAAATATAATAACAGCTGCATTGATATGCAATAGGGCTGATTATTTTCTATATATGAACTTGGCTATTGGGGGTGTTTTGTTTATAATTGCTGTAGGAGTCTATTATAATATATTAATAGTACATACGAGTATACATGCATTTGTATGTATGATAAATACACATTCATTTATTTGTACTTTGATTAATTAACAAGCAATATTTTCATTTGTCAATGGGTTAATTTATATCCTTAAACTTTTATCATTAAGTTTAAATATGAGATTGAACTTAAGCAAGTAGACAATTTGAGCAAAGAAAAAAATAAACATTTATAGCAGGCCAAGACCGACCATTTTGTACCCTACATTACTTGCTTTTACAATCTTTCTTTTATGTAAAATCTTTTCAAGCCAAGTTTTTATGCAAAGCTCGATTATAGGAGGTAAAATATTGGACGAACATTTACCAAAGTTGAAATGTTTAAATTTTTGAATCAAAGACAACTTGTGCAAGGGCAAAAAGATTTTAATGCTAAAATAAACCCGCAGCTATTACGGGTTAAAATAATTATCGGAAGTAGGATTAATATAAGAGCAACGTAAAGTAAAATTAATATGAATAAGCAATTGCCATTATAATTTTCGAGACGTGCAAAATTTTATATTTAAAATAATTTAAGTTTAAATCAGCGACCCAGTTTTTTATTACACCCAGAAATATGGACCAACAGGCGGACGAACATGATAAAACCAAACTAGCGGGTTATTTAATTTATATGTCTATCATTAAAGGTTGTTGTAAGACTAACAGTCTTACACACATCAACACATACGCATAACACCATATATATAAACTTAAGAGGAAATAGAACGGAAATACGAACGGAAATGGAGGAAGGTGGTGTTAAAGCATATTTTCACACTCCACAACTAACAAGAAAATGAAGGAAAAACTATTATTTTAGGAAAATCTTTTACAGCTATTAAATGACCATTACTTTTATATTCTTTCCAATTGTGCGTGTTTGCATTTTTTTACCTCATATTTTTATACGATTAAATGTGTAAGCGTAGCCCTACCATACAACTATGGCCGACAGGTGCAGCCATAATGCATAAACAGGACATTTTTATTAAACAAAATATGTTGCGCACTAAAGCAAATACATTTAAGGGAGGGTTGGTAAACTACACACTACACATACTGAGGGCTTAAAAATATATTATAGAAAAAACATCCATCTAACGAAAAAAGGGGTGAGTTATATTTTTTTTTTTTTTAATTTAAAAATTTAATGTCTTATTGCAAATCTAAATAAATGCAAATTTGTCTAAAATTACATCAAATACGTTTGCTGAATGTAGATGCTTCTGATAAATAAACCTTAAAAGGTTGATGACCCGACGAAAAAAATTACTTTTAAAACCATTAAACACCTCATTAACAATTAAATATCCAACAATAAAAAGTGCATAAACCATCCATTAAAATAACAACAAAAAATATACAAATTCAGTTTTTTTTTCGTATCACAAAAGTGCTTCAATTATAGATAGAAACGCACACAATCATGGCATTATATCGTCAGTTTTAGCATCAGTTTTAACCAATATGACGGCTTTTTGGTGCCATAAAAAAATCACTTTTTTGGCTTAAAGCAGTTACAAGTTAAAAATATTGTGGGATTTAAGCATAATCAGGCACAATAATACGTTTACGTTTAAAGCAGAAGGATTTTACTGTTTGACATCTCTGTAATTGTATTATCCCAGTAAAAAAAGTGAGGAAAAAGAAGTAGAAAAAACCCAGAACTAGCTTACTTGAATCACTCCAAATTTTAAGGAAAACCCAATGATTTTTACATAGGGCTGTCATTGGAGGGATGCTATTTATTTTTGCCAAATTTAAACCGCATATAATCAACATTTTCGATGCTACAAAATTTCCATACTAAGGTGTTATTTTGAAGTAAATGTAAAACTTGAACTTTTTCGCCTTTAATTTGTGGGGAAAAAACACTTCTATTAAGGAAGAAATTTTCTGATCTAAAATGCGATTTTAATGTTCTTTTTATATCTAGTTTTTTTTGTAATATAAACCTAAAATTTATTACAACACTTAAACCAAGTGTAAATCGTTGCTCAATACAAACAAAACAATGACATCGGCGATTCAATTATAATGCCAGTTTTTATTTCTGCATTTAATTAAAAGCAACAAAACCAGAAAATATGCAATAGCATCTTCAGATGTGATTTAAATGTGGTCTGAAAAAGTTCGCATCAATTTTTTTTTTTTGCTGGGATGTTAAGCATCATCATCATCAAGCACATTCAACCACATAATGAAAGTGCTAACGAAGACGACACACACAATGGGCATACAGCATTGTTGCAACAAAAGTGTGCTTTAGTGTATTTTTATAATGCAACAACTTGTAGGCGGTACACGTTCATGGTTCAACTGACACACTTAATTGTTCGCTGCCAGTTGTTGTTGTTGTTGCTGTCCAGCTGACCAGCTCTTCATATGCCACGTAAATTGTCCCCCGAAAATCCATTTAAATTTTATGTTTTTAGGGATGTCGAACCGAAAATTACGAATCCCAGGATTATCGGATTTTTTTTGCCGACATCTGAGGGTGTTTATATAAATTGTTTTCTTAAATCTTTTTTATTATAAAATCTTCACCTACATGTGAACTAATAAATCTTAAAACTAAAAAATTAATACTCTCCCAGCCACAGTCAGATAAAATACTCAAGGAAAAAGTATAATGGCTTCATCTAATGGCAAGCGAGGATGACTCCCATATTGGAAAATGTTTTGAGGGAACGAGTTTGGATCTGCAATCTTATTTTTTAAAAAGTTTAATTTATAACTTTTTAAATAGCCAATAAGAAAACGGCACTACGAATTAACTCGTAAATGAAATAACTCCCAATTTTTTCCATAAAAGTTGGGAGTTATTTCGTTATGAAATAATTTGCGACTTATTTGATTTATATATGTACTTGCCTTAAGGAAGAAGAAATAACTTCTAATCAAAATTAAATAACTTTCAATATAATTTTTTTGGGAGTTGTTAATTTTTTTTTTATCATTTGGAGTTAATTCACAATTATTTAAGGTCAATTATTTTTAAAGGAAGTTACTTCATTTCATTATATCATCCTTTTTCACATCGTAAGTTTTCGTAGCTTTATAGCTGAAGTGTCATAAAATTTATATTAAATTTGGCGAAGCTCTAATTTGGAAAGCACTGAATCTTAAAGTCCTTTACCGGACGAAGGGTACACCAAATCCGGTAGATCGAATCCACTAGATAGGTTTTTATTTGCACCCGGTCGAAGGCTGGCTATATATGCCACCCCTTTTTTAAACACCGGAAACCCATGAATTGCCCAAAAATTAAAAACCTTTAAGTTCACGCGCCTAGCCTAAAGCTATAGCAAAGCCGGTGGTTTAAGTGCACTAAAGTTATTTTTTTCTGAGGGGGGCCGTCAGCCCCTCACACTGTGTGTTTGGAAAATAGTTTATGGATACGAAACTTCTTCGCGTTTTTCATATTTCAATTGGGAGTTATTTAATTTTTGTTATGGGTTATTTCATTACCGTTGAGAGTTATTTAATTTTTGTTGGGACTTATTTCATTGTAGGTTATTTCCTTTTTTTAATTATTTCATGGGACCTTGAAAAACATTCCGTTAATAAAAGAACTTTATACACGAGCAATTAAAAAAATATTAAACTGTCAATGTAAAAAACCAAATAAAAATTATTTTGATAAATTCATCATTTTTGCCTAATGCAAAAGGATGTTTTCTATCATACTAACGTATTTTTAAAAAGTTTTTGATTGGTTAAAGCTTGTTATTCTTAGAGGAATAAAATAAAAAAGAAAATAAGACAATATCACTGCAATACTTTATAAATTATCCATAAAATTTCCGTATCCCTTTTTTGAAAAATTTACAAATTCGGAAGGAATATAAAAAAACCATCCATTACTACAAGTTACACAGTGAATTTTGATTTGCCGAGTGTAGCTGAAAACTCAAAAAATTTAGATAAAAATAAACTGAAGTGCTTAGAATTTCATGATTTTTTTGATGCAAAAGTAAAAAGGCAACTAGACTTAAAATAATGTTAAAGCTAAATATTACATTCTTAAAACACATATTCAAAAGAAGTGAAAATTTTTTACTAAAAATAAACAAAAACTAAAGTCCCGGGATGCCAAAAATTTAAAAATGCAGGGCTTTTTGGGATTATAGGATACTTAAAAATCAATCCTGATCGTCATCCCTATATGTCATCAAAGCAAAAAGCAACTTAGTTCAACAACATTAATTAGCGTTCTTTGATGTTATCTCTTTCTTTTTCTCTCTGTTGAGTTCATCAATTAAATTAAGATAAAATTTAAAGTGAAATATAAAGCAAAATATAGGTCATTTACTAACAGCAGAAACACATTTAAAACTGCCGGCGACAAACATGTTAAATATAAAAAATTGTTTTTTTCTATCTAATAAAATAATCTTTTTATAAAAACTAATAACTCCTGTTTGTAAATTATGGTTTGTTTGACAAATTTTTTATGAAAAAACACCAGAATCAGGAAAAAATTATTTTAATTTTTGATAAAGCTATGTCTTGACGAGCTTACCGCCACATACTTGCATATATTGCTGCCACAAACATTTGTTTTATTAAATGTATTAAGATTATACAGAGTTAAAATTTACATCATAAAGTCATTTTAAATTAAATATAATAGAAACCAAGCAATTTCGACTAGCGCCTACTTAACATGATATATTATGAAGTTATCTTTAACGAATAGAGGCGTTTAACACTTTGACGTGCGTTGCATGATAAAAATATTTTAAAGCACAAAAAAAAGAAAACTAAACAAACGTGTTTTTTTTTTTTTTGTTGCAAATATGTATTTGTAAATGCGAATTGGAGTTGTTATTGTTTGTAGTTACATATGTATATTATGGCTTTAGGCTTTGTCAGCAATACCGGTCACTGAAAAAGGTTTGTTAATTCCAAACAAACTTGAAAATATTAATTTGTGTCTTTTGATATTTGAATTTGATTAATTTCGTTGTATACAATTAAGTTTGTGGTGGGGGGTATAATGCGATTATGCTGACGTTACAAACACCCAAAAATAATAGTCCAACGACCGACTCTGGATCGCTTACTGAGTCCAAAAAATAATTTACGTCTTCCTGCCTGAGTGTCCATGTATACTTTGTGATCAATTTGCAGTACGTTATTTTAAAGGTAATTCGATCAAAGAAGATACACGCTAGGTTTTTAGTATGATGATTTCAAAATTATGATTATCAATAAATTATTTCATCTAGTCGCAGGTTTGCCATTTTAGCACTTTAAGTGCTAGAGATCTAGTATTATTTTTTTGTTTAGCAATAAGCCCCTTCAAAAAAGTGTGAAGTGCCAGTTAGTACTTTTTCTTTAGCTGTAAATGCTTAAATAAGTACGTTGCAAACGTCATAGAATACAATTTATCTTACAGTTTTACTGTTATGCATAAATAATATAAAATAAAAGTTATTTTTAACAATAATACATTAAAAACGACTAAATAAATCGCTAAAAGTTCCACTTAGCTGATGCTAATATGCTATTTTTTTTTAAGTCTAGCACTATTGTTTTTACTTGTAGAAAACTTTTTATGGCAATACTGCTACTAAACCCAAATAACAGGGCAACCTATCTATCAACAGTAACTTAGTACCCTTTTCCCAGAACTCTCGCTAAACAGCCTAAACTGATATGAATTCAGCCAGTTATTAACGCTACCTTTACCGGAAATCATAAGACTCTATATACCCTATGCATGCTGGTATTGAATAGCAAAACGGCTTGAATTGGTTAAACAAAAAATATTTTTGTAAAGATTTTCTGCTGCAACATTTTGAATGAATCCCTTTAAAAGTTCTACTTCATAAAGTTGCATATTTGTACTAAATAGTAAATAGATTTTAGTGTAGGGAATGCTTGGGCAACTTCAACTTTCTTACTTGTTTTGTCTGCAATTGTCTTGTTGACTACGTTCGACTGCTTAACCGTTTGTATGGCTGTTTGCGGGATCGATTGCAAAACAAGCGACATTTAATGTCAACATTGTGGTTTTTCTTTTCTAAAGTGACAACAGAAATGAACCGTTTTAAATTAAAAAAAAAATTATATCTGCAAAATGTTAAAACAATTGAGATTTGAAAAATGGAATGGCAGGTGTCATTTGTCTAAGAATTCAATATAATAACAACTAAAGGATGTTGTCTAAATTTAAAATAAATATAAATAAAAGTAAATATAATTAAACAACGCCATTATTATTACTTTTTTTGTAAATCGTGTCTTTTTTATATTATTCTACTGCATTTAGTTGCATTACATTGGCGCTGTTAGAAACACACACTTGCCTAGTTACTATCTTAAAAAAGACCCTTTAAGGTGTAATTGTATAAATGCTTAGAAAGTTATCTATTGAGTGTGTATGTAAATACATTATATTTATATGTGTATAATGGTAATAAATCTTATTTCAATATGCCACTATGTCCATAAATACCAGACTGTCATTCAGGCCGTTACCCAACTAAACAACCAACTAACTAACTAGTCAGCAAGACACATTTATACATACATATTTGTATGTTGCCATTGTTAAATGTAGTCAAAAATAGAAAAAGTATGTGTGGTAAAATGGTGACTCAATACTTACACTTCTATAGTCTTGTAAAAAGAAAAGTGTCAGTCAGCATAACAAGTGCGTGTATGTCATACGATTCTTTGATAAAAAAAAAAAAGTTCCAAAGGAAAAAACATCTACAACTGAAAGATGTCCAACTTTGTTTTGATTCCTATTGAAAATGTGGGATCTAAAAAATATGTACCTGAGTGTCGTCATCAATAAAAGCCAATGCGAGAAAAGGAGGCAAACAAATATTTTTCTGATATTTTCAAGTGTAAATGAATTCTGTTGAAATCGAAAAGATAATAAATCTTAATAAATGACTTCAAACCATATTAAACAATACTAACACTAAAAAAAAAGAAAAACAAAGACGAATGGGCCACATAAAGAACGTATCCTTTTTCCAAAGTAAAAGTGATAAGAATGTAAATCATTTTAATGCTTAATTGAAAATTTTTTTTATTAACAAAAGAAATCAAAACTTTAAAATTTTAAAAATAAACCTGTTTTTAATCTACAAACAAAATTTTATTTTGTCACTTTTTTTGAAACTAAAACAAAATTTGTTTGTTTGAATATTTATTTGGGCGTGTTTCCTTTCCTTTCAAGCGACGTAAAAATATAAGAAGAAGAAAACATGGAGTAGAATGTAGAATTTGTTTAAGACAGCTCAACAAGACAGTTGAATATAAATCTTCGTAACATGACACTTTTGGCAATGAAATTAAAATTATGGTCAAGACTTTTGGATTTGTCGCATACTTATAACAAAAATTTAAGTCAAAATTATTTCAAAATATTTCTCTCTTTTTCTTGCTTGTATCAGATTGGAACACCTACCTCATGCTGCACTTATTAAAAGAAAATTAACTATTTTAAAGGTAAAAGTCACATGGATGTCAAAAATGTGTCATTTCTTATAAGTCTTACAGCATAACTACCTCTGTGGTTTCTGTGTGTTTTTTTTACTTTTTCCTTTAAAATTGTGCTTTAAGGCCATATAATAATGAAGCTACTTGCCTAAGACATAAGCAGGCAACAGTTAAAGATTTAACAGGAACAACAATAAGATCAAAAATACTTGAATACTCGTATAATAAAAAATTATCTTAAGTGACACGCGTGCTGTAAGCAACAATAATAAAGCATAAAGAAATGTTTACAAAAAGCGGTAGAACATAATAAGTCAAGTTATATAGTTTTTATGGATACCCCACCCCACATACATGATGGGGCTATTATGTGTTTGTACAGATGTTTGTAACTCCCCGAAGTAATAGTCTGAGAATCATCTTTAATTATACCAATCGACTCAGAAACACTTTCGGAAGGTATTTCATTTGTTCCGTGCATTTATACTTAAATTTAAAATACAGGTCGTTTTTCAAGAAATTAAGAACACTTTTTTGGCATTTTCTAACATAGTCCCAATATAAATATCTTTCCCGAATAAGTATATTTTTTGATATAGCAACTATACAATTTCCCTGCCGGAGTAAGCCTTTCTGAATATAACTGTCTCAAATATTACTCTACAATATGTTATTAAATTTTGTCACGTTGTGTGGTGTAAGTTTTACATTGGTCAGGATTGATTTAACACTTTAATGTTTTATTATTAAAGCTGTAAAATTAATTTTAATTTTACTAAGCAACTCTATGTTTTTTATTAAAGTTGCCTTTTCGTCATAAACGCAGTTAGTCGTTTGTCATTAAATAACTCATAATTTTTTTCACGAAATGACACCTTTTTCAGTTTTTAAAGATTTTTGTTTAACTTTTCGTTGTTTCTCTTCATTCTCCACTTAATGCTTAAACTTTGAAATAACTTTAAGAGGCTTTTTTAACATAAAAAAAGTGAAAGAAATGAAAATATTTTGCAAAGGAATTCTTATGCGTGGGTAAATCTCTGTTCAAAATCTGCATAAACGCATATAAAACTGTTAACTAACTCAATTTTGTTGCTGTCAGTTTTTGTTTAGCTGGTGTTTTGTATTAATTTTTTGTTTGTGCTTTTGAATGGTTTTGAGATGTGACCACATGGACTTCTGGCTTCATCGTTTTAATTTTATATTTTTCGTTTGCATTTTGTTTACGTTTGTATTAATAAAATTCCAAGTGTACTGCATGGTTGTTATGGTTTAGTTGTCAAAAAATATCTGATTGTTTTTTTTTGTAATACGATCAAGACCAGACCATAGAAAGGAAAATTTGAATAGCAGATATGACGAGAAAATAAGCAACAAATAAAGTAGAGAAACCGAAAAGTTAAGCAGGCTTTGAATTAAATCACAGTAACACAGAAAGTTGATATTTATTTTGTTGTTTAGTATAGTTTTATCTGCCACATATTGTTCATAGAAATATTTAGCGACCTTTGTCTATACTAACTTAAGTTGTTAATAATATTCTGCATGTTATAGTGGTTCAACCCCGACCATATTATTACCTATAATTTTCATTAGTTAACGCTGGTAGCTTCAGAAATTGGCCGATAAATTTGATAAATAAGAGTCATTTGTACTTAATATTCGATTATTTTCAGGCGTTGCAAGCACCCTATGTGGTTTTAGACTTAAAAAGTTTATACACAGTCGTGAAGTAGAGGCCTGGCATATTCATTATGTAAAAATATTCGGTAAACTAAAATTTTTTACTGTTTGAAACATTTTATAAAAATCAATCATCGATTTTCATGAAAAAATCTTAATGGGTGACGAGGCACATTTTTATATGCATAGATATGTGAATAAACAAAATAGTCGGTTCTGGGTTTGCATCTATTAAAGGTCTATGAAAAGTCTGGTCAGGAAGAATCATTGGACCTTTTTTTTTGAAACTGAAAACGGCGTAACGGTTGCTGTCAAGGGGGAGCGATATCGTGATATGATTGAAACAACTGCATGCTTTAGGCTTTAATATGTGGTATCGACAAGATGGTGCCACATCGCACCCAGCTAGGATTACAATGGAATTACTGCGATACCTCTTTCCACAACAAGTTATTTCAAGAAATAGTGATATTGATTGGCTACCACAGTCGCCTGATTTGACTGCTTCGGACTTCTTTTTGTGGGGATATCTGAAAAGCAAGGTTTATGCAAACAAACTAGAAGCACCGGAGCAACCAAATATTCGTGATAAAATTAATGAAATACCGCGTGGAATGTGTGAGAATGTAATAAAAAATGTGCTCAAAAGAGCTCGCATTTGTACTTTATTCATAATTGCCGACATTAAATAAAACATTTATCAGAATAAGATCCATTCTCTTTCATTTAATCAAAAATTATACACAAACAAAGTGGTATACCTTGCCGGCGGACGTTGTCTGACAGACATTTTAAAATTTTTTTACTTTGGAAGTTAAGTCACTTTTGCATGCAATTTAAGTAAAATTTGTAAATTTTTCCATCCAACTAAATTTAACATCCTTTTTGTCAACTTCCTGTCAAAATCTATTTGGAACTTTTCTTAATCTTAAAGATGTCATAACCAATCATAATGAAATCCAACAAAGTGTCTATTAATAAATCTAATCAGAATATAGAACTCTTATGAATCTTATATCGTAAACGATAACAGGTAAGTAAAACGAACACAAAATAAAGGTTTTTGGTGGTGAAAATCTTCAACTAAAATTTGTTTTTAAACACAGAGCCAACATACACACACGGTACACAACACAACATTAACATATTTGTTTAAGAGAGAATTATTTTTAAGAGAACCCAAAAAGAGAATATACAATTTTTAACGCTTGCCGAAAATAATTTACCTGATGATGATCAAGAATGATGATGTTAGTGATTTTATTTGTGTGTATATTTTAAGACCTGTCAAATCGTAATTCAAAATGGGAATAAAGCGCGGCTGCCAGACCTGATCATTTATTGTATTATCAGATCTATTTTTTCCCCACAAAAAATTGCCAACAGGTATCAATTTGTTCCTGTGTAATGTTATATTTTGCTTCACAAGGATTTTTACTTTTAATAACGGCGTTTACGAACTAAGCAAGGCCTTCTTATTTTAAAAAACAAAAGGACTTATATGGTAAATTAACACCCAGGGGGAAAACGGCAATCAGACCGACGCTGTCCCGACGTTGTTTGAGAACTTCAATATTAAAATAACATAAATTTACCAAATTTTCAATGTTGTCTCGGTGTTAAAATGATTACACCAAATAGGCGTCTTTTGACTCTATACATGTGTAAAAAGTAGAAGTTAACTTCCAAAAATCTTACAAGCGCATCTAAAGAGTCATTTGAGTTTGTAAATTTTTATTTAACTAAAAATGTAAAATAATTTTTTTTAAAAGCAAATTTGGCATATATACGGTAAGGTTGCGTTTTTGTTTCTACAGTATTGTGGCGGCATAATATATTTTAGAGTCGAAATATTTAGAGCATCATTTTAGAATCGTATTTTTTGCCTGTAGGGACCAAAAAAACTATTTTTTTTTAACTAAAAGCAGGAACACAAAGCAACATTAGAGAGTCAAGTTCAGCATGCCCTATCGATGGTATTAAACTATTTTTTTTTAAATCAAGTGCTTTTTTAATTGAGGACTTTTAACTTTTTCTCAAAATTTATTAATTTTTTTGCAGAAATAATATTTATTATTTAGTTTTTTTTTGCATCAATAAAAATTACCTTTGACGACCACTTGGATTTCTTTATTGGTCCGCTAAGTTCAAAAGCAGTAGAAGTTCAAAACTTTATGAGTATGTCACAATAAACACCAAACAAAATATCTTTAAGTCATTTTATTATTATCTTATTGAATTCCAAACGGTCTCAGAATTATTCAAATCCCAATGGTAAAAAATTCAAATTTTTGGGGAAAATTGGAAAATTTTTATTTTATAAAATTTAATAAAATAGAGAAAGTTAGACAAATTATTAAGAATAGACCGATCACAAACAAGTAAGAGCGCTATATTCGGCTGTGCCGAATCTTATATACCCTTCACATTGGTCTTTAAATATACCCAGCCGAGTAATTTTGTACTGCAAACAATATAATAAAAAACCTTGTGCGAGTTTTAAAGTTTATAGAAAAAATAACAAAATTTTAACGTTCGTATGAATAATAGAAATAGATGAAGAAGATTTGAGGTCGAGAGTTTTTAAAGTTTTCGACATTATTCATATTTAAAGGTTAATAAAACTTATTAAATGTTCTAGTCCCTCTGCTCTTCACCAACTTTTTCACCAAAATGTATGAATTATTTGATTATTACTTTTTGTAGAATATTCGAAGTCGATAGCTGTAATAGTTTTCCAGAAGTAGCGTATCGAAAATTTTATAAAAATTGTTAATTTGTATGGGAGCTACCCCTTCTTCACCCCCCATCCGGAAATCTTTTTCTTCAGAGCGTAGCCCTTAATGCCAATTACTTTTTGTAGAACATTTGATTTCGATATCTGTTATAGTTTCCGAGATATAGCGTATCGAATATTTCATAAAAATTGTTAACTTGTATGGGAGCTACCCCTTTTTTTGCCCCCACTCAAAAAAATTTTTCTCTAAAGCGTAGGCCTTCTTGCCCAATTACTTTTTGTAGAAAATTTCATTTCGATATCTGTTACAGTTTCCGAGATATAGCTTATCGAATATTTTATAATAATTGTCGATTTGTATTGGAGCTACCCTTTTTTTTGCCCCCACCCAAAAAATTTTTTCCTTAAGGCGTAGCCCTTAACGTGCAATTACTTTTTGTGGAACATTTCATTTCGATATCTGTTATAGTTTCCGAGATATAGCGTATCGAATATTTAATAATAATTGTCGATTTGTATGGGAGCTACCCCTTTTTTTGCCCCTACCCAAAAAATTTTTTTCTTTAACGCGTAGCACTTAGCGTGCAATTACTTTTTGTAGAACATTTTAAGTCGATAGCTGTTATAGTTTACGAGATATAGCGCATAAAATATTTCACCAAATTTGTGCAATTGTAGAAAAAATACCCCTTCCCCTGGTCCTATCTGAAAAAAATTTTTCCATTATTTAGGTCCCTTCTTTTGGAGTATCCGCGCCAAGTTTTGTGGCAAGAGTGACTATACTTACTGAGATATATAGGGATATATGCACGGATTTTGTCCTAAAAAAAATGGGTTACTCTGGGTTTTCGCTTATATCTCGGTCAATAGTGAACCGATTTTATTGATTTTAAATAGCGATTGTCTCCAGGATATTTCTAATAGTTTGACACCATTAACTGGTCTGTATCTTTTTATTTGACTCCGGAAACTTGATTTCAACAGACGGACAGACGGACATCGCTAAATCGACTTCCCTATCTATAAGGATCCAGAATATATATACTTTATGGTGTCGCAAATGAATAATAAAGAAATTACAAACGGAATGACAAAGTGATATATACCCTATCACTATGTGAAGGGTATAAAAATGTGTAAGACCGATACATACATATGAATATCTCAATAGAAAGAATATTTTCAAACTGAATTCTATTTTGGATCTGAGCTGATTTGTATAATTTAATGTGGGTGTCAGACTGTGTTTGGGAGCTACACACATCTGCATAAACCATGACCACACATGTTGTGTAATCAAGTTATAGTGGCCCAGGCCTGACCGTAATATACCCTGCATCACAATTTATTTCACATTAAGTTCAAACATATTCTAGAATTTATGAAGGACAAAGTGGTTTTCGGCAGTGAGATTTACATATGTATATGTATGAGGCCCCTGTACAACTGTTGATGGTACCAAGCTGTGGTTAAAACATTGATTTTGCTCTGATAATTATGTGTTACAAAAACCCATAATAAAACTTGTTAATGAGCTTACAACAGCAAGGTTGCCTTGGATTAAAGAATTAAGTTTTGTATCAATATATATATCGAGGTGTGTGCAGCCTATTTCGCCCATATGTATATTATTTCATAAATAAGTTATGACTAAATAAAGAAAAGTTACAAATTAAAAGAAATGTTAAACAATCAAAATTTGTCATTCATTTAATCATTTAAATTTTAATGGCACTTAAAAAGTATTAAAGAAAACGTCATACATCACTTTGCAATATCACATGAAGAAATAAAAAATCCTTAAGAGTTTGTTCAAAACATGTAGAAAGACCATAATTTACTTTAAGTTTTTGTTGCTGCTATTTTACATTTAGTGATAGTTTATATCATGAATAGAAAAAACTTATTTTGAATTAGCATTCATTATCTATCCTTATCTTTCACAAAATATTACAGTGGAAAAAACAATTTCAATTCATTTTACTTTGCTTCGTATAGCTTGAAGTATAATTTTTTACCGATTAGTTTGGATGCCAACAAATGTTTTGTAGTCTGAACTAGGCCTGTTCAATAAGTTTAGCAACAGAAATTTATAACTATTATGACAAGAATATAAAAATAATATCTTTTTATTTTTACGTTCCATTGTATCTATGTGTGAGGTAAAAGCAATAAATAATAACAACTTTACGCATAACCCTCGAAAGGTATTATGGATCTATAAAAATTCTAAAAGTCTTGTATTAAATATTTTGTATGTAAAATAATACTGGAACACGTCTAAACACCAACTAAACTACTTTCGAGGTTTTGCAAAAAAATTGAAAAGATTTTTTTCTTGCCGTTATAGATCCGAAATATGACGTATAAAAAAATTCATCAAATTGTTCATTTGTATGGGGGCTATAACTCCCCCTGACCCTATCCAACTAATTTATCTCCAACATGTGGGCATTGTTGAACAATTAGTGATTGTAGGAAATTAAAAAAATTATGGCGTTGCTAATGGATGTTTCAAAAATTACAAACGGAATGACAAACTGATATTTGAAAATGTAAAATATGCAAGAAATTAAAGTAGCTGGACCATATAATGAGAACACCGCAGAATATATTGCACGAATGGAAATTAAATTTCTAATTAAGGCTCTATACGGCAATGTAAATCGCCAGATAAGAAAAACAGTTTTGTATTTTGCAGAATATTGAATGGAATGGAAAGAGCGCTTGTTTTTCCTAAAACCCTATGACTAAATTTTTTTTATATATTTAAGGGATTCATATTATGTCCTATTGTCATAATGTTATAAAATTTCATAATGGTTTAAATACCTTTACCAACTATTGGACACTCGGCGCAGGTGTATGTGAAATTTTTATGACGATTCAACAAACATACCATACGAGTTAGTATTTTTTGGAATTATTTTTGTAGGAAAAACAGTCACAATGTTATAAAACTTTACAATGGCTTAAAAACCTTCATTAACTATTAGACACTAGGCGAGGGTGTATGTTTAATTCTTATGACATTTTAATAAACATAACATACGACGTAGTATCTTTAAGAACTAATTTTGTATAGGAGACAACAAAAATGTTTTAAAGCTAATGTGAAATTTTATAATATTATGACAAAAGGACCTTGTGAATCTCCTTAATTTTTTTTAATTTATGTTTATATAGTGGTAGACATTAATATTCAACTTTTTTATTATTTAGATGTATCAAAGTTGAAACAAGTACTATTGTAACTTAAGTAGTAACAGTTTTAAATTCCTATATTTTCTCATTTTTTCAAAAACTTTTAAAAAATTTTTGCAATTTTATATAAACTAATATAAATGAACACACCTATTATTCAAAATAATTTTCTACTATTAATGCTAAATTAAATTATTCCAATTTTTGTATTGTTTTTTGGGGTTAATGGTGTTTTTTGGCGATCATCATTAACTCTTTTAAAAAAAGCAGAAGAGCGGAACACAAAAATGTTTTCTGTATTTTTAGTTAATTCTTATAAAATTAGGATAGAGAAATATTTCCTTAAGAAATCTATTTAAACACAAACGGAAACTTCTGAAAAGTCAGAGTGGTGGCAGATCATAAAACATGTTTAGCGAGTGCGCTTCTGTGTTGTAAAGCATCAAGAATTAAAATTTACCGCCGGCATTTTTATAAAAACTGAATTTTATACGGAGCGAATATTTTTTATTTTCCTTAATTTAATATTCCCAAATACATACATACGTACGTACATATTTACATCACACTTATTTACGTATTGAATTTGAAACAAAATTTAAAAAGTGAACGTATCCAGAAAGCTTTTTTGTGCTTAAAGTTTGTCGGTATTTTGCTTCTTTTTGTATTAACAAACACAATAAGCGTTAGCAGCGTTCAACGATGTTGGCGATTTTGACGGTGACGCTGGTGTACATACAAACATACATATGTATGTATAAAGGCAAAAAGCAAAGAAAACTGTTTGTTATTGTCCAAACAGAACATTTTTGGCAGTTAATAAATTTAAAAATAAATTGACTAATTGCATACCTACAGCAAAGCCAAGCAACTGAAAATGTAGATAAAAATGAAAAAAAACAAACAAGAGAAAAAAAAGTAAGACATTAAACAGTGTGTAAATGAAATGAAAATTATAATAAAAATTAAAAACAAAAAATTATAAAGTTTTTATATGTTTAAATAAATCTTTAACAAAGAAAACATTTCATAGAAATTTAATTAATGACTGTAGTCTCGGTGTCTCTGCAGAGTTTGTAAATTGCAGAAGCTTGTATGTTTGCCCGTTTAGCACTACAGTTTGATTGTAATAATCGTTGAATTATTCTCTTAACCATGTACATAGGTATGCATGTATGAATGTATGTATTTTGTACTTGTTTGTATAAATTATGAGTTTAGCTTTCATGTTAGACTACCATCAAATAACAGATAAACATCAGCTCTGTTGAATTGTGGTTTTTATAAGTTTTAAAATATTTAATACTTATGATGTATTTAATGCTAAAAATCAATTAGAATTATTTTGCCAAAAAGATTATGCTCATATGAAAATGTTTGTTTAGTTGCATGTTTATTTTTAAACAAACAAATTTATATAATAAAAAGAAAATGTTTGTGTGTTTTACACTGCTATTATGGTTTTTGGTAAACAAGCAATTGTATATTCTTATTTAACTTTTAATACTTCTACACTTTTATTAATAAACAGTTTAGGAAAATATCGCTTATAAATCCATATAAGACCGGTAATGTTCAATTTGCAGTGTAAATCCAATTGCAGCGTTAAGCCACAAGCGATGTTTGTTCTTGTGTGCAGAGTAAATTTATATGTAATAAAATATCAAGGGTCAGGGTTACTAATATCTAAAATTATTCACCTTAATGGTTTGGCTTAGTATCATCTTAATATCAAACTGTATTATTTTATTGATAAATATTGACAATACAAAAAACTGTGCTAAGCAAAAAATCCCTTGATTCCCAAGATGATAAGAATTTAGACGTTTAGTAACAGGTAGCAACTAAAAATGCTCAAAATAGCCACTAGAAGACTGTGACTGTGTGACTTAATAAATATTAGCTTTTGAGGGTTTTAAACTTTAAATCATATACTGTAGAACTTTCTTAAGAGCACACATAACTCTTTTATTGGCTTGGGGTCTCCACGTAGCAATATTAATTGCGGCAATGGGCAAAGCCGATTGCTTTCATACAAATTGCGAAGTGTAGACCAGGAACTGTCATATGCAGCAATCCACTGCGCAATGATTGCTTCAGTGATCGCGTAAGCAATTATTGCCGATCGATTAGCAGTCATTTTAGTCTTTTCGCCATTTTAGCTTATAATTATAAAAAAAAATGGATAATATATTGATATAACTTATGAGAAAAATATTTTGTAAAATTTTGTTTTTATTTTTAGCTTATTTAAAACAATTTTTAAATTTTTCTTATAGTGTATCAGGCTAATTGGTTCAATTTTATTGTGATAAGATTTTTATTAAAGATCTGTCTTGAAAAAGTTTAGTTTCCCGACACTAGCCCAGTGGAATGCTGCCTTCATACTCATCTAAATGGAAGTGAATTAGGAACAAATAAAGTAGTGAGATGAAGAATAAATAAAAGAAAAGGTGTTTCACAGTTACTAGTTTCAACAACACAGTAGACGCCCGTGAATTAGAGCTTGCACGCATGCTCTGATATCAGAACCGCCAGTTTTTATTATCACAATTAAAGGGTCGCCATTGTGTTCCAATCAAAAGGTCTTAATTTGTTGGACAGTGTAATTTTAATTCTTTTTACACATACATAAAATTATTGGCTTCCGTAAAAAAAGAAAAATGATTTTTCCGAGTTTTGGCCCATATGTGCTGCAAAATTTACTTTTATGCTCCTAATATGGTTGATAGATTCTTTGTGAAACCATTCGACAAAAAAAGTTACACTTACAAGAGTGGAATTTCTTGCAGCAGGTGGCAAAGGAAACACGTAGGTATAATGCGTCTGTGCAGATGTTTATATCGCCCAAAACGAATGGTCTAAAACCCACCATCAAGTATAGCAATCGAAACAGAATCACTTACTGACATAGGCCCCATACAAATGTCCTCCTGAAATAAGCATTTTGGACTATAAATGTTGCAGACATGATTATATTTATGCCACCAACTATTTATTATACTGAAGGCTAAAATTTGTGCTATTTTTTTAAATAGCCCCACAAAAATTAAGTGTAGAGTATAATATATTTATTTTGACCTTTTTCTTAAAAGCGCACCAGCCATACACATCAACTTTTTTTGGAATTTTTATTTGGTAAAGAATTAGTTTAGATTTTTTATTGCAAAAAGCACAAAGTTGTGGAAAATAGTGAATCTTGAACTTTATTAACCCAGAAATATTTACAAAGAAAATTGTTTTGTTTAGTTACTTCTTGAAATAGAAAACCATTCACACATACATATCTCAACTTTAATATTGATAGACCATAACTCATAATTGGTTTTTTATGTTTCGGTCAATGATCACATGACCTATATGTATATATATTTTAAAAAAAATTGAGTGAGGTCTTTTTTATATTAAGGTAAGGATATGTATAAAGCACGGACAAGTTTTTAAAAATGACTCAAATAATACCTTAAGGTATTATTAAAATATTTAATATTTTTGATCCAAACTAGGACTTACGAATGTATGTGTAGATAAATTAAAAATTGTATTTTTTTTCTGCCCTAAAATTTACACCTGAGAAAACCAAATAAAGTTGTGGGGGTGTAAAAAACTATTTTGAAACAGCAAAGAACTCGGAGAAAAAAAAAACGAAAATCTCACAAATATTTATATATATTTTTAGAAAGAGCCAAAGTATATAAAAAAAATGAAATAATGTTAGTTGGTGCTTAAAAACATTTTCATAAACGGATGATGGTACAAAAGTTGTTTTACACATGTGTTTGTTGGTAAGTGTACGTGAAGTTGTGTATTGGATGTCTGAACATTTTATGAGCTGTTAAGACCACTTAAACTACAAAACGCTCCCCAGTTAACCATTGTGAAGTGTGTAAAATCAAATATGCGTCCGGTTTATTGCTTGTGATGCTGTTATGTTTTTATTTGTATTTTTTTATTAGTATAACAAACAACAACGACGTCAGCCAAAGCGTAAATGTTTCAAACAATGCCCTTCATTGTTGGTGATGATGATAATAACGAAAACGATAATTACAAATGTTGGAAGGATTTTTGTGACTCGGATATTGCTGTTGCTTCTGTTAGCAATGTTGTTAAGTAAATGTAAAATTGTACTTTTTATTAGTTGTATACATGTTGTCATCTTGATCTTGCTTTTAGGCTTTTTTTATTATGATTAAACTAATAATTTTAAGCAGTTAAATGTAAATAAACTTTATCAGTTAAAAAGCATTCACTTTATTAATTAATTTTTGTATCCCTTTAAAGTTTATAATTCTTTTATTCTATTTATTGTATTGTTTATTCATAGTTCATTGTTATTTAATTTATTTGAAGTATTTAATAAATAATTAACTTTGTTTCTTTTTCATTTATTGACTGACTTTAGCCTTTTGTTGTCCTTGCAAACACATAATTGTTTACATATGCTAGATTTTTATTTACTCTCCTTTTTTTCTTACGGTTACTGTTACATTGTAACCCACAACGGCAAAAAAATATACAACGAAGGGAAAATGTTCAAATATCCTGAGTATTTTGTCGCATTTACATGAATAAGTATGTTCTTTGTAGACATAAATGTGTATGTTTGTACGCTTGGTTTGTATATATATTTTTTTCTTTTTTTAAACATACATACATAGAAATTTTTGTCGTATTGCAGGTGCTTTTGTTTTGGCCATATCTATGTATCTGCGTCCAACTGTTTGTCTGTCTACTTACATGTCTTTACTGAGGCCAGCCTTACTTTATTTATTTGTATTCGTTTTAGTTCTTTTCCCCGAGCCGGTATGAATGACCTTTTTGGTTTAGAAAACCCTTTGTGCATAAGGTTATGTGTGTTTGTACGATAGCTCTGTATGAATATGAATTATTGAAATTATATTACACAAAAACAACGCTCAAAAAACAATAATAAAAGCAATTTTGGTTGTATGCATTTAATTTTAATTTTTTTCCATGTTGTCAACCACTTTACAGTGGATACTGAAATTTGGATTTCTTTTTTTTTTTTCTCTAAAGGGTTCTAAGCCATCCTTATTCATATTTTGAATTTGCTGGTGTTTAACTGTATTTAACTAAGGATATAACAAGTACTAATGGTGGTTATTTATGTAGTATTAACACTCCAAAAAGGGTTTAACGAAGAAAAACAAATAAAAAATTACATGAAAATTACAAAGTTTTTTTTGAAGATAAACATAATCGCTATAAAGCAAAGTGTCTCACTAACCTGATTTCTTTTCAATAATAATTATTGGACAACAATATATTCGGCTAGAGCGAATATTATACACCCTTCGCTTTAGAAACAACATCAAAATTGTATACAATTGTTTTGCAAAAGCGTTGCATATAATTATGTCATTAAACCGTTAATTCTTTGCTCTTCCGAAACAAGCATTTTACACTATAGCTATTTCATATATAGCTCAATTTTCATTAAATTTTGAAAATATTGTAAATATTAATAGCATTTTGCCGCAAACTGTTGCATTGAATAAAAATATATGTTCATTTTTTTTTCCATGGCCCCCATGGCCTCTCGGATTAAGCATTTTGTGTTATGGTTCTATTTCTGTCCGTATCCCCATAGTGTCAGTTAAAACAAAAACCGGGTTAACTCCACTCATAAAAGTCACCCTGGCCTACGTTCATTCTGTACATGTGGTCGTATTTAATATAAATTTGATTGTTTGGTAGGGTAGTACATGATCAGGATTGACCGACCATAAATTTTTTACTTGTATTTAGAATCAAAATTGTTTAATCCTTTGAGATTCTTAAGGGTTTTTTCTTTAATATTTATGTTTATGTAAGTCACCGTTATGGCAGTTTTCAAAACGTGTTTTAAGTAGCTCTCCAACAGACTGACTTGTTTTTTACGTATCTGTAAGCGCAGTTTTTCTATAAACGTCCTAACACTGTTCTTGAAGCTCAAATTAATTTTACAAGTGTAACGCAACAAAAGAAAAATTCAATTAACGTTTTGAATATGCATTTATTACACATTTTCAACAATAACTATTTATTTTATTATGTGTTGTTAAATGGTAAAAAAACGAGTAATGATGTATTTAAAAGTGTTTTTATTAGTGGCGGTGATGGTGGTGGCATGTTACTTTAGTAACTGTAATGCCACAAAAGTCAACATATACAAAACAACAAGTGTAGTTTTTTATTGCTATAAGGTGTATAACTAACATCCGTCAGAACGTATACAACACGAATATTGCATGCACTGTTAGCTTTAAGCGTATGGGCATTTCCATGCTAAGATTTCAAAAAAAACTTCATTCAAAATTTGCTGCTGCTTAAGGCTTACGAGATTGCATTTCAAAAAACGTTAAAATATTTATGTAGAGAAATTTTTTTTTTTTTTTTTTTCTTTTTTTTTTTTCATATATTTTATTATTGAATCTTCGCTTTAGCGAACTAACAATAAGTGTTCAAATCTTAAAACTAAGTAGTTAATACTAGTCCAGTCAGTACCAGACTAAAATTTAAGTTCTCACAATAAAATTAACTAATTTCAAAGGTTTCATCTAAGAGCAATTGTATCCCTTCTTTTTAGGCGGGTGTGCCCACTATGTTGCAGGATGCTTCGAGCGAGCGGATTTGGATGTGATTCCAGCTTATTTAAATACTTGTCCACATATTTCAGGATTTCGCATTTTACAAGTGGAACTTCTAGATCCTTGTGGATGTTGCTGTTTTTGATATACCAAGGAGCACCAGTTATCATTCTTAGAATTTTGTTTTGGCGGCGTTGGATTTTTTCTATGTTAGAGGCGGAAGCAGTACCCCATAATTGTATACCGTAGCACCAAATTGGTTTTAAAATCGAGTTGTAGAGTAGAAGCTTACAATCAAGACGTAGCACAGAGTTTCTACCAATTAGCCAGTGGATTTGAGCAGCTTTAAGTTTCATTTGCGTCAGCTTAGCATCTATATGAGGCTTCCATGTAAGGCGGCGATCTAGGTGAATACCAAGATATTTTGTCTCAGATCGTTGAGGCACATTATGGTTGTTGATAGTGATTGGAGGGCACGTTTCTTTGCGTAAAGTAAAAGTTACGTGGGTACATTTTTGTTCATTTATCTTTAGTCCCCATAAATTTGCCCATTTCTCAACTTGGGTTACGTGTTGCTGCAGCTGGTTCGAGGCCTCTTTAGGGTCTTTGTGAATACTAAGAAAAGCAGTGTCGTCAGCAAATGTCGACGTGTGTGTGAAACTATTGGTTGGCATATCTGCCGTGTAAAGCAAGTACAAAATTGGACCTAGTATACTTCCTTGAGGGACACCAGCCTCTATTGGTTGGGGACAACTTATTTGGTTTCCCTCTTTGATCATAAATTGTCGGCCTGTTATGTATTTTTCTAAAAGGTTGAAAATATTAGCTGGAAGGTTGAGCTTTAGTTTGTTTAGAAGGCCTTCATGCCATACTTTGTCGAAAGCTTGTGAGACATCGATAAAAAGCCCGGAGCAGTACTTCTTTTCCTCAAAGGCTTTTCTTATAACCTGTACCAACCTGTGAGTTTGTTCGATGGTACTATGTTGACTTCTAAAGCCGAATTGATGATTTGGAATGCAGTTGTTGTCATTCAGGATCGGATTTAGCTTGTTTTTTAACAGTTTTTCGAACAATTTTGACATTGTGGGTAACAAACTTATGGGCCTATAAGATTCTACCTTCGAGGGATCTTTGCCAGGCTTAGGAATCATCTTTACTAAGGCAACTTTCCATATAGGCGGAAAATGTTCAAGCCGAATTATCGCATTAAAAATAAAAAGAATGATTCTTTTAGCAGTAAGAGGCAGCTCTATGAGCATTTTGTTGCTTATTTTGTCAACGCCAGGAGCTTTTTTACCATTAAGGTTAGCGATAGCCTCTACAACATCAGCAAATCGGAAACGTATTTCTAAAGGACGTCTAGCAACAACAGGCGGTAATTCCCTCACGTTAGTGCATGTATTGGGAGTGAATACGTTTTTGAAGTGATTTGCGAACATATCGCATTTTTCTTCATCATTTCTAGCCCAGGATCCTCTCAGATTGCGCAGTGGTGGTTTTGCGATAACAGGTCTTTTAAGACGTCTGGCTGATCGCCATAAGGAATAATTTGTCTGAGGAGTCGCGTCTAGACCTTCCAGGTACTCTGTCAGTGATGCAATTCTGTGAGCCTCCAACAAGCTTTTTAGTTGGGTTGTACATTCTTTCAGCTTAGTTTTAAGTTGGGGCGATCTATGTTTTTGCCATTCCCTGCGGGCTCTTCTTTTTTCAGATACCAGATTTTCCACATCTTCAGAGAAAATTTTGTTGTACCTAGCCTGGCGGTAGGTAGAAGACGCATGTTCAACGGCTTTGTTAATGTTTTCATTTAGGACGCTCAAACAATCATTTATGTCTCCGGGAGTTTTTAGCGGTTGGTTCTCCGCGCAGTGGGTACTAATATATTTTTTATATTTCAACCAATTAATTCTTTTAGATAAGAAAAACTCACTATCTGCTTTTTGGTGAGGACTGCAGATAGTGATTATTGTGGGTGAGTGGTCAGAAGATAAATCCAAGGAGGCTTGAGCCTCAATGAGCTCCGAGGATATACCTTTTGCTACGCCAAAATCAATTACGTCTGGAATTTTATTGTGGTCTGTTGGCCGTAGGTTGGTTGTCCAGTTGAAATAACATAAAGTCCCATTTCAGACACGGCATCATACAAGACACGACCTCTGGGACTAATTAGGCGGGAGCCCCAGTATGTGTGCTTAGCGTTATAGTCTCCAGCAGCTATGAAGCGGGGACCCAATGATTTGTAGAAACTGTTGTACTGATCCTTCGTTATGGAGAATCTGGGTGGACAGTAAACTGATGAAATAACAAGGTTATGGAAAAATTCATCAATGCAGACGTTCGTAGCTTGGATATAACATTCCGAGAGGCCACCCAACCATTGGTGTTTAATTCTTGATTTGATTAGAATAGCCGAGCCACCACATGATCTATCCCTAGGATCCTTTGAATCGTAAAAAGAATAACCACTAATTTTAAAAGTGCTTCTAGATGTCATATGAGTTTCAGAAATACACATAACATCGATTTTTTGATTCATCAAGAAATATTCGAGCTCGTTTTTGTGTTGGCGGATGCCGTTTGCGTTCCAGAAACAAACCCTGAGGCAGTTCATGGTCTTTTAAGCATAGCCTGCAGAAAAGCAGACTGCATTTTTTGCATTTCTTGCATCATGTTGGCCATTTGCGCCATAATCTGCGTAAATTGTGTGACCATATTGTCAATTACGGCTTCCAGGCGGCTAAAATTAGGCCCGGTTTGTTCGCTAGTTGGCACTTCTTGTTGTGTTGTAGGCTGGGTAGACTTACGTGAATTAGGCTGGGTAGACTTTAATGCGGCGGCGTAAGAAACTTGATTTGTAGTTGGTTGTGCCAATGGAGGCATATTTGTAGTTGGTATATTTAAAGGCTGGGGAGGGGCAGGAACTATTTTCGGCTTCGTTGAGCGCTTAACTGAATTAAAAACAGGACAACCTCTATAGTTGGCAGTGTGGTTTCCCCCGCAGTTGCTGCATTTCTTCATCCTAGGATCATCTTTTGGCTTGTCGCACTTGGTCGTAACGTGCAGATCCCCACAGACAACACAAACAGAAGGCAACTTACAATAAGCTTTAGTGTGGCCATATTCCTGGCAGTTCAAGCACTGTACAGGCCCAGATCGCTTGTGTGGCACTTCCACAGTAACTCGTCGGTGCATAATATATCTCAAATTATAAATGGGGTGAGTTTCACTCTTTTTCAATTTGATATCACCAGGCTCAAGCTCCACTCGGAATAATGGTTGGGGGTGTTTTTCCCTGTTTCTCATATTGGATACAGTCCTAACCATAAACCCTTTGCTTAACAAACTGGTCTTGATCTCTTCTGGGTCCACATTAGAATCAATGCCTTTAATAACTACCTGAAGGCCTTTTGCGGTCTTGAGTTGGTAGGTATAGAAGTTTTTGCTGAGTTTCTCGAGCTCCGAAACCGTAGCGCGGTAGGCGTTTTCATGGTTTACTTGAATTTTTGTCTCAAATATGTTACCGCGTTTAACATTTGAGACATAAAAGTTATTTTCCCCAATCAAACTGACTAAAAACTTGACGAGATCATTTGAGTTTTTTTCCCTCAAATAAATGGGAGGTGGCTTAAAGGCCTTTCTTTCACTAACTGGGGCCTCATTATCCTCTTGCAAAATTGCAAAACGATTTTGCGATGAGGTTGGCCTTTCATCGTCTTTTAAAATTTTTGCAGGTTGAGATGCTTCTGCCGATTTAGGGCTTCTTCCCCTTTTAAGCACTGTCACGTAGCGGTCCATCCCTACCTGGATCTTAGGTGCTGGTGCAGAAATTAAGCTTGATGCGGCTTTAGCAGCTGCAGGTTCAATTCCAGAGTTTGATAATGGTGACCGCGACAAAGATGGTACCTCAGAATTTTTTTTATAATTATTTTTTTTTATAATTATTATATTCAGGGTCTCTTATGTTCTCATTGCTAACACTTGTGGAACTTAACACAATGTAAGCATTTCGGCTATTAGGCCCACTGTCACTACGATTACTGTTACTCATTAACAGTTCGCTTTTTTTTATTTAGTTTGTTGTTATTGTTTTTCTTTTCTCACTTTTTGTGTATATCTATATGTATATTAATAAATTCGTTTGCTACTTATTACTAATACACCTATTAACAATATTACACTCGCGTACACACGTCCGTACACTACAAGATTAAGAATGCAACTGATGTAGAGAAATGACATATTGTTTTTAATTTCAATAATTACAATTTATCTATTTAATAAAGTTGATTTAAAACTAAAAAAAAATTGTACAAATGAAATTTGTTCTTTGTCCGGGACCTAATTTTGAGGAAACAAGCAAAAAATATTAAAAAACACTGGTCTAACTATATTGCTTTTTAATGTTTAAATTTTACTTACTGAAGTACCTTTTTGTTTTAAGTAGTCAATACATTTTTCTTTAATATATTTTATTGCTCAATCGACCAAGCGCTACACAAAGAATTCGTAAGTATTTTCGTTTTTGACTGTTTTTAAATTCCTTTGCATTAAGACTATTGAGGAGCTTTTAACAAAAGAAAGTGTTAACTTTTGTGATTCCAAATTTGCAATGTTTACTAAAACCATTAAAAAATTACAGCTATTTTTAATTTTTTTCTTGCAAACTCAAAAAAAAAAAATTCTGCAAGTAGGACGAGCTTACATACAGACATACATACATATGCACATGGTAAACTATGAACCAATCTCCTAAAGATTTGACAGGGCCATTTCTGTTAACAAAATTTTCTTCTTTTTAATTACATAAATCTTGATGTTTTTATCTATTTTCAATTAATTTTTTCACCATAAAAATTGTTCAAGCGAAACTTCGTTTCGATACCTAACTATATTGGGATTTTTGGGGTTAAAATAGCTTTCATATTAACCCTTGTGTAATTCTATCTTGATACTAAAGTGCCTTTCGCATTACCTATGTATATATTTCCTTTAGTAAATAACAGACCCTCCAAAAAATATTCTGTATATCTCTTTTAAAAGTTCAAAATATTTTAAAAAGTTTTTAAAGAAGCTCTTATTATTAAAATTAAGATCGTTGTATACAATTTTGGGTGTTGTTTAAGATACTCAATGCTCCTAATTTAAGGATTCTGGAAACCTCCATATAATGTTTAAAAAATTGTCTTTTGTGAGGTTTAAAACCCCTATTTTCCATTTATAAATACCTAACAGAAAATCGTGTTTTCAAGTTTGCTCACATGCCACATCTATAATTACCCAGCATGAACAAAAAATTACACTTAAAAAAATTATTTAAGAATAATCAACCGGAAACGTAACTTAAAAAAATTGGACTTTCCTTTAGGCTCCTCTAACGAAATATTCATTTTAATCAAAATTAACTGATTAATAAGTTTATCTTTTTTAAATATATTTTTGAAGTTTATGTTAAAAAATATTATTACTGAAAATTGTTAACAAAAAATCTGAAACCTTATTTTAATAAAACTTCCTGATGATGCAACACAACAGAGTGGCGAAATATTGAAAAATAGACCTAAGGCTTGAAAAAATTGAAATGTGAAAAAACTAGAAAAATAAATAACAAAATTAAGCGGGAGTTGTTACTCCAAAATTTAATTTAAGTTTTCTACTCTTATGCTTGAAAACAATTAAAAAAAATTAATGAATAATTTTGACAGATTTAGCTTTTTGTTTTTTTTTTAAAGTAAACTTTTAAGGCCAAATTTTCCTTACCAGCACCAGTTAAGTACATTGCGTTTTTAAAACACGTTACAGATTTTCATCTTCAGTATTGTTTTTGGCTGTAAGCGTCGCCTATTTAAATTACTTGTCATCGAGAAGGCAAACGGAATTTCTTTTTTTTTGTAAGTAAGTACGAAGCTTAATGCACTCTTAAGGCAAAATGACAAAAAATACAAAGAAAATTACTGATTTACAACTTTACTGTTTGACAAAAACTTTCAGAAAATAAACTTACAAAGTTCAATGTTATTTTGTTGTTGTATTTTAACTTAAAAAAATTGCTGCAAGAAATTAACTCCAACTAATCGTCATTATTTTTGTGTAGTTGTTGTTGTGAATAATTGTCCAAATCATTTTCAAAATCAATTTATCAAACTGCAGTTTAATTGTTTCATCATTTAATTATAACTTTGCGCAATATTTACTTCTTAAATAACTTACAGTCAATTTCTGTTATAATTTTCTGGGTGTATTTAAAAAGAAGCAAGAAAAAACGAACGCATGCAACGGAAGTTAAGGTGGCAACCAAGCACAAACTCGCCTTTAAAAGTTTTTTTTATATTTATATTTTAAACTACTTTTTAATGTGAAATTAATCAATTTATATTATTAAGTATTCTTAAACAGGGGACGAGTGAGGAAAAGAGAAACTATAAAAAGAATGTATTATTTTTTCAGGTTAAATGTCTTTGGAATATGTAAGATAAACTTTATCTACCATTGGACTACTAAAAACACAAACTGACTGTCAGATAGACATACAGATTAATACGTAACAGTAGCTGAAATTACAACCATTAATTGAAAGTTTAGGAAAAGAAAACTAGCAGAAAACGCAAAAGGTACTTGACTGGGGGTAGCCGCTTTCAATTCGATTACGTTTGGTGATCAGATATATATATTTGCATGTAGATTGTTTTGGTAATTAAATTTATGTTTATAACTATCATTTTATAGTGATATTGTCTGTTTAGCTCAAAAAAGACTGGCAAAGATAAACATACTTACAAATTAATGTATGGCTGCAACGCTATGTTTTATGAAGGTAAGGAAGGACCTTTAGATCATATTTGTTTGTTTGCTCCAAACAAACTTTTGTCATCTTCTTTAATTAAATTGTAATAAGTAAAACTGATTTTTTTAAACTTGCAGACAGAAGATATTAACGAATCCTATCAAGTAGAGCTGGCTCTTTTTTATTGTTTATTCAAGTTTAGAGTGTCATTTATTGTGGGATTTGTTAGGTAAGATTTTAATTCCGTTAAGGACCTTGAATACATAAATATGTTTAGCGTTTAAATGTTTAAGAATTTTACAACAGACTGAAGATTAAGCTCATTAAAAACAAAGTTCTTCTACATATTAAATATTTCTACTTTTCTTTATCAATTAAATTAATGCTTTTAATGACCACATAAAAAAATAAATAAATTCTTTTTATTTCTCATTAATTTAATTTCTTTTCGGTTCACTTCTTTCGCCAACAATGTGTAAAATAATTGTTGCTTTTTGCTGGAATACAAATTTATTAAAATTTATTTTGTTAAAAAATTCTGAGCAAAACATTTCTATGTGACTGATAACCTTTTATTACTTTGAAATTCATGTTTGTATGTTATATAAACAAAAATGGCCATTGATTTCGCTTAACATAGAGAATCAACTGGTCACCTTAGAACAGCTGAAACGTTGTTGATAATCATAGGGTAAGTAAAACGACAGACAGTCAGACAGTCGAATAGGGAGAATGATAGACATATAGAGCTTTTAGATACATGTGTATGTGGCTGGAGTAGCAACATAAGTGCATACTTTAAATCACTTTTTAAATAATAAGTTTAATCAACCTCTACAATCTATAGAAAATATCTGTAACAAGAAGTATTTAGAGATGTTAGATTTAAGAGAGAAATAGAGAAAATAAAAAAGTTGCCATAAAAGCGGCATAAAAAGAAATGAAAGAATAAGCAAAGTATGCTGCAAAGATCAATCATTTCCACACTTGTGGAAGCACCAGAGAATATATTGCAGCCAAGAACTGCAAAGTGATTTTGTTATGTTGGCCAGTAAACTGCAGCTTATGATTCTGGTAGTTGGCTGCAAATACACACTAGGAGACCTGAACTTACTTCATATTAGGCAATTATTTTGTGAAATAGACGTGACCATTCTTCTAAAAAAATTCTTCTGGATGGGATATATTACATTATTTTGTTTTTAAGTGTATGGATTCACTTATTTAGATCAGTAACGTATTTTTCCCTAAATATTTTCCAAGTGTGAACAAAGTCTTAACAATATAACACTTAACACATTTTTATAGCCTTTGAATAGTAAAGTAGCAATAGTAGTTAAACAAAGAGGTGTTAAATATGCGTGATTAAATACCAAGTTGCTTCTGATTTTTCGGATTTTTTTACAGTTGTTGATAAAAGATTTCGTAACTAAATGAGTTGGTATCTTCAAGCGTTTTTATTTGTTTTTATTATTTTTCTTAAGTTATTTTGGTTCATTTTTTGTTTTTTTTTTTGCTCTTAAACTAAACATATATTGCTACAGTTTTGTTAGTGTTTTAGAGACTAATATAAAAAAATAAAATGTGGAAAATTTCTTACCCATGTCTGGTGATATGCCGCCATATTGTGTTAAATCAGATCTTATCTTACCTGAAATTATGAAAAAAAAAATATTGCAATTAAAAAATGGTTTGTTGTAGTTGGGTCTTATTAAAAACAAAAATAAATAAAAAAATATATTTTAAAACTAAAAAATTTTACTTAAGTTGTAGTCTTTAGTAACTTTTGTCATTGCAACTTTATTTGTTTTTACATATATTCAAGACCGGCAACAAGACCTATTTCAAGCTTGTTCAAGATGTAGATGCTTTCCTAATCATGTATTGTAGTGTAGTAAAAATGCGCAATTGGTGAAGTGTTATTGAAAGAAGTTAAATACTATAGTGTAGAGCATTGAGAAATCATTAAAATTGTTGGCTGTGAGACATAAAAAAATCAATACGACCATAAAAAAATTCAATTAAAAATAGCACAGTTGCGTTAACTTTATTTCATATCTGTATAAAAGATCCTAAAACTGCAAATAAATACGAGTTTGAAATATTTTAATTTTTTTTATAAAATAAAAATATTTAAAAAAATTTAAATTGTTCTATTTTCGCGGTTTTTTTACAAAAAATTATTCTCATTTTTTGTTTAACAACATCAACTAAGCGTTTTATTTTATGTTGTTTACATTCAAAATGTTTTTATAGTTTTTTTTTTTTGTTTTTACACTGTTTAACACAAATGTGTGTTTATGTAAAAATAATGAACAACGACTAAAAAAAGCATATAAAAGTGCAAATGTAAACAATCAAAATGCCACCGGTTACAAAAAAAAAACAAACTGAATACTACAATAAAAAAGACAATACCAGCAGAAATAATAAAAAGCAAAAGAAATTTTTGTAGAGCAAGTTGTGGTAACAGCGAGCAGCAAGTGAAATAGAAGGTAACTATGAACAAGTTTAAAAATATGATTTAATGCTGGCGATAAACCACGTGTGTACTTAAATAAGCGCGCCTGGCTGGGTCTGGCGCCTGAATAAACGTAATTTCTCCACGAATTCACACTTATGTACTACTTCGTACACTACCGCAATTTCAAACTCTTGCAGAAAGAACTCCACTTAAAATTATATATTTTCTTTTGTTTGATGTTTTCTACTGTCATTATCAATTATCTATCAAAGAGTGTATTAATGGATTTTTATTAAGCAAAAGTGAAAAGAAAAAATTACAGTCAAATTCAGATTTAACTACATGATGTTTGATTTAAATCTAAGATCTAAAAATCTTTCTAATGACTTTGTCGATTTAGCAATAGATTTATCAGTTTCTTTAAAATAATTACAAAAATTCGACCTGCACTATGAATACAAGAATAAAAGAAGTGATTCCAAATTGAAATTGCTGTTGGTTAAAATTGGTCTCAGACTACAAATCTAACGTACATATCGTCACAGAAAATGCAAAACGCCCTATCTAACAAACAATTTAAAATTGGATTTTTATAAATTATAGCCTTTAAATATGTACGTTATCTCGCAAAACTCTTTTTTTTCAGCAGAAATAAAATTTTTGATCCTTTTTAACTAACATATATGGCAAAAATTTGTGTTAATTGTAAATACATTTTTCATTTACACAAAAATGCTTGCTCCTTCTAAAAAAATTTTAAATGTTAGATATGGCGTTTTGCATTTTCTGTGACGATATGTGACGTGGATATAATTAATAACAAGACAATACATAATTTATGTTCGACGTAAATTATTTTGGGATATGTTAAGCAAATAATTTATTTTAGTTTAGTTTTTTTAATAATAATTTAATTCGAAAAACTCCAACAAGAAAATGATTTCATTCTTTTAAGTCTCTTCGATTTGGTGTGTACCTTTGCTGCTGGTGGTATGGCATAAGATGTTTGTGAAAAGAACAAAAATTTTAAAAATATAGCACAGGCATAAATGAAAGTAAACAAACGCAAAATTTATATGTATAAATAAAAAAAATCTGTTCTGCTTTTTTTACCCCTCAACTTAATGAAAAACTAACAAACTTTTCCACACCAAACACCTTTAAACCAAACACAAACAGCAATAATAGAAAAAGCGGCAGCTCATTTTAATTTTTAACCTATAGATGGATATATGTTGGCTCTTGCTACTGTTTCTGCTGTTATCATTATCTGGTGCTAAATTTTATATGATTTTAAATACAACGCCCCCCTGGGCGAATGCATAATGTTCCCATTAAGTTTATAGTTTTTTGATTTTTATTTATTTATTTTTTTTTTTGCTGTAATTGTTTGCATTTGGTAAAGCGCCCCATTAAAAGATGAGACATGATCACACTCAAATGTAATAAATGTAATCAGAGCCCCAGAACCCATTTAAATTCTTAAGTACGTGCAGCAAAGTAAAAAACCACAAACTAAAAAAACGAACATAATTTTATTCATAACAGATGATGAGATTAGGTTTATAATCAAACATAATTTGTTTAAAATTTACACACATAAAATTTATGAATGTATCAAACACTTGCAGCCACTTTATGTTTGTTTTGCAAGCTCGTTCGTTCCCGTTTCTAATTATATTTTTCAAAAAAAGATGAGCTAAAAAAGGAAAAGAATTATACGAGAACGAAGTCACTTTCACAAGACTTTCTTATAGCGTTTTCTATTTGGTTGTGGCTTGGTCCTCATAAATCTTAAAATAATTTCCAAAAATTTAGTAGTACAAATACATATATTATTTAAAGGGAACTTGAGTTTGTATGTATAAATGTATTTTCGTACATTAAATCTGGATCTAACAGGGTGCTACTTTAAGTCCGAAAGAAACAATAGGCTACCTCTTTTTTGAAAATTGTTAATGCCATGCCCACAATACACCCATTTGTGTGGAAGGGAACGGAGTCTCGCTAATTAGACCATGACCGTACAGATAAAACGCGCATATCTTTGTGTTTGTGTTTATAAAAAAAAGATTTTTTTGAAAATTCGGAACCTTAAGGGGAAAAAATGTTTCAATTAGGCAAAAATTGGTGTGTTTAAATCACAGTTGGGCATTCTGTAACGCCACGCGAATTCCCTCTTTTATCTTAACTACACGTATACAAAGCATTAGAAATTTATAATTAGTCTCAGATGAGTTTTCAAACAAGGCGGATGATTAGCCCTTGTTTGTTCAATTACACTAACAACAATATGAAATTATTCTTATCTGAAACTGCACATATACAAGAACAAATGAGATAGTATTAGTTTTCTATCTCTGGTTTAAATGCATCTTTTAAACTATACGCAATAGAAACAAAATTTTAAAAGTACTGTAATCTGCTTAAAAAATCATTGAGCCCATGTCTGACACTTTCTTAAAAATGTTGAACTATAGGGGGTAAAACAGGGTAAAAACAAAATTTTGTTAATGTTTAAGTCCATTTAGTAACTAATAAACTAGAGTGAGGTTTAGCAGCTCTTTCTAGTTTAGCTGATCTTACTGAACTAGGTCGATCTTTTACTTCAGTAGTTCCATAAGCTTAGTAATTCAGTTGACTTGGGAGAGCTAATATAAAATTTTTATTGCAGCCTCTGACCGAAGCTGTGTTATATTGAAAGTATTTAAATCGTAAAATGTGCGAATTTTGGTAATAAAACGAAAAAAAAATGAATTTAAAAAAATTTTACTATTATTCAGTAACGAAGGTAAACGAAACAAAAAAATGTTGACCCAAGGGCGGAAAATCAGGGTTCAAAAAGGGTAAAAATTCCTTATTGGTACTTAAGCTATATTAACACCACCTGAGATATCATCTGAGTTTCACAACTAAGACTCATTTGTATAGTATGTTTTTTTTGTTAATATTTTTGTTTAATCTCAGTTGAAAACAGAAAGTACATACTCTATTTTCAAACTATACGATAATAACGTCTGAGTTTAACCTGTAAGTTTTAAAAATTACTAATTTTGGCACTCATAAAAATTTAAACATAATTTTTTGACACTGAACTCAGATGAGAATTAAGGTGGTGTAACCATAGTTTTATTTGATACTTTTTATAAAAGACTAAAACTAAATTTAAAATGCGTTTGACAGGTCTTAAATGTTTTCGATTATTTTTTTAAAATGAACTCCAAGGCACAAGACTTGGTAAAAACAACATTTTGGCACTGCTTAGTTCCATTTTGTAATTTCTAAAGAAATTAATATAGAAATACAACTCAAATTGTGTGCGACAGGTCTAAAAGAAATATTAATATATTTCTAAATTTTTGTTGGAAATATTTGACCCTAAGAGGAAAGGCCAGGTAAAAGCCACATATTGATAACGCTTAGGTCCATTTGGTAGCGTCGAAATAAATAAAGATAAAAACATAATAAAAATTGCTGTTTTTAATCAAATTGCATTTGACAACGTTTGGACCGCTTGGGGCGACAAAGGGCTTAGAAATTATATTTTGGTACTTTCATGTACTTTTTATAGCTTTCACATCAAAAGAGAAAAGGGTAAAAATTATATTATGGTACTTCTTAGATACATTTTGTAACTATTAAACAAGAAACAAAATTTAAATTGCGTTCAAAAGATTTAAAAAATATACGAATATTTTATTAGTACTTTTTTGAAATTTTTGACCGTGAGGTGTAGAAAAAGGAGCAAAAAATGTATTTTTTTTAAATTTTAAAGTATAAAAATTATAACTTGGTACTTTTTAAGGCACTTTTGAACCAATAGTGATAAAAACATACGTAATTCAAGTCGTTTTGAATAGCTTTTGCAACATATTAATACCTCGTTGATACTTTTTTAACATTCGAAGATTTGAGGGATAAATTTCGTACACATTTTTCGTACTTTTCAAATCAAACTTTTTTAATTTTGACAGAATGAGAATATGCAAACGCCCACTGGCGAAAAAAAAGCTGAAATAGAGGTGATAAAAGAACTAATAAAAGGTAGGAACGGGAAAACGTAACTTAATCAATAAATAAAGTAAAGAGATTTGCATCCCACTTGACATATTAGATTGTATAGGCTGGCACAAGTACTTTCGGAAACTTTGGATATTTTTAAGGCAAAATGTTCTTTTCCAATATTTTTTGAACCTGTTTGCATTCTTTAGAGCCCGGATTGAGGTCGAAATTCAACTAAGATAAAAAAGTTTTGTTTTACATCACTACGGGGAAGTGGCCTGGTCCAAGACTATCGAGGTGAACGGTTCCTTAGGGTAGGGACTGGTTCTAGTTCTTGCACTTTATATGAAGAGAACCTGTCACTTTTACTTTGCGTTGTCATTGGAGGGGACAATTGGTTCAAAACTAACACCTCAAAACGGGTTACAGGCCAATCCTTGCATTAATTGTTTAAGAACCTGTTCAATCTTCTTCGTTTGTATTTTCGCGTGTGTGTGTATATATAAAAACAGATATGTATATGTTTATGTGTAGGGACCAGCATCTCTATTTTTTTTAACCTCCTTAACACCGTTTAACCAGTTACTTGATGTGTGCCTTTTAAGCCGATCACGACCAGTAACTTTTGTCCAATTCATGTGTTGTACCTGTAACAGGACGAGTACGCCGACCAATTGACACCCATTTCCCGCAGGGAACATTGACAAAATTGAAAAGGTAGTGTTAAAGAAGTGGAAGTTTTAAATTTTAAACAAAACTGCATTTAGGAACTTCATCTTTAGTGAATAGGCTTAACAATTATATTTTATTAATATCATAATAGTACGGGGTAGCGAAGCACACCAGGGCTTAGCTAGTACAAGTATATCTTAAATTAAAAATAAAAATCTTAGTAGTTATCCCAAAACCAAATGCAAATCATGTTTCTTTCTTTCTATTTCTTGAAATTTTGTTTTAGTTAGCAAACTAGTGAACGAAAATTATGTCCAAAATAAATTCAAACAAAATACATACTAGGCAAATATTTAAAAGAATAATGCACATTAAAGTGTATCTTTAAATGGTGGAAGCGTAACCACTACAAATACAACACCAACAAACATATGGCATTTGTGCACTTTAAGTCCGGACACAAAATATTTTGTGGAAATATATTGTAGTATATAGCGGAATTCGGTAAAAAAATTTTCACAGCAAAATTTCTTAAAGTGAATGTTAATAACAACGTGAAAGAAAAGTTCACCCAATTCCCTCTCCCCCGTAATAATACTACTATGACACAAGAAATTTATGGTAAAAGAATTTTTTCGAAATTTGGTTTTCAACTAAGCAAAAAGAAAGACACTATCATATTTCTACTACATAAAATGTATATTTATTTGACTTTAAAAGAAAAACAAGATTTTAATTATAAATAAAACAAGTATATTTGGCAGTGCCGAATCTTATATACCCTTCACATTGGCCTTTTTATATGTACTTCATCTATATATATAAAGGAATAACGTTACTGACTGACTGACTGATTCATCATCGCACATCCCAAACGCGCAGAGCTAGAGACCTAAAGTTTGGACTGTGGGTACCTTTCCTTATTTTTAGATCCACTAAGACGGGATTTCGGGAAATTCGGACCCGAAGGAGCTTAAAATGGACCAAATGTAGAAATATCCGACAGTTAATATCTCTTAAACTACAAACGATAGAAACAAAATTTAAAAAGGATCGTATTTTACTCAAAAAATAAGCAGACCCGTGTCTGGCATTATTTCAAAATTTTAGACCCTTAAGGCTAAAAAAGGTTAAAAACTAAATTTTGATAGTGCCTAGGTCCACTTTGTAACTTCTAAACGAGTAAAGGTACAGAAATAGTTCAAAATGCAATCGACAGATACTAAAAAAATATGAATACATTTTTGCCACTTTTTTGAAATTTGGACGTTGAGGGGTAAAAAAAGTGTTCAAAAATGGGTAAAAATTCTATATTGGTACTTTTTGTAACTTTTGAACCAATAGAGATAAATACGTAATATAAATTGCGTTCGACAGGTATCAACAAAATAAGAATATGTTTTCGATACTTTTTAAAAATTTTTGACCCTTTTAGATACTTTTTGTAACTTCATAGCTAATAACGGTAAAAATATATGTAGCTTAATTTGCGTTCGAAAGGTCAGGGCAAAATATGAATATATTTTTTAAACTTTTTTAAAAATCTAGACCCTAAGGGGCAAACAAAAGAGTACAAATTTGTAAAGTGGTACTTTTTACGTACTTTTTGTAGTATCTGAACCAATAAAGATAGAAACATAATTCAAACTGCGTTCGACAAGTCTTGACAAAATATGAATATTTTTTTATATTTTTTAAAAACTTAAGACCCTAGGGGATAGAAGAAAAGGGTACAAATTATATTTTGGTACTTTTTAGGTACTTTTTGTAATTTCTTAACCAATAAAGGTAGAAACTTCATTTAAATTGCGTTTTGCAGGTCTCAAAAAATTAAAAACATATTTTTGGTACTTTTTTAAAATATTGTTCCTTAAGGGGTAGAAAAAAAGAGTACAAAATATATAATGGTTTTGTGTTTATTTTGTTTGACATAAAAATCAAATAGCAATATCATAAGAATCTAATAAAATATTTCCTGAAGAAAACTATTATTTTAAAAAACTATTTGTTTTAAAAAAAATTCTGGAGTTTTTTCTGTGTACTGCTTATTTGGTAAAAGTTTAAGAAATAAAGGCACAAAACATCACCTTCACTTAATAAATTTCTAAAACTGCGCTTACGAAGTAGCGGGTCACGTGCTAGTATATTGTAAAAAAATACTTTGAGCCGGGTTTAAAGTCGACAGCAATCCCAGCATTTGAAATAGAAAACTTTAGAAAATTGTTTACGTTTATATGTACAAAAGATATACCATGTAGAAGGTCTGAGGTCGAGATTCAACAGTTTTCAACATATTTCGTATCAAAAGTTTTATAAAAATTGTTCATTTATATGGGAGCTGCCCCTCCCTCTGGCCTATCAAAATAATTTTTTTCCAAAGTGTATGCATTATTGTAAAGCCACTTTTTGTAGAACATTTAAAGCCGATAGCTGTTATAATTTTCAAAATATAGCGTATTAAAAACTTGATAAAAATTGTTTATTTGTATGCAGGTTACCCTTTCCCGACAAGATTTTCATTAAAATTAATAAAATATTTCATTTAAATTCAGACATTAAAAAATTAACTTACATATTCTTCTAAAATTAACTAGATTTTCTGTCATTTACAGCAAAACACAAAGTATTAGAAACAAATTAACAAAAATATTACTAAAAAATAACTGAAAAAATTACCTTCAACTGAAAATCAGTATTTTTGTTTAGTTAAAGCTTTAAATAACCTTCCAAATCAGTTTAAAAAAATGTTGTATTAAAATTTAACTGTTTTTTCGTTTAAAACCAACTTTACGAAATACTTCCTAAATAACTTACAGTCAGTTACTGTAATAATTTTTTAAAGGTATTTTCAAAGTATCTGTGCTAAGATTTTCGGCAAGAGTGGGAATGTTTACTGAGAAATACAGGGATATATGCAAGGATTCATCCAAAAAGACGGGTATTTTGGGTTGTTGCTTATTTCTCGGTCAATAGTGAACCGATTTTGCTGATTTGAAATAAATATGGTCCCAGGGATATTTATGATTGTATGACACCAAAACGTTTTCTGTGCGACTTTATTTGAGTTGGTAAACTTGATTGCAACAGACACACAGACGGCAAACGGACATGGCTATATGGACTGTGGGCTACCCCATTTCTTGCTTCAACACAAACATTTTGCCGTCTTCAAAGTTGGTAGGTGTGGCAATTATTTCTGAAATATTTTGGGATATAGATATTTATCGATTTTGTTTTTTTGAAAATGGGACACCTCAGGTTTTGGTCCGTAGTGAACCTATCTTCCAGATTTTAAACAGCGAAAATAACGCTAAGCAGATTTTTAAAAGTTTGACATGGAAACGTGGCCGGTACGTTTGGTTATATCTATGAGGATCATAAGATAATTAACAAACAAAATGATTAACTGATATGTACCATTATCACTATGTAAGAACCATAAATATATACAAATACGTATGTATATTTGTATACATTATAAAACTTTTGAAAAGTTCATACGGTATATTAGTTAGCCCAACAAGAAGCGATGGCATAAATCATAATACGTTAAAATGTGTACATATGTACATGTATACGTACATATCTGTTTTGCTAAAGCTTTGATTTTAATATTGATTTATTTGTTATTAATAAACCATTATATTACTTAAGCACCCGTAACAAATATTGCACATACCTACATACATACATATGTACATGTGTATATGTTCAACATACATGTATAAATATGTTTCTTTGTACCCTACATCAAAGTTAATAATGAATTAAGTAAGTTTATCAACAAAAACTTTTTGCAAAGTATGCAGACAGTACTTATGCGTTTTTGTCTGTATGTTTCGAATGTATACAACTACCTTTAAAAACAATGACCTGCTTAAAAATAATGCAAGGCATTAGTGACGTTACGTCACGTAACGTTAATTACATTGCACGAAAAAATTTTTTAATCAGATTTAAAAAAAGTTTTTAATTCGGATTTAAAAAAAAGTTTTTTTGCACTTTTGAATTTTGATTGCAAAAGTCTATATTCAGTGAAAAAAATTTAAATAATCGAGTTTAAAGACTTAAAACTATACTAAAAAATAAAACCTGGCATTACGTTACAAAAACCGGAAGTGCGTTTTGACATGGATAGCAAAATTGGTTATTTTTGCGAACTGAGGAATTCTTTTAACTCAAAAATTTTTGGTTAGAATGTAAATTTCTTTTATAAGTTTTTAAACAAATTATTCTTTTTCTTTGTTTTCTTTTACCATTAGTATCTGGCGTTACGATATTTCACATAACGTTGTATTCGCTGCATTAGAGAAAATGGTTTTTGTTATCCATATTTAACATTTATTTTTACTCTTTATCAAAGATATATTTTTTTAAATATTTGTTTGATAAGCAAGTTTCTAACACTTTAGTTTTTTTTTATATGCAAAATTTTCCGTACACAGATGAAAAACCCGTTCAAAACGCACCGAAATCGACAACATCCGTTGCCAAAAACGAGTTAATCACGTGTGTAAGCTAAACTTACCAATGTGAGAACCTCGAATACGTAGTTCTAGATTTTATTATCCCAAATAACAATTTTCGAACTCTTAAATTTCATTTAGATAAGGTGTTTCTTTTTTATAATACTATGGAAAAAGATTTTTAGTTAATTCTTAATTGGACCAATTTGTAATTTTAAAAAAGTTAATTGTCTCAATTAAAATTTTAATCGTTTTTGAAAAGTAAATTCCACTAAAGATGTTTGTTTACAAATCCTTTAAAAAAAGCTTTTATTTTATTTAAAGCTTTTTTGCTGAAGTTGAACTTTTGAATGTGGAGGTAAAAAAATAACACTTACTTTAACACTTTAAAAATAGAATGCCTTGTTAGCTGAGTGGAAAGCGTACGTATTGCGATCAAATGGCTTATGGTTCGAATCGTTGTGGAGATTGTTATGTACACTTAATTAAAAAACGTAAATTATATGTACATATATATGACAAATATATAAATAAAATAAATAAATTAACACAAAAAAAAAATATTTTTTTAATATGTATATAATAAATAAATAATCAACTTATACTCTTATTTATTTGTACTGAATTTTAGGCTTGTTTGTATTTTGATTAAATCGATTAATTAATACAATATTTTTTTAATTGAAGTCTAAATGTGAGAAAGCACTAATAATACGAGCTACGAGGAAGCAAGTGGAACATAATTAACCGACTTCATTTCAGTTTAAACATTTTTTTTAATTTTATATAACAAATAAATTTAAAAAAAAATATCTCTTAATTCACTTTCCTTATCGCCTTACCTTTTATTTGCTTTTATTTAAACTGATTAATAGTTTAGTGAAATCAGAGAAAACAAAATATTTATTTATTATAAATCAAAATTTGTCTAAAAATGCACCAACTTTTTTTGCTAAGTTTTTGTTTTGTTAATTAAGTGATAAACAAGTAAAATAAATTTTATTTAATTGTAACAAATATTCAGTTACACTTTGCTGAACTCATAAAACGTTAATGTTTTAATTGCGTGTAAATTTAGTTATAACTGAGCAAACATTTTGAAATTACATTGGTTAAAGTGATCGTATTCAAATGGTGTGGTACAAATAAAATGGATTAGTATTTTCTAAAACAATTAGTCTAAAATATTTAGGAGATTAACAAGGTGTTCTATTTGTCCTATTGTCAGATTGTCATAAAATTTAACAATGGTTAAAGAACCTTAACCAACCATTGGACACTCGGCGCAGGTGTATGTGGAGTTGTTGTGACAATTTTATAAGCATATAAAACGACGTAGTATTTTTAAAGAACTGTTTTTGTATGAAAGACAGCAAGAACATTGTGAAATTTTATAACAATATGACAATAGGACATAAAAGGACACCTTGTTGAAATGTGGCATCCCATGCAATCAAAAAACGATAAACAATATATAACAGCAATTATAACTGGTATGATTGTTATATTTCAGATGAACCACTTTGATATCAATTAACTGATTTAAGCTAAAAAGCCAACAATTTGTAAAAGGGTGTCCTCCATATATATTTAGGGGATTCACAAGGTTTCCTATTATGCCCTATTGTAATATTGTTATAAAATTTCAAAATGGTTTTTTGTCTCTCATACAAAAATAATTCTGTAAAAGTACTACGTCGTTTAATATACTTATTTAATTGTCACAACAACTCCACTTACACCTGCGCCGAGTGTCCAATAGTTGGTAAAAGTTGTTAAACCATTGTCAAAATTGTATTACAATATGACAATAGGACAAATAGAACACCTTGTGAATCCCCTAATTATATTATATGTTAACAATTCCAATTTATTTTCTATTAGCCATCCCGGTCCCCTTTGCTACCACAAAAGGATCAGTTAATAAACAAATTCTTATTCTTACTTCGAAGTTAATTAAAAGCAAAGACTTGAATTTTTTTTATATCTTTTCTGTTTTTATTTATTTGTTTGATTGTTTGTTTAATTATTTATCTTGTTTCTTTATAATTTTTGTGCTGTTATTTTGCTTGATCCTGTGACACAGACATAAAACTGCATTCATTACTATTTTATTTCATATAAGCATAAGCATGCACTTACATACCTCGTGCGTGTGTCTGTCTGTTTGTATATTGTTCTTTTGCTTAGCTTTTAGCCTATTTAAGGTCTGTTTATTAGTACTTAGGCTGTTGAACTAAATATTAGTTTGAATGTATCCACCCTTATAAAAATGAATATTTAGCTCAAATAGAAAAATGTTAAAAAGTTACTTTCACGAAACTTTAAACAGATATTGACTATAATTTTCGAGATATACCGACAAATCCAAATAATTTGTACGGGAGGTACTAGGCCTACGTAAAGTAAAAAAAATGGTATTTAGCCTGTGTTCTCTCAGGAAAAAAAGTAGCATTTTTGAACTTTTCCTTTTTATTATATAAGCATAGATAATGAATTCAGTTGCATTTACTTGTGATCATGAAAGGAGGGCAATAAACTCCATATTAACGGGGATTATTATGGGTTTTTAGTGTTAATATGTATTTAAACGAGGCTTTCCTTTACAACAGTCTTTTTTAATCAAAATGTAGACATAATATAGATAGGAAGGCATAGAATATTTAAAAGAACACTTTTTTTATGAGATTTCTGAAAAATAATTTTACGTCTTTTGAAAAATGGAAGCCTTGATGGTGAGAATTTTATTTCTTTCTTAGAAAAGAAGCAGTAGATTTAAAAAGAGACAATTTGGTTGGATTTTTTTTTCTTTGAGCCAAGATGGTCCGAGATACTTTAACTTTTCTTTCTTTGTCTGGGATTTTTACAAAATTTTATTGGAGTTAATTGAAGGGTTTCACATAATAGCATGAGCAAAGATTGTAAACCGCTTTTTTTTTTATTAAATTAAATAAACCAAATTTGAAATAATAAATTTCGTTGCATTAACCCACTTTACGATCGATGACTCTGAAAATGCAGCCTTGAAACATTTAATAGTTTTTTTACAATTATTCCTACTACTTACCAATCTGGGCTCTTGTTATGTTGAAAAACGTGCTAAATTTGTTTTTAAAAATTAACTTTTGTCTTAAAACTCAAGAATTTGCATTTCCTTTTTAAAAAGAAACCAAATTCGAAACGAAGAAAGAAATCCCTAAACCCACTCATAATTAACAAAATTAGGTGACTTCACAACAGGTTTCCTCATAAACTGATGATGATCCTCGGGTGTTTTTTCTTCTTCTTTATTTATATTTTGAAATTGATTTTTTGCCTTTTCGTCCATCTCTTTCTAGCAAACAACAAAGCAAAACAAACTAAGTGATAAACCATAATTTTTATTACCTAAAAATTACTTTTCCTTAGACTGTGAGCAACATTAGTGACGCAACCTAACTTAACCTTAAAAGTCAAATTGTATTAAGACAAAAAGAAAAAAAAACAAAGAACATTTTTATGGCCAAACTGATCCCATGTAGCTACATATTTTTGTAAGGCAATAACACAAATGTTTCTGTGTGTCGTTGTGTAAAAATTATGAATATTTTTAGTACGTGCAAAATATTAGAAAATATTAATTTCAAGGTCATATTTTGATATAAAAAAAAATTCAGTACTTTTGTTGTTGGGTTTATTTTTTTAGAATAGTTTTTCCTTTGAATTAATTTTTTCAGTTTGAAAAAATCTTTTAAAAAAATAAATCAACAGGCAAACAGATATTTGGAAAATTTATGTTTAAATTTAACGATAATGACTTAAAAGCCTTCAGGACATGATTTAAGACCTTAAAAAAAACAAATTTTAAACAAATTTAGGCAACACGACAGCAACAACAAAACGTACAATTCGAAAACCAAAAATATTAAAAAAAGAATCAATGAATTCGTAGTGAAGATCGTATTTCAAAAAGAAATAAATTCGCACTGTGGTACAGAGTAACAACCATTTGCCGAAAAATTCATTTGGAAAAATTCCTTTTTTATATTCTATAAGATAAAATAATGACAGATTAAGTCGTACAACGCTTAAGGGAGCTTCAAACAATAATACCAATTGTCCGCCTTGAAGCTACAACTTTACGCTTTTAAACTTTTGGTGAAAATTACCCTTAAATTAGGGACAAGTAATTTTCGGAATTTAAATATAGATTTTACTTTGATGGAATTTTTAGCGGGATCCTGGCAAATGCAAATATTAGTAAAGGGGTCATTTCACATTTTAAAAGAAGCTGTCTGTGTTTTGTTTTTTTATTTTTTATTTTTATTTAATTATTTATTTATTTATTTATGTATTATTTATTCAGCTTTTTATACCCACACCCCATACGTGGTAGGGGTGTTATGCAGATGTTGTCCGTCCGTCTGGCTGGGTGTACATGCATTTTTGTGAACACGCTACAGGTCGAAGATATTTCGATGAAATTTTGTACAGATAAGGCTGTTGGCACTGACGGAAAGCCCATTGTTTTTAGTGATGATCGGTTCACATGTTGACATACAAATCTCCTCCCGAAATAAGCATTATGGGCTAGAACTGACGCGAATATTACTTTGCATACGAGTCTATCTTTATGCCACCAACTATTACACTGAATTTAAATGTTAAAGGTATATTTTTTAATAAAGTCCCCATACAAATATGGCCGGGATTGGCCGACTATAAATTTCTTACTTGTTTTAAAAATAGTTTAGGACAGTGTTTTTTTTATTTCGGTTAGCAATACTGTATTAATTTAATACTAGTATTGATACCGTGTTCGGGACTATTTTTACAGGCATTCGAATACCGTTTCTACTAAAACTGCTTTTATACCGATCTTACGATAATACATTTCGCTATTAAAGATTATAAAAATTTTGCAGTTTTAATACCCTTTCGTAAGTTAGAAAGTTTTGCTCACTTAACGTTTAAGGAAACGACGTTCAACCAAACAAATTACAACCCCTGTCTTGTAAACGGAATCCGAGTAGATTTTTTCGAAACTTTATAAGCTTTAATTGTATTGTCTTATTTACTTTTAGAAAATGTTCTTGCTTAAAAAATTGTTTAATTTACTTTAATTTTAATTTTTATTCGACCTCTATGAAGTCTTAACTATTTGTTTTACTACGAAGGCTTTGTTCTATGTTTCATGATAAAAATTTTTTTTTTTATTCGATATTTAGCGTTTTTTTTTTGCTGTTTTTTTAAGTGTTTTTTTTTTTAATTTTTGCAACTTTTTAATACTGTTAACGTGAATTTTACGTTTAAAAAATATATTTTTATAAACGAATATAACACAATTTTAATATTTTTAAGCAGAGTACAAATTTTCTCAAGAGTGAGCGATAAAAAAACACCATTCATGAAAAATCTCGAGAGCGAAAAATCCTAAAAAAAAAATTTTCTTCTCACGTTCATAAAAGAGCGTGAAAAAATTTTTGCCAACCCTCACTCACTTATGAGAAGTTTGTCGTTTTTTTTCACGCTCACAAATCACAAATGAAAAATAAAAACCAAATTTTATTTCTCACTCACAAATGAATGAGCAATTTCTTCTTTTCACTTTCGATTCATTCTTTTATGAGCGCGAGTGTTGCTTTAATATTTTTCACGCTTTGTAACAGAGTTGCCGGAAAATAATTTTTTAAGCGTGTGAAATTTGTACTCCCAATAAGAGTAAAAAAATTCTTGCATTTACATAAATTTTTTTTATTTTGCTAATATAATAAATAATAAATAAATATTAATATAAAGGATTACTTTTAGCAGTATTTATTGTGAAAAAGTCATATTTATAAAAAAATTGTTTTTGTTAAGAAACTTAAATAATACATTATATTTTATGTTGTGATTTTTTAGAAATTTTATAGTCTTCACTGACACAAATTTTCATAGCAATCTTTAAAAATATTTTTGAACTATTTTCCTAAATTTTTAATTGACGTTTTCTGATTAAAAAAAAGTATTTCTTGTGTATTGTGTTCAAGGTCGTAACTGCTCTTTTTTTAATTTACCTTACTTTTGCAAATAGAACTCCTTCAAACTCTTAGGTTCTATTTAATTGACCTGAAAGATAAAGTTTCAAATTGTTGTACATAAAAAGATTTGCGTGTGTATTGTATAATAACCACCACAATTTTTTCTAACAATATACCTAATACCTAAAAGGATGACGGACAGGCAGGTATAAAATACCTTTCAAATTAGTGGAAAATCCCAAACAAAATGAAATGATGAACAATTATCTCTAATGGTGGTAAAGCGGAATGATATTTTTTCCAATCCTTTTAAAATTTGCATGAGTGTGTGTAACAGCTCTATTTTTTTTGCAATATAAACATTAAATATTTGTAAAATAACCTTATTTGGATTTTAAATAGCGTGAAGTCAATAACAATCAGTGCCTAAAAGAAAATTTAATTTTGAAAAATATGTGTTGTACGATGCATCTTCAAAAAAAGTATTTGTTTAATAGAATCGTGCAAAAAGGAACTTAGTGAGAAAGTGAAGGGAAATATCAAAAGACATTACAAACTACTTCACAAACAAGATATACAAAGTAATGATGAAAGTGATGGTGACGATGCTTTTGTTTGTCACTGGAGTAATGCTTCCCATTTTTGTAAAACCTTAACCGCATATTTTTATTACTAAAATCATTTAATCGGATTCATTGAAAAATTTAAATGAAATGAAGTTAAATAAATGCAAATATTTTATTATGAAAGCAAGAAAATTAAAAAAAGTAGTTAAGAACCACAACGTATAACAGTTTTTAATTTATTAAAAACATGTTTAAAAAAAATTATTCCTACTTTTTTTAAGCATTTCAAAAATTATGCGACAAAATTTTACATATGGCAGCACCAGTAACATGACCAAAAAATTTTATGTGTACACATTTATGAATGCTTCGCGAAAAAATTCATTTATGATTTCTCACTTATGAGAAGTACTCGAATTTGATGCTTTTCATTTATGTTCGTGAAAAAAAAAAGTAAATTTTTCTTTTCACTTCTCACTTATGACTGGTGAAAAAAAAAATTTTTTTTCTCACTCGAGAGTGAGAAGGCACAAAATGTTTTTTAAAAACTCATTCATTAATGAAAAATTGCTGTAGTAAACACAGCGCTCACACTCGTTCTCACGAATGAGAAGTGAGTGAGCAATTTCGAACTCTGTTTTTAAGGTTTATTTACACGATGTTAAAATACATGTATATGGATAAATATATACTTTGCTTTTGCAAATATTATTTTTTTTTCAGTGATATATCTTCAGCTGTCATTAAAGTTTTAAAATTAGACTGCGTAAAAAATAAATAATATGCCAATTAGTTCGCTTTTGACGTAAAACGAGGGAAATTAAAATCCGAAATTATCAAATCTCATACGTTCACTTGCTGTAATAAGTAAATTTAAATACATTTAGAATTAAAAAAAAAAAACAAAAAAACAAAATGTACAAAGCCAGAAAGTGTTTTCCATTTTTGCTTATTTAATGCTATTTTTTAAGTTTCTTTTGCTTTCGACAACAATTTTTCGCTTTTTTCTGTTTTCTCTGCTCACATATCACTTGTAATTACTGAACAATAATCAAAAGAAATCAAAAACTTCAATTATCAAAATGTGTATTTTGCATGTGTTGTCAACTTACAAAATCTGTTTAACTTCTTTGTATTCCTATAGATAAAGAACAGCTGGCAGGTCGGTATTTTATTCAAAAAATAAATTTTCAAAAAAAAATATTAATTTTTGGAAAAATGTCAATTGACTAAAAACGAGATTTAAGAGATAAAGATAGTTTTAGTACACTTTCTGTTGCTAGCAAAATAGTAGATTATCTAGTGTTGCTCGAATTTATTTAAGAAGATGTTTAAGAAAATTATTAAAAATATAAAATTATTATGAAAAGTGGGCACAATAAGTTCTTTTTTTTAAATATCAGTACATTTTTTGAGTACTCAAATTTTTAATCAGTACACCAAGCGAAAAATTAGTACTTGTACTGATCAAGTAAGTACCAATGGTCACCCTAAGTATACATATACAAATAAAATATGTAACATACGGTTATCACCCAAAAATACGCTCGAAAGTAAATGTTTAATAGGCTTATGATTACATAACACTGGTTTTATTATTATTCTTCCCAAACGACAGCAAAATGTGCAAATAATAGTAAAAACACGGAGAATTTACCAAAAAAAAATATTATTTTGTTTGAGTAGGCGATTAATCGACGTATACTGATTAAGTTGTTTTTTAATAGAATTCACCAATTTTTCTTATTTGAACGATTTTTTGACTGAAGATTGTTCGATTAGTCGAGAAAATTATATTAAAGTGGATACTTTAGTTAGGACTCAGGTTGTTTCTTAATTTTAAAATTAATACTCGGTTTTTTTTTTACGGTTTTCATAAATCTTTTTGAACATAAAAAAATAATTCTTAATGTATAATTTAATCTTTACGGTTCCTAAACATTTTAAAATTTAAAAGCAGGTTTGTACTTATTTTTTTGCTCTAATTGTTGAATAATTAAAACAAAATTATTTAAATAGATCACTGGCGCCATTGTTAGTTTCTGTTTTTCACGAAGGAAACTCTGCCTCTAACATTTTGTTAAATATTTATTGTAACAAAATAGTTTTTGTGTAATTTCTTTTTACCAAAAATGCTGATTATGAATTTTGAATCGCACATTATTGAGAGTGTTTTTCAAGCTCCCCACTCTTGTTTCCCTTTTTTCGTTTTTAAAAAGTCTTTTACATTTTTCAATATATTAATAAAATTTAAATTTTATTTATTTTCTTGTTTCTTAGTCATTTATTATGTAAAATTAAAAAAAAAATTAAAAAGAAAATGTATAAAAAACACGGTATCGGTCTGCAGAGCGATCAACCGACCGACCGCATCAAAAGGCAGAAAGAAGTTGATAAGAATCAGAAAATCAAAGTATCAGTAAAACTAATAAATTTTAAAATTCTCACATTAATAACACAACCAAAGTGGCTGCAAAATGCTGATTCCAACGTTAATATTAAGGCTGTGGTGGTTCTTTTTTTTTTGTTAATACCATTCAATATGAAGTAACTAATACACCAGAGGCTTGATCGGCGGCCCACAACTCATGGCTAACATTTAAAAAATTTCAAATTGCTTAAGCAGTCTTATATGTAAATTTTGTACTCGTACGTGCCACATACATTTGTTTGCGGGATAGAGTAGTCAGACAAGAATATTACCCGCCAAATATCTACGTAACGTATTAAATTTAGTCTTACTCTACTTTTTTATCTCAGTTTTGTGTATTTTGTAAATTTTTATGATCAAGGTGATGATGAAGATCTGATCGGCTGCAGTTGTAGTTTAAATTTTAGTTTTGTTTCTTTAATATGCATAGAGTAACGCACTTTACTTTTAAAGAACATTTTGTTTAAGCATTAAAATTTTTTTAATTTAAAATTCTGGCTTCAAACCAAGTTGATTTAATTTTTGTTTTAAACCAAAAATTTATGCATAAATATTTTACTTTAAGATAAAAAAAATATGAATATTTATTTAAAAATAAATAAACCAACAAAACAAACTATAATAGTATTGATGTTCTGGCCTTTTTCTTTTAATTAGAATTTTATTGTTTTTGGTTTGATCAACGCACCTTTTGTCTTAAATAATTTATGATAATTTTCTTTCTTTGGTTTACTTTAAAACGATTGTTGAGTGAAAGACAGATGTTCCAGTTTTATTCTTTATTATCTAAGTTGACTTCCTCTACTCGCTAGAGAGTTAAGCCAATTAAAAAACCATCAAAGGAACCACAAATATTTCTTAATTTTAGTTTTTTAAAACAAGTTAACTAAAAAAGGTTTATGAAAGTGAAATTTAAAATATATTTCGATTAAATCAAACAAAGTTTACTGTTAGTTTTATTAATAATGTAAAATGTTTACTCAGTTTCAATGAACAATTTCCTTAGAAACTGAGGGTTCATTAAGAAGTTGAGCAAAATGTGAATCCGTATTTACATCTCATTCATTAAACGTTATGAATATTTAATTACTTAATACGTAAACTTTGTTTTGATGAATGTATTGATCAAATATGGAAAGTTCTACAGAAAAATCTTCTTTTAAAAAAGTTTGCATCGAGAAATTGATCTTCTTCATAAAAGGGAAACTCATATATTTTTCTAAATAAAATTAGTGAAAGAGTCTACACTTCTGTATAATACAAAGCGAAAATCTGAGTATTGGTTTTCACTTGAAACAATTTAATAACACGATGAAATATTCTTCCATATAATCGAGTTTTGATTTTGTTTGAGCAAATCACTAAACAATTTCAAAATTTTAGTTTTGTCGAAAAATCGATTCAGGTTTTCTAATAATTTTGGTCAAATAATCGATAAAGGTATTCTAAAACCTAGATAAGCTTAAACATTTTAAATTATTCATAAAATTTATTTAATATGCGAAATTTTTTCAAACTTTAAGATTTTATTTCTAAATATTTTTCTTCAATGAAAATTTATTCAAGACGTTGTTTATTATTATCTGTATTATTTTTCTATATATGTTTTAGGATTCCCCACCAAAATAACTTCTTATCTCTTGAGGTCAAGAATAAATAAAACTAATTTCTAATATTTTGTTTCGAAACTAAAGGTTTCCCAGAGAGTGACGTTCCATATAACAAAAAATTAACTAGTAGGGCATGATAAAAATTCCGAAAAATCCATTTCTAAATAGTTCAAGAGGTATTCAACACGTAGCCAACTGTTGTTATAATACAAAGAATTTGTTTCTTGTAAGTTTTGTTAAGGTCTCTCGGTTTCTTAGCGTTTTGTAGCCAGTTTCCCTTTTTAAATAAATTCGTTTCAATGATTTTGCCAGCTTTTTTTGTGTAAGTGATTTTTTTTAAACGATTTCTGATTAATGACGATGTTTGTGTTTTAAATTGATCCGTGGAACGTTATTAGTCTTTAAAAAGTTTATTTAGCAGGCAGACGTACTAACATCAATAACAATACAAAGTATTGCATATAAATACGTTGTGGGGCCTCCAAAAGCCCCAAAAAAATACGTTCGGAAGCAAGTGTGTTTAAGTTTTATATTGTTACGTCGTTAAACATATTGTCGTAATTTCATTTTTTATTTATTTGATTTATTTTACATTTTCAGAAATATCATAATATTTCACAAATGACATATTTTGAGTAAAAACAACAATTATGTAGTTCAAAAAAAAATTCGCTTCAACTCAACTTTACCTAATACAGCGACGGGTTTTAAATAAAAATAATAGCTAAGATATATTCTAAATATTAAGTACAACAAACAGGTTTCTTTTTTTGTGAAAGATGATTAATTGCAATGAGCGCCAGGCCATTGAGAACTGATGAGTAAGTAGTCTCTACTTGAAAGACAACCCACTTGCCATTTGAGTGAAAGAGACAGCAATACGTTTCTCTATCAGGGTAAGTCTTAGAAAAGTGGTGGTGAATTTGACACCTTGGTATTTGTATAATCTTTACATACTTATTTCAAAAAAAAGCATAATTATTTCACCTTTAAGAAATAACGTTTTTATAAGAAATAAAAAGCGCCACCTGGTGAGACAGCCGGAATATTCAAAATTAAGAGATAGAAAAACTTAACAGGTAAGTAGTAAGAAGATCTTTAAGCAAATATGACAAGAAATATGAAAAATCTAGTTGGATTAATAAAGAGGAAATGGCTTTAAAACTTATAAGATTAAAACTCGTTATATCGGACGATGTATTTTCCAGCAGTTTGGTCATAATTAATTTAATTTGATTTCAACAAACTGATGAAATAATAGAAATAATTAAATCAGCAGATTAAATATTTTTAAAATACTTTTTATGATGGCATCGACTGTTATACCTTCTGTGATATTGCGAATCAAAAATTTCATAAAATTGGTTCTTGTTACAATCGAAAAAACTCCCCAAATTGTTTGCTTTCTATAACTCCATGCATAGTTACCAAGTTGTTTTGAAATATGTATATGGATTTTGTCCTCGAAAAATTAATTATCTAAGATTTTTGCTTACATATATCTTAGTCTATAGTTAAACGATCTTTTTGATATTTTTGATAATATAACATCATAGTATAACAGTGCAGTGGATTCGACTTGGCCTATAAAATTTAATTTCAAGAGACGGAAGGAGGACATTGCTACATCGTTTTCCCTAACTGTAAAGATCCATAATGCACGGGATCGCAAATAACAAACTTATATTTAGCTCACTATGAAGAGTATAAAATCTCTATTATTTATTTGGAATTTTGAACATTCACTACAGTGCAGTAAAAAAATCGGGTATGCTAAGCATTTTTAAACCGCATATATGTATTTCAAAAACGTTGAAACCAAGAAGACATTTGCTTTGTTCCTTTGACTTTTTTTATATATATTCACACATGTACATGTTTATGTGGGTGGTCAATCATACAAGTATGTATGTATGTCCAATATGCTTGAAAACTGAAAAATCCAACACTACAATAAAAAGTAAGAAAATGATGTCGGGCAAGCCCGACCCTAATAACACCTACCTACGGGGACTGAATGAAAAACCATACTGTAAAAATATATTGTACTAAGTATAATAGTTGATAGCATAAGTAAATATAATTATGTGTGCAAAATTGTTAGAAGGTTAAGTAATATTTAAATCTTTATATGTAGCTCCAAATGCTTATTTCAGGTGTACATTTACATATATTGGGGATATGCTAAAAAAATGGACCTATCATCACCACACAAAAAATCGGCTTTGGCAAATTTAATCAAAATATCTTTAAAATTACGACCTGTAGTTTTCAAAAATACATAGGCATTCAGCCGGAAAGACGGGCGGACGGGCTTAAATTGACTCAGGAAGTAATTTTGAGTCAATCGGTATACTTAAGGGTGGGTCTCAGACCATTATTTTTAGGCGTTACAAACATCTGAACAAACGCATAATAGGGGTATTATACGTATGTGGTGTGAGTATAAAAACGCAGACATATCTATATGTACGTATACCCTGCAGATAACGTCAGTGATTATTATATGGGTGTATTACACACCCTATTGTATGTAAGAAACTTGGTCCATTTAACATTATGATGTCCCATGTCCGGACCTTTAAAACCATCTTTGCATTACTGTGTGACTGCGTTACTTGGAACAACGTTGTAACTAGTTCATTTAGCCAAAATGGATCATTCTCTCCAATAGTTTTTGCAGGGTAATATAAATTTAATAAAAAATAAATATGAAAACGTATTAAATATATATGTCTATACAACGAGAATATTTAGTAAAACAACAACATTTCTTATAAATATTATTAATATTCGAATTCTAAGAATTTGTCTTTTGTCATATTTATTTTTAAAGTATAAACAAAATAAAAAAAATTTTTTGAATTTTTTATTTATATTAATTTATTACTATGTATCCTTTTTTTAGAACAGAGAGTTTGTTTTTTAGAATCCGTACTTTAACTTACACCACGAGTACTAGATCCAACCGAAGATAACCAGCAACTTGTTTAACCTGCCCTCTGATGTCCCACAAAGGTCGCTTGCTTTGTCAGGACAGGACAAAAAATGTTAAAAGCTATATATTTTTTTTGCAATAGAAAATGTATTTCTACAATCTTCCTGCGTTTGCTCCCACAGTGTGAATGTCTGCATAGGCCTAACATAGATAACTCTATCTTACATTAGCAGACTATCGAAGATTTAACACTTTATTAGCTAAGTAACTGGTGTGTTGCCTTTCTTTCTTTTTTTTTGAGAATTTCTCCGTTAATACTCATTTCGCCTAGCAGTCTACAGGGCTTATAGATCGAAAAGTTTTTGGTAACCAGCCGTCTGTATTCATAGGAAAGATATATGAGGAACTTGTCTTAAGATTATTCTGGAAGACGCTCGGTTCAATGCTGCAGTTCATTTGTATAAATACTAGCGTTTCAGTTTTTTAGGAAAAGAAGGGATTTTAAACTTAATAATTTAATAATTTTGAACTTGTTTTTTCGTAAGCTTAAATATTCAAGCCCACAACTACTGGCTTGTCTTACACAGAAAAAACTGAGTTGTAGAATCAGTAACAAATTTCAGAGAATCAGTAAATATTTTGTCTGGCTGAGGACCTACAACGAAAATTGTAAATTTAGACAAACAATTTTGCAAGAATTTTAGTTTCTGTTAAAAAATTTTGCTGAGCTGGTTAAATATTTTATTTGTCTAGGCGAAAATTTTGTTTGATTTAAAAATCAAATAAAAATATTATTAGAGACTATTAAATAAATTGACTAAAAAAATAAATTATTTTGAACAAGTTTTTGTTTGAAAAATTTTTTTTGTAGTTTTTTGTGTGTTATAAAACAGCAAATACGTTTTATTTTGGAGAAAAAACATTCGCATTTTTTTAAATTAACACTTTAATTAATAAAAATTACAATTTTTAATCAATTTGTCACAATTAACTATATAATTTAATTTTATAAATCAAGTGCCAACAAAAATGCTTATTTACAAAGTCTTAACAAAAAATTTTGCATTAAAACTTTGTACTTTAACGCTTTTATCCACCCGTTTTTGTTAGTATGCCTCCCATTTTAAGTTGAGTTCAAATAAAAAACGAACATGAACAGGAACGTAAACATGAACATGAACAGCTGACATAAATAAACCTTAAAAATCGAATGGCTCATTAGCTTAGTGGTAAGGCCTAAACGTGGCATTTAAAAGCTGTGAGGTTCGAGGCTTGTTTGGGACGATATTTTTTTGTTTTAATCTAAGTTTTTTGTTCTCTCATATTTTTATTATTTCTGTTTTTTGTTTTGCCGTGACTTAAGCTGGCTGAGCTAAGTTTTGTTTATAGTAATTTGTTTTTGATATTTAACTAGTTAATTCTTTCAAGTAATTGAATTGTTTAAAATTTGATTTTTTTAATCATTTTTAGGAACCAAAATTTAAAAAGTGTTGAATTCGAAATAAAATATTTTTTTTAATTTTAATATTTATACAAAAAATACATATGTATTAAAACAAAAACGTTATAACTTCAATTTGTGCAGAGGTTAGATGTTTGGAACACCACTCGAGCAGCCTAGATTCGAATCCCACCCGAGCACAAAAAAATTATAAACTCGCTTTTCTTTTAACTTGTTGATTCCTTTAAGCAAATGATGTCTTTGAATTCAGCTTCAATTTTGACTATTTCAGTTATTAAAGTCAAAAAAGTGTTAAATTGGAAAAAATCGTTATTTTTCAGTTTTTACAATTTAGGTAATTGACATAATAATTTTGGTGAGAGGTGCAAATTTATACATTTTTTTCTGTATTCAACCATTTTGGCAATTGGAACCATTTTTTATTTTTTTTGTGTACATAAGACCCACTTAATAATTTTGATAATTAGAAAAATTTAAATCCACTTTAGAAAAATTAATTTTTAAAAACTGGAATACTTATGTTACGATGAGGTTACACTTGGAAAAATAACTTCTTGCTTTAGTTGCAGCTCATATTCTAAGGCGTTTCCAACCCTTCCCGCCAGGCGCGAATCACAGCCCAAAAAATGTTTTAATTAAAGTTTAAGGAGGTTTTTTTTTAAATACACACATCAATATTTAAAACTTTTAACCAATAACTCCCTTAGACCCCAAGGTTAGAAACAATATGAAAAGCTCTTTAAATATTCACAGCTCTTACAAAAAATGCTGCTGAGTTGTTATTAGGTCCCTTGATCAACCACTAATCATATTAAATTCTTTTTATCAAATATTATTTTAACTGCTCCATAATAATGAAATTCACTCATTTGAACAAGTCAATTCCTCTTCATATATGTCAGTCTACACATATGAGACATTAAATAAAATATTTTTTTATCAACTTAGTGAATGATCTCTAAGGGTCACGCCATATTTATGACTGTTTAAAATATACTTATGAGGACGATTTTCAAATATTTCTTTGTTAGAAACAATATTTTAAATAAAATAAAATTAGATTTAAGTCGCACAAAATGGAAAATAATCTTTTTTAACAAAACCAAATATTCCTTAAACATTTTAAAAGGTTTTAAATATTAATGAGTAAAATTTTATTATTAAAGAAATATATTCATATATTTTTCCACATCATCTTCGAGTTTTAAATCCATTAAAGAGTTTAGCATGCAAAAGTCTAAGTTGTTTAAATCATTTTAAGGACAAACACTTGATTGATGTAATGTGTTCAACTCTTGCTGAGCAGAAAAGTAAAACTACAATTTTAGAAATTATTGTAATTGAAAATAAAGGAAAAATCTAATAATTACATAAATGTAAGAAAAAGTGAGTTTTGTTCTCTTACTCCTGCATAAACTGTGTAGTAAAGTGACTGTTGTATACGTTTTAAGTCAGTAATAAGCTCATGCGGTGACGTTATTAAGACTGCGACGGTGTTACTGAAACAACCAACGACTAAACCTCTTTTAACAGAGTTAAATAATTGTTGCTTTACTATGTCGAACAATATATAAAACATACATACATAGGTTAAATGTAAGCAGTAATACCCCACAGTAAGTCTGTCTGTCTGTCCGTTACTCCTAGTGTGATGAAGTAGTGCTAAAGTTTTAGAAAAAATTTTACGAAAAAACACAGTGTTTTACAAGTACGATTTGTTTTAGAAAAATAAAGCAGAAAAAATTGAAAAACAAACCATCATAAGGGAAGGAAGCATGACCAGATGGTTTAGGTGTATGTCGCTTTGTGCATTTTACCATTTGCCATTCAAGTAGTCTGTGTTTAAACGGTTTTGAACGGCTCGTTGATGCTCTCAAATTAAAAGGATTGTTTTAAAATTTTTTTCACACTTTTTTTTAGTTTAATTTTGTGTTGTGTTAATTTTTACAAAAGGATGCTGTAAACGTTTTAAACATCCTGCAGTTCTTACAATGTTTTTGTAATAACTTCACTTCATGTGATAATAAAAGTCATAATTTTAGTTCATTTCACATTTTGCTTTCTTTTTTGGCTAAAAAAACAGGCACTAACCGGGTGACAAATTATGAGACAAATTGTTTGGTTTATTTTTTGCACAGTTAGCGGTATATACTTTATATTAAGTCTTTTTTTACCTTCTTGTTAAACATTTAAACATTTTAAATCTAAGATCTCTGTAAGTATTTCATAAAATAAATGAAAACAATATATGCCAGCCCGCATTTAATCGTTCAAAATAAGAGCCTAAAAGTATTTTTTTGAGGTGAAAAAACTTTAGGTAAATAAATGTTTGAATTTTATAGGATAAATACTTTTTTGAGCAAAAATTAAAATAAAAACTTTAATTTTAATCATATAATTTTAAATATTTTTAAATAAAAGTTTTGGGCTTATAAAAGATTCAAGATGTAAAAATATATTTACACTACACTGCACTACAGCAGCATTTAAAAATACAAAATTATAATGACCTTATTTATATATGATTCCAATCATTAACACAATTTTTGACCTTAATGTATTGCGATAGTTAGTTCAAAATTATATTGGCCTTCATGCATTTATTTGAATTTCGATACAAACTGAAGATTGATTAAAAAAAATTAATTAAAAAGGACAAAGTTCTAAAAAAATTTGTTGATATTTGTTCCAAAATTTAGCATAAAGCCCCACTTCCAAAAGTCTTCTTTTAATTCAAGTTACAATTTTCAAATTATTTAGCTTACAATACACACTCGTAAGCTAAGGAAATATGAGATTAAATATAGGTATTAAATCAACAAAATATATTTCCCAAACAAAAATCGCAAGAAAACTAGAAAAAGGAATAATTCTAAAGTTAAAAATTTTAAAATTCAAAATCAAATGAAAGGATGCAGTTTATAAAAAATTTCGTGAAAATATTAAATGGAAATTCTATTATAGTTTAAAGCAAGGACCAACGTCAATATGTCGAATATCTACCGTTTTCGACCGGATTCAATGCAATAACGACACTCGTCATAAGTCTAAAAACCAACAAATTTAATTTGACAAAATATTTTACTTTTTTGAAAAGTATAAAAAAGCAAATCCCGTTGTTTAATTTTTAGGAATTTTTTGCAAACCCTAAAAGTATTTTAGCATTTTCATATTAAAAAGCTATAAATGACGAAATAATTGATTTAATATTGTGTTGATGTATTCAAAAACAAATATGTCAGTGCAGTTGTTACTTTAATAATAACTTGCTTGAAAGAATGACTGAACGTCTGTCTGTTGACTGGCTTACTGACTTTTTAACTGATTGTCTCTCTGTCTTTTCTGAGTCACATGTAAAACACAAAATAAAAGAAAATGATAATAATTGTCTTGCAGCAGTTAAAACAGAAGAAGTAAAAATATTAATCAATTTGCAATGCGATCAAAATGATTGTTTATTCCCTGATGCTTCATAGAGAGTTTAGGTGAAAATTTGGGCCAGCAAAAACATATTTATAAAAAATGTAAATGTTTATATGGAAAGCGTAAATTCTTTTTATTATAAGTAGGAAACCAAAAGTATATGTTACACGTGCTGGTGTTTTTAGGAAGATTTTTCTTCTTTTTTGCCTTCATTCTTTTATATTATTTACACACAAAAAAAATAATTAACATTTACCTTAATCAAGACATATCAGTACCGTAGGAAAAGATTTTTTTAAATTAAAAGCAAATTATATAATCTTGACTCATTTAATTTATTTTTAGTCACGTTTAAGTTATATCAGCTTAGAAAATAATGATAAGAGTGTGAATGTGAAGGCAAATTTCTCTTAAATTCCCCTAAATGGGATCAAAATATTTTTTTTTAAATCAATTAATATACGTCTTAAAGAGGGCGAAAATAGTCAAAACAAAAATAATCTGTTTTTTGTGTTTTGATACAAATGTCACACCTGTCACTTCTTCCAAAATCGTTTTTCTTTATATACATATATGATCAAAAATACTTTAAGCCCTCCAATAAATCAAATTACTTTGCTAATCTATAAAATTTTCCAGAATACGATCGTTAGGTCAAAATAACTTAAAACTAAAATTTATAAGATCACAACTGTCACAGTCTTCTAGTGGTCATTATGAAATCAGTGTGTAACAGCACGTTTAGAGACATATCATTTTTTAAAACTATAACATTTTTTTTAAATTAAAAAGTAGTTTAAAATCCTGAATTATAATAAAAAAATGTGAGCAAAATGGTCACATTTTTCCACTCGTTCCAGTGAAATTTCCTAGAACAACCATTTTGAAACGAAAGCTAATTTTTTTTTACTTACAAGCTTTGTTATATATAAGTAGTTTCTTATACTTGGAATTTTTAAAATTTAACTTTGAGTTTTGAACTGCCTTGACTAAGATTTAGGCCTAGGATCTTTAGATGGCAACTATAACGCACTACCACTTTTAAAACACTTGCACTTCTCTTTTTTTTAAATGAATTTATAATTCATTAAAATTTATTAAGGGTAAGACCCCGTTGCATAATTAGTAGGGATCATAAAAGTTAACAAAACACATGGCAATGACAGCAAAACAAGTCTTTCGCGTTTTGGTTTTTAAAACTTATATCGATTTGTACTTGTGAAAGCCTTATTACAAACCGTACCTAAAATTTCAAGTACGATTTTAACTAAGTTCAAGAAATAAATTCTAATTTAAAACGTCGGTTTTCTTTCTGTGTATGTATGGTTCAAATCAATCGTTATATAAATATGTATACCGTTGGTACCGACCGATGGTGATATATAAAAATGCAAAAAAAAAATAATAATAATTATTAAAAAAACATAAAAATTCTACAGTTAAGGGTGCAGTTGCACTATCTTAATTTATTTTAATTTAAACTATCCTTAGGCGGTTAACTAATGCTTTACCCAGAGATTTTTTTTCAGGATATCAACTGTTATCTAAATAATAAAAATATAATATTCTGAGCAGATAAACTGTTAACAAATTTAGAAAACTTTTTATAATAACTTGACATAAACCATTTTTTATTGCAAAAAAATCAGTTTTGATGATTGTTTCCGTGTCGGTTACTTTAAAACAAAGTTAGTTACATTTTTCCCCATTTTAATCCCGAGCTTTAAAAAAATTTATTTATTAGCCGCCAGTTTTATAAAATAATTATCTCAATTGAGTACAAATCTTATGCAAAAAAAATTATTATTGCCTTTGAAGAAAAGTTATTTGAAATACAATACAAGAGATACAATTTTAAATTGATATTTTTCCAAAAGAACTTTTCTTTGCAATTTTCAAATTTAAGTTAAATAATATTTATAATTAATTAAAAAGCTCTTTTTCACAAACTAAAAAAAAACATTTAATAATAATGATAATTCTCTAGTTAATTTTAGATGATCAAATTACAAACATTCTGTATCTAAATGTTCCCTTAAAGATTTGATTTATTTTGTTGTTTGTTTGAATAAAAAAATGCAGGTTACGGTTTTAAGGCGTTTGCAAAACTTTTGATTTTTAATTTCTTAAATCAAAAATTTCCATCAAAAATTTTAGAACCACACTTACAAATGTAAATTAAAAAACAAGTAAGAGCGCTATATTCGGCTGTGCCGAATCTTATATACCCTTCACATTGGTCTTTAAATATACCCAGCCGAGTAATTTTGTACTGCAAATAATATAATAAAAAACCTTGTGCGAGTTTTAAAGCCCATAGAAAAAATAACAAAATTTTAACGTTCATATGAATAATAGAAATAGATGAAGGAGATTTGAGGTCGAAAGTTTTAAAAGTTTTCGACATTATCCATATTTAAAGGTTAATAAAACTTATTAAATGTTCTAGTCCCGCTGCTCTTCTCCAACTTTTTTTCCAAAATGTATAAATTATTTGATTATTACTTTTTGTAGAATATTCGAAGTCGATAGCTTTAAAAGTTTTCCAGAAAAAGCGTAACGAAAATTTTATAAAAATTGTTAATTTGTATGGGAGCTACCCCTTCTTCATCCCCCACCCGAAAATTTTTTTTCTTTAAAGCGTAGGCCTTGTGTTCCAATTACTTTTTGTAGAACATTTGATGTGGATATCTGTTATAGTTTCCGAGATATAGCGTATCGAATATTTTATAATAATTGTCGATTTGTATGGGAGCTACCCCTTTTTTTGCCCCCACTCAATAAAATTTTTCTTCAAAGCGTAGGCATTCTTGCCTAATTACTTTTTGTAGAACATTTCATTTCGATATCTTTTATAGTTTCCGAGATATAGCGTATCGAATATTTTATAATAATTGTCGATTTGTATGGGAGCTACCCCTTTTTTTGCCCCCGCTCAAAAAAATTTTTCTTTAGAGTGTAGATCTTTGCGTACAATCACTTTTTGTAGAACATTTTAAGTCGATATCTGTTATAGTTTCCGAGATATAGCGTATCGAATATTTTATAATAATTGTCGATTTGTATGGGACCTACCCCTTTTTTTGCCCCCACTCAATAAAATTTTTCTTCAAAGCGTAGGCATTCTTGCCTAATTACTTTTTGTAGAACATTTTATTTCGATATCTTTTATAGTTTCCGAGATATAGCGTATCGAATATTTTATTATAATTGTCGATTTGTATGGGAGCTACCCCTTTTTTTGCCCCCACTCAAAAAATTTTTTCTTTAAAGTGTAGGCAATCTTGCCCAATTACTTTTTGTAGAACATTTCATTTCGATATCTTTTATAGTTTCCGAGATATAGCGTATCAAATATTTTATAATAATTGTCGATTTGTATGGGAGCTACCCCTTTTTTTGCCCCCGCTCAAAAAAATTTTTCTTTGAAGTGTAGATCTTTGCGTATAATTACTTTTTGTAGAACATTTAATGTCGATAGCTGTGATAGTTTCCGAGATATAGCGCATAAAATATTTCACCAAATTTGTGCAATTGTAGGAAAAATACCCCTTCCCCTGGTCCTATCTGAAAAAACTTTTTCCATTATTTAGGTCCCTTCTTTAGGAGTATCCGTGCCAAGTTTTGTGGCAAGAGTGATTATACTTACTGAGATATATAGGGATATATGCACGGATTTTGTCCTAAAAAAAATGGGTTACTCTGGGTTTTCGCTTATATCTCGGTCAGTAGTGAACCGATTTTGCTGATTTTAAATAGCGATTGTTAGCGGGATATTTGTAATCGTTTGACCTCATTTACTGATCTGTATCTTTTTATCTGACTCCGGAAACTTGATTTCAACAGACGGACAGACGGACAGACAGACAGACAGACAGACAGACGGACAGACGGACAGACGGACAGACGGACATGGCTATTTCAACTTCCCTATCTATAAGGATCCAGAATATATATACTTTATGGGGTCGCAAATGAATAATAAAGAAATTACAAACGGAATGACAAAGTGATATATACCCTTATCACTATGTGAAGGGTATAATAAACTAGTTTTACGTTTCAGTATTTTTTCGTTACTTATATTTCTAAAGAACTTTGTTAGAAGTTTCAAGATAAATAACGCATTTTGCTAACAAATAAATCATTATTTGTGGTTTTTTGTTAGAGTTTTTAAGACAAATATATTTTTTTCGTATTTTTAATTTGAATAAATCACATTGGCTAATTCCACCTGATTAAATTTATTTGCCACAAGACTAACAAAATTGAATATTGACTGTGGAACTTATCTAAATTTAAATTTCGTTTTATTCTATGCTTGTACTCCTTCGATAAAGAGGTTTTCATCAAAAATTTAATAACAGAATATGCATTTGGTGGGATGTGTTGCTTGTTGTGTAAAACTTTTTAGTCAACCAAACACATAATGCGTCGGTGGAGCACAATTAAAAGTCTTTAAATAAATTTGAAATTTAAATGCCAGAAAAGTTTAACTAAATTTCTTTAATTAAAAAAGTTTAACTTTTATATAACTTTTAATATGTTTTCTTATAACACATTGTTCTTTAACTTGGAAAAGTTATGGAAATTATTATAATATTTTTAGTTATTTTTCTTCGCTAGTATATAATTCTGACAGTTTAGTAGTTGAAGGAGAACATTAAAAACTACTCACCTGCGATAGCCATCCAGGGATAAAATGTGTGATTGCTGGCCTGGTGTAAACTACTTGCTGTTTGTGCGGCTGCAGCACCGGAAATTGTACAATTTGCATTCCAGGCTGTAGCAGCACCACCGCCAGCCGAACCTACACCGCCAATATTACCACTTTGGCCACTACCGCCTCCAACACCTCCAGAGCCGGCACCACCAGCGCTACCGCCTCGATGGCTAACCGGACTACCACCCGACGTATCCAAATAAGCACCAACTCTAGAATCGGGTGTGCAAGCGGACGGTCTTACCGGCATACCCCCGGCTACAGAATTTTGGCCTCCATTGGCAGTATTGCTTGAAGCATTTGTTGAACCGGCCGAACCTCCCCCACCACCACCAGTACCGCCGCCACCACCAGCGCCACCATTTGAACTTGTATTCCAAATGTCTTTGTAGCCATTCACTGAATCAGCTTTGATATTGAGACAGTCCTGTTTGTATGCCTGGCTGCCATCGCCATAGATTTTGTTGCAGGCCGCTGTTATGCTGGCATCGTAGGGTGAATCTTGTGTGGAGCGCTGTAAATGGTGGTTAGTGTAGGGAGTCATGCCAAGTGAGAGAGGAAATCCCCTGTAGGCGGCTGCTGCGGCAGTGGCTGACTGATCGTGATGGGCTGTGGAGCCCATGGACATGCCGGTGGCCTGATGCGGATGACCATAAAAGCCGGAAGCTTGCTCAAAATACGAATTCATGGTGCTTGTGGTAAGAATTTTGGCGGCTTTTTTTCAAACTCTTTTTGGAAAAATTTGTTTTGTTTTTTTTTAATTTTTACTCTTTTGCTTTAATTTTCAATTTTAAAAAACTGTTTTAAAATTTTAAAAATTTTTATCAAATTTTAAATTTTAATTTAATATTTTGTTGTTTAATTTAGTTTATTTTTAAGGTCAACGGATTATATTTGCTGTTTTTGCAGCGAATTTTCTTTTGTTATTGCACTTTTGTTTATGTTTTTTAAATATTAAAAATATATCTTTTTTTTTTATTTTAAATCATATTTTTTTTATTTTATTTTTATTAAAATCGTATACTTGTTTCAGTTTAACTTGCACATTTTTTGTTAACAGAAATTTTTTTATTTTTTATTATTTATAATTTTTTTTTCTTTCCTAATCGTTAAAATTTATTTTTAAATTTGTTTTCTTTTTTTCACGCAGTTATTTAAAAATAAAAGTAAAAACTGTGGTTTCCATCAATGTCGCTTTTGCTTTAGTTATTGTAATAAAATTAATAATAAGTACAGATTATTTTTTATTTTATTGTTATTATTTTTATGTTGTTTAAATTGATTATGTCTCTCTTTACGTTCTATTCAAGTGTTGCCGTAATTGTTAATGGTATTATAAGTAGTTTGTTTTATTGGTATTTTCATTACGACCGTTGTAGACAAACTGACTAAACCATCGAAATAATCATAAAGATATTGAAGTGCAGCAGCATGTTATAATCAAGAGTTAAAAGACGGACGACGAGAATCCAACAACACAACAGAATGTCTAAATCACTGAATAAATGAATGAACCACTAGTTGTTGGCTGTTTTGTATTTTTCTGCTTTTGTTTCACGTCAAGTGGAGTCGGGTTGTTGGTTGGTATCAAAAAGAGGGGGTTTATACGAGTGAAAAACATTTACGAGATTTTTTAATGCACACACACACATAACAGTTTTACTATTTGCTTTTATTAAATTGTTCAAATAACAATAATATTTAGTGATAAAATTGTGTAATAAAAGAAAGCGCGCGCCTGTTAACCAAACCGTTGCTATCAAACGAATAATCCACCGTTTGGCTGTTGGTTGTGTTATGGCTGAAGAATAATGTTGGATCGTTGTTATACGTAACCGGGTGTTTATGCGTGCGTGTATCTTTTTGAATAATGGTGATGATGATGACGGCGATGATTGTGATAGCGCACAACACACACAGTAGTCAACAAAACAGTATCAGCAGCGGCAGAACCACCAGCAGCATTTATCGTAGTAAAACTTTTTGTCTTCGCATACCAAGTTTAAAACGTAGAGAAGGTTAAGAGCTCCAAAAACCAAAAAATAACATACAGAACAAGAAAAGTATCCACAAAATACGTACGTTCCAAAAGACACACGTTGCTGAGTAAGAGAACGTTTTGAACCCAACCCGTAAGAAAGTAGAGAGAACACACATTGGACAATTTAACAATTTCGACAATAAACAATCCAACAAAAACTGGCTTAAAAATATTATTGAATATAAATTTCAAAATGAGTAACTTTAAATCATATCTCCACCACCAATACTACTAAAAATACCAGCAACATCACACACTCCCGCAATTTTTTACTCTTGCTCCAATATTTAAAATCAAAAGAGTAATTTTTGTTGAATTTTTGCTCACACTGGTCTTTTTCACAGAGTTGGAGTAATTTTTTTACATTTTTAATTAGATAATAGCTCCAAACACCAAAACCCAATTTGTATGTGTGTGTGTTTAAAAGAATTGGAATTTATGGTTTTTGTTTTTTAATTTTTAAAAATATGAAGAGTTCTTAATAAAATAGTATTTTATTTATTAAACACACACTGTTTGTTAAATTATAAAAAATGTAAGAAACAAAAAATGTTTAATACTTTTTGCGACGGCATTTCAATTTATTTATTTTTTTTAATTTTGTTTCTTTACAATCGCAATGCAGGACGGAATTTTTTTTCTTATTTTAGTGCACGGGTGTTGCAGAACAAAGCAAAATGATTTTAAACTGGCACGTTATAATCGAACACTAAGCTAAGCAATATAAAAATTATTTTCTGGAGCAGCCAAGCGGCCGAGTAAAACTATAAAATAAGCAAAACAAAAAACACACACATGCACACAAACACTGCATTTATATTATTTGTAAACCTATGTATATTCATCAACAAAATTGCATTCAAACCTTTAACAATAAAACCAAACTCGCACACACATAAAATAAATATAAAATTCATTTTTCTCCCCAAACCAAAAACAACTGTGTACTTTACTTGGTACCCAAACATGTTGTAAGCTCAGTCAAACACACTCTTTTATGATTTACTCATTTGATGTTCGTAACCATTCATACCATATAAATTAAAATATACGGCAGATTATTTTTCTTTTGAGTGTAAAATCTTTGTTGTCAAACACATGTATGAAATGAAAATTCATCATAGAGGGAGGGCAAAATTTTCTTATAGGCCAAATAGTATGTTTGATTGCATTTTGTTTTTGTTTTGTAGTTAGTTTTTCCTCTTAATACATGCATACACACATACATACGAACGTTTGTAAGTATGTGGTTACATACATATATAATTCAATAAAAAAAAAAACATAAAATAAAACATAAAGGCAGAAAAACATTCAACTCTCTTAGTTCTGTTTGTTAAATAAAAGTGAGAATATTGCTTAGTGCTCTTATTTGGTTCTTGGGTTATCCACTCAGTGGATTCCACTGTATTTAAGATTTGTTTATTTTCTATCGTGCGGTACAATATATGGATATTTTACGCTGTTGTGCACTGAATTTATAAAAAAATATAGATTTTTCTGTCAATCAAAATTTGAAATTTGTACTGTTTTTTTTTTGGCGATTCGCATGTGGCCAGAGTGATATCATTGCGTTATCTCTTGTTAGGTTTTTCTTTTTTTAATAAATTGATAATTAGAAGATAGAAATGTGTTGTTTCATTGTGATTAAATTAGCAGTAAATAATTATTATAAAATTTTTTATACTTTTGTTAAAACACTTCAAGTCATAAAATTTATTGGATTTTTTAACATTAAAAATACAGAAAAAATATACTTTACGTACATATCGCAAACTAAATCAAAAACAGTCACAACTCAAAACTCATGACAATTATTTATGTATTTTGTACTAATCTGCGAAGTTGACATAAATGAAACTCAAAACAGCCTAAATCCACTGACTAACTTGAAGAAACTCCTTGCTACGTCTTGATTGTAAACTTCTACCCTACAACTCAATTTTAAAAAACAGTTTGGTGCTACTTTTTTTTTCATATATTTATTATTGAATCTTCGCCTGTGGCGAACTAACAATAAATGTTCAAATCTTAAAACTAGGTAGTTAATATAAGTCCAGCCAGTGCCAGACTAAAATTTAAGTTCTCATATTAATAAATAAGCTTCATATAAGCGCAATAGTATCCCTCCTTTTCAGGCGGGTGTGCCCACTATGTTGCAGGATGTTTCGGGCGAGCGGATTTGGGTGAGCTTCCAGCTTATTTAAATACTTGTCCACATAGTTCAGGATTTCGCATTTAACTAGTGGAACTTGTAGATCCTTGTGGATGTTGCTGTTTTTAACATACCAAGGAGCACCAGTTATCATTCTTAGGATTTTGTTTTGCCTGCGTTGAATTTTTTCTATGTTGGATGCGGAAGCAGTGCCCCATAATTGTATACCGTAGCACCAAATTGGTTTCAAAATCGATTTGTAGAGTAGAAGTTTACAATCAAGACGAAGCACAGAGTTTTTGCCGATTAGCCAATGAATTTGTGTAGCTTTAAGTTTCATTTGCGTCAACTTCGCATCTATATGAGGCTTCCATGTGAGGCGGCGATCCAGGTGAATACCAAGATGTTTTGTCTCGGTTCGTTGAGGCACCATATGGTTGTTAATAAGAATTGGAGAGCACGTTTCTTTGCGTAAAGTAAAAGTTACGTGGGTACATTTTTGTTCATTTATTTTTATTCCCCATAACTTTGCCCATTTTTCAACTTGGGTTACGTGTTGCTGCAATTGGTTCGAAGCCTCTTTAGGGTCTTTGTGAATACTAAGAAAAGCGGTATCATCAGCAAATGTAGACGTATGTGTAAAACAGTTGGTTGGCATATCTGCCGTGTAAAGCAAGTACAAAATTGGACCTATTATACTCCCTTGAGGTACACCAGCCCCAATTGGTTGAGAAAAACTTATATGATTTCCCTCTTTGATCATAAATTGTCGACCGGTTATGTACTTTTCTAAAAGGTTGAAAATATTAGCTGGAAGGTGTATCTTTAGTTTGTTTAACAGGCCTTCTTGCCATACTTTATCGAAAGCTTGAGAGACATCAATAAAAAGTGCGGAGCCGTACTTCTTTTCCTCAAAGGTTTTTCTTATAACCTGCACCAGTCTGTGAGTTTGTTCGATTGTGCTATGTTGACTTCTAAAGCCAAATTGGTGATCTGGGATGCAGTTGTTTTCATTCAGGATCGGAGTCAGCTTGTTCTTAAGCAATTTTTCGAACAATTTTGACATTGTGGGTAACAAACTTATAGGCCTATAAGACTCTACCTTTGAAGGATCTTTGCCAGGCTTAGAAATCATCTTTACTAAGGCAATTTTCCATATAGGCGGGAAATGTTCAAGCCGAATTATTGCGTTAAAAATAAAAAGAATTATTTTTTTTTGCCGTAAAAGGTAGCTCTAAGAGCATTTTGTTGCTTATATTATCAACGCCAGGAGCTTTTTTACCACTTAAGTTAGCAATAGCCTCTACAAGATCTGTAAATCGGAAACGTATTTCTAAAGGACGTCTAGCAACAACTGGTGGTAATTCCCTCACGTCTGTGCAAGTATTGGGAGTGAACACGTTTTTGAAATGGTTTGCGAACAGATCACATTTTTCTTCGTCATTTCTAGCCCAGGATCCTCTCAGATTACGCAGTGGTGGTTTTGCGATAACGGGCCTTTTAAGACGTCTGGCTGATCACCATAGGGAATAATTTGTCTGAGGAGTCGCGTCTAGACCTTCGAGGTACTCTTTAAGTGAAGCTATTTTGTGAACCTCCAGCAAACTTCTTAATTTGTTAGTACATTCTTTCAGCTTAGATTTAAGTTGGGGCGATCTGTTCTTTTGCCATTCTCTTCGGACTCTTCTTTTTTCAGATAAAAGTTTTCCCACATCGTCAGAGAAAATTTTGCCGTACCTGACCTGACGATAGGTAGAAGACGCATGTTCAGCGGCTTTTTTAATGTTTTCATTTAGGACTCTCAGACTATCGTCTATGTCTCCGGGAGTTTTTAGCGGTTGGTTTTCCGAACAGTGGGCACTAATATACTTTTTATATTTTAACCAATTTATTTTTTTAGATAAGAAAAAATCACTAGCTGCTATTTGGTGAGGACTGCAAATAGTAATTATTGTGGGTGAGTGGTCAGAAGATAAATCCAAGGATGCTACAGCCTCAATAAGGTCCGGGGATATACCTTTTGCCACGCCAAAATCTATTACGTCTGGAATTTTATTATTGTCCGTTGGCCAATAGGTTGGTTGTCCAGTTGAAATAACGAAAAGTCCTATTTCTGACACGGAGTCATACAAGACACGACCTCTGGGACTAATTAGGCGGGAGCCCCAGTATGTGTGCTTAGCGTTATAGTCTCCAGCAGCTATAAAGCGGGGACCTAATGATTTGTAGAAACTGTTGTACTGATCCTTCGTTATGGAGAATCTGGGTGGACAGTAAACTGATGAAATAACAAGGTTATGGAAAAATTCATCAATGCAGACGTTCGTAGCTTGGATATAACATTCCGAGAAGCCACCCAACCATTGGTGTCTAATTCTTGATTTGATTAGAATAGCCGAGCCACCACATGATCTATCCCTAGGATCCTTTGAATCGTAAAAAGAATAACCACTAATTTTAAAAGTGCTTCTAGATGTCATATGAGTCTCAGAAATACACATAACATCGATTTTTTGGTTCATCAAGAAATTTTCGAGCTCGTTTTTGTGTTGGCGGATGCCGTTTGCGTTCCAGAAACAAACCCTGAGGCAGTTCATGGTCTTGTAAGCATAGCCTGCAGAAAAGCAGACTGCATTTTTTGCATTTCTTGCATCATGTTGGCCATTTGCGCCATAATCTGCGTAAATTGTGTGACCATATTGTCAATTACGGCTTCCAGGCGGCTAAAATTAGGCCCGGTTGGTTCGCTAGTTGGCACTTCTTGTTGTGTTGTAGGCTGGGTAGACCTCCGTGAATTAGGCTGGTTAGACTTTAATGCGGCGGCGTAAGAAACTTGATTTGTAGTTGGTTGTGCCAATGGAGGCATATTTGTAGTTGGTATATTTAAAGGCTGGGGAGGGGCAGGAACTATTTTCAGCTTAGTTGATCGCTTAACTGAATTAAAAACAGGACAACCTCTATAGTTGGCAGTGTGGTTTCCCCCGCAGTTGCTGCATTTCTTTATCTTAGGATCATCTTTTGGCTTGTCGCACTTGGTCGTATCGTGCAGATCCCCACACACAACACAAACAGTAGGCAACTTACAATAAGCTTTGGTATGGTCATATTCCTGGCAGTTTAAGCACTGTACGGGCCCAGATCGCTTATGTGGCACTTTCACAGTGTCTCGTCGGTGCATAATATATTTTAAATCGTAGATGGGGTGAGTTTCACTTATTTTCAATCTGACATCACCAGGCTCAAGCTCCACTCGGAATAATGGTTGGGGGTGTTTTTCCCTGTTTCTCATATTCGATACCGTCCTAACCATAAACCCTTTGCTTAGCAAACTGGTCTTGATCTCTTCTGGGTCAACGTTAGAATCAATGCCTTTAATAACTACCTGAAGGCCTTTTGCGGTCTTGAGTTGGTAGGTATAGAAGTTTTTTCTGAGTTTTTCGAGCTCCGAAACCGTGGCGCGTTAGGCGTTTTCATGGTTCACTTGAATTTTTGTCTCAAATATGTTACCGCGTTTAACGTTTGAAACATAAAAGTTATTTTCCCCAATCAAACCGACTAAAAACTTGACGAGATCATTTGAGTTTTTTTCCCTCAAATAAATGGGAGGTGGCTTAAAGGACTTTTTTTCACTAACAGGGGCCTCATTATCCTCTTGCAAAATTGCAAAACGATTTTGGTGCTACTGGATACAATTATGGGGCACTGCTTCCGCCTCCAATATAGAAAAAAATCAACTTCGCCAAAACAAAGTACTAAGAATAATAACTGGTGTTCCTTGGTACGTTAAAAACAGCAACATTCAAAAGGGTTTACAAGCACGACTAGTTAAATGTGAAATCCTAAACTGTGTGGACAGGTATTCAAATAAGCTGGAAACACACCCAAATCTGCTCGCTCGAAACATCTTACAGCATGCACGACTGAAAAGAAGGGACACCGTCGCACTTAGATAAAACCTTTAGAAATGTTTTATACTTTAGTTTGAAAACTTAAATTTTAGTCTAGCACTGGATGGATAAATTTTAATTGTTTAACTTTAAGATTTGAAGATTTTTAGTTTGCCAAAAGCGAAGATTCAATAACAAAAACAAATATGAAAAAAAGAAAATATAATTTTGATTTAGTTTGCGATATGTTTAGTTTTTTTTTTTTATTATTTTCGGAGAACTTTAAAAGTTTACTTTAATAACTTAGCACTTAGTCTCGAAATATATAAACAATTTTAATATAAAAAAATGTTTTCAAATTAACTTTTAATACCTTTCAAAACTGGTTGATATCAAAAATAAAATAAGAGATTTGAAACGTTGTCATGAGCCTTAATTAAAGAGATAACATATTCAAATAGCAGCAAAATAGCTCTTGTTTTCGAGAGAGTGGCTCCTTATTTTGAAGCAATTTGTTGGGTCATTGTCTTTAAAATTCAAGGATTTAACGTAAAGTATACCTAATTAATCTCTATGGACGATTCCCGCCGTAATGTCATTTGTTGCCGGCAAACTTAGAATTGGGGTTGTTACCAGAAAATTAAACCACCAGCCTATTTTTTTCTGAAAAGTAATGTAACATATAAAATAAGTAACTGGGCTCTTCTTAAATCTTACCGCATTGAAGACTTTCAAAAGAAGTTTATTATATTGTGTACAAGAAAATAGCGGGGGAGTGTTGCCAACATGTCGCGATGGGCCGACAATAGGCTACTATAGTTTTTAACCTGTACAGTTATAATTGATCTTTTATATAACTACGAAAAACTACTTTTACGAGCAATTACCGAAAAAAATTTACCGCAGTTGAGTTAAATTGCAGATAACGACAATGTTTCTATGTTAATTGTTTTAGAATTGAGGGCAATTATTTTATATATGCAAGTATAGAAATCGCACTTAAAAATGGAATTTGTATCGGCTTTTGAAGAATCCCAGCAAAAAATAAATGAGATTTTGTAAGCAGCACATACTATTTCTAGTATACTAATGCGCTTCACAGCAAGCACTTATCTATTCCCTTAATAAATGCAATAGCGTATGGCAGTAAATGTAAAACTTTTACTCTTTTACACATTCGCTTACTAAAGTGCAACTAAAAAGCACTACATACCGTAAAGCAGTGAGTAAACGAATATAATAACACAGCAAAACATTTATTTTGATGACGCAATAAGCTTAAACAACTAAAGAAGCATCACAGTTACATGAGTTAACTGGATATTTATAGCGCCGAAATAAGCGCTTAATGCGAAATGCAACTAAGGGGACATCGCGATCAAATATCATGCCATACGTAAGCAGGTTTGTAAGCTTTGTCATCTTGATATACTCTTACAAACCTACCTACGGCGAAGCAGCAATTTTTGCTGGGAAAGTGATACAAATAAAGAACTTTGTGTATATCAGTCAAAAGTGCATCTAAACATAAGGCAGCTAAATCAAAACTACTGAAACAAAACTTTTTTTAATTTCGTTTTTCAACCATCCTAAGGGCTATGTATGTGCCCAATGCTCATTAAAATATATTAAGTCTAAGAATTTATTTCTGTAGATTAAATAAATAAATAATAATAATAATAATAATAGATTTTAAAATTTTTGATTGTTAATCAAAACCGTGAATAAAATTGTCACATCCGGCACAATGAAGCTTTCCTTTTCAGGTTGCTCCATGTCAAAAACTATTTTTATATGATTTAGTAATGTCCTTATAATCAATAATCTACATTTAAATATCTTAAAAATATATCCTACACCAAAAACAATACATTATTGTACGACAAGTACAAAAAGATCAAACCCGTTTAAATTAAACATGTTACGTAAAAGTTCAAAAAATTTTATTAAATGTTAACAAATGGAACCAAACGGCAACGCTGCTCAGTATGAAATTTTCGTTCCTATTTGCCCCGCTCTGGGACAACGCACAGAAAAAAGTAAACAATTTTTTTTTTTTTTTTCAAATAAATTATTGTCCCAAATTATTTACTTTTCAGTAAATTTATTTAATAGCCTTTAGTAATATTTTAATTTGATTTTTATATTTAAAAACAAATAATTAATTTATAGAACAAATATTTTTAAGTAAAGCCATAATTTTTTCAATTAAATTTTTGCCAAATTATTTGTCTAAATTTATAACTTGCGGTGTAGCTCCATCGTCTGACAATATATTTTATGATCCTTTGAAATCCGTAACTGATTCTCAAATTTACTTTTTTTTGCGCGACAGCCCTGACGCTACGTCAACCATAGGTTTACTCTATGCAACATTAATTGGGGGAATTTCTGCAGGACCCAGATAAAATCTCTTCAGATTTAAAATGTGTACTAAACGTGCATTATAAAGGTAATGTATTTTAATAACTCTGGTGAAATTTCCGATAATTTTCGAGTCTTTTTAACTCTTCTATTGAAATAATTACTTTTTTGATTTTAATTGCAAAATGATAGTTTTGGTTAATCACTTTTCCGCCTCTTCTTTAATGAAGTTTGACACTAATGGCGCTTTAATCATATTTCAGTAATCAATTACATGAATGCACACATCCTAAACATGTTGTTTTGCTTTTCTTAAAAACTAACTTTCTAAGAAATCGTAGGATTCACTTTCTAGCCTTTTATCAATCACAACCGAATTCTCAGTTTTCAGTTGTCTTGGATAATATCAAAAGACCAAGTTTAGTGATATAATTTTCAACAATCTCACATATGCTAACTGGGTATTTGTTTATATTTCTATTTGTCAAAGTTAGACCATTTTTAATGAAGTCAATTCCGAGTTAAATATCTAATAAATAAGAGAACAAATTGCTACCACAAGTGTTTGTGTGTATATGCTATATTCACATATAAAAATATTTTAAGGAGAAGTTTACTTTGTATCCTTGCTATATAAACATCATACAATAATATTTTTGTTTTGGAATTTTTTATTTCTTAGTTTTTCTATCCTTTGACAGTTGCAAGAACTTGCACACACTCTGAGTTAAATTAAAAATAAGAAACGACATATGAGGAATAACATTTGGAAAATCTAAGCTACAAACCAAATGTGCACAAGAAAACGAAATTTTAAAAAGTGAGTTCAACATTTCAACACTCATATATCCCTGTTACAGTGCGTATGAATGTAAGAGCAAAACTAACTGGATGCCTGAAATATGACTTTTTAAAGTATTCAGCTGTTTGTTTGTTCTTTAATTCTGTGGTTTGTTAACTGGCTGACTGGATTGGAATCTTTGGCGACATTTCCCACAATAGAAATGTAGAAAAACTGTAACACATACAATTTATAAAATCTAACAAAAGCTTTGGCAACTAAAGTTTCATTTCTAGCAGCTTAAAGAAGTAAAGGCAAAAACAATTTAGTTTCCAACCACAAGATTTCGCAAGTCGGCTATATCAACATCCTAGCACTCGTCATCATCTTCATTTACACATATAGTAGCAGCATTTACCAAAACTACAGCTATAAAGAACTTAAACTCTACAATAACGCACACAAATAAACTAACATTATCAGCATATTTGCAATATATTTGAATTCACATGCAAACGATAGAGGGCAGACTGAAAAATATTTTCAGAAAAGTTTATGGAATTTGACGCTGCAGTTACAAGTTCAAGTTTTCGATTTCAAGTTGATTACACATATTGTTTGTCAAACTCATTCAAATTGATGGTTTTGACCATGATACAACTAATCAGGTAGTCTCGTCCCTGAAACAACTACAAATTAGTACCAAAGTGTCAAACAATAGCTCATAGAAAAAAAAAACGATGAGTAATAATTTTTGTTGTTTTATTTTCACACGGAGAACATAATTTTGACATTTTAGCACTAATCAGCTGGGCCGACGAGACTACCTGGTTCTTTGTATCATGGTTGTGACGTAGGCTGCCCGCAACTTAATAATCAACTTGATCATCAAATTTATTTCAATTTTATGCCGTCGTCAAGGAATAAACTTAAAATGCTCGCTTTGCGGCAAAATATTTGTTAAACAAAACAGAAAAATTGTTCTATATATATCTTTTTTTATTTTTTTTATTTATTTGCGACTGAAATTTGGTACAACGACACGCAAATTATTTACATTAATTTATTTATAAATGTTTATATACCAAAAATACACGAAAATTTAGTTAAAATTATTTGCGGTAGAATATTTGTATAAGCAGACACGTGAAAAATATCGAAAATTTATGAAAAATAATTATAATCAGCTGTTTACTTAACCATTAAGTTGAAAGGCGACTTTAATGAAAAATTCGATCATCAAGATACTCTCAAGTTCAAAAAGTTTGAATGTGTTAGTAAAAAAGTTTGAATGTGTTGCAATTGAAAGGAAAAAATTTAACGTGTGGCCGCTAAGTGAGTATTACAAATAACAAGTATGTACACACGTCTATTGGTTTAATTAATACCCCTTTTTTAAGATCATAATATATACCAAATTATTATTATTACTCCCTATAACTTATTTATGTACTTATAATCAATCCTACGCATAAATATTAACAAAGGACTTTATTAAGATGACTTAAGAGCTCGCCCTCATACAAACATATCCTACTGCTAAATATACCAATGATATCAGTAACAACCATTCAGAGTGTCAGTCAGTCAGTCAGTCATTTATTTACTTATTTATATAGTCTACTATACAAATATAACAACTTAAGCAACAACCACTAACGTGCATCGGGGCGTTTCAGTGGCGACAGACAAAATAGCATCATAATCATTTAAAGTCATTCGAAAGCGCATAAAAGGATCACAACAATCGCCGAAATGGCCCATAATGAGCTCGTAAAAATATTTGCTACCTAAATAAACTTTGCAATTTTACTTTTATAATCTTTGTTGTTGTTGTTTTAACTTTAATAAAAAAAGAAAAACAAAAACTTTTGATTTCAACACTGTACGAAGAGTAATAAAAAAATTAAGCTGTTTGTGTGTGTTCGGGGATGTTTGTCAGAATGTTTTAATCGAACGATATGTAGGTATATCCTTCTATAAGATTTTGTTATATGTGCGTGTGTACGTTTTTTTCCAGTATGGTGGTCTTTTGTGAAGGTGACGTTGCAGGTTGGATTTTTTTCTTAGCTCAGTTGATACTTTTGTTTTTTTTGTCGGTGGTTCAATAAAAAGTATTTGAAAAGTATCTAAGTAAGTGTGTTTCTTTGCAATTCTCTCGACTAAGAAGTATATTGTGGAATAAAAAATAGTTGCAAACTTGAGTATTTAAAGCGATTGTGTGGTTGTGCTGCTTGCGAACAAAGTGTAGCTCATAAAAAATATCGTAATGAAAATTGTTGTGTTTATTAAATAGTAAATGTAATTTGGAACATGATTTTTAGTAGAGTATAATCGTAAATTTTATCATAACAACTTGTGAATTTCCAACAAGAAGCATTTACAGGTTGAAGTTGATTTGAAATGTATAGCATTGTATAAGGATTAAGTTATCCTAATTTGATGAGTTTACTTTGCAAGGAAAGCACTTGTTGATATTTTACAAATATAAATGAGAACGTATAAGTGTAAAGAAAATGTACTTATAGTACTTCCATTGTAGCGGGTGTGACTATTTGACTCACACCTTAACATTTTAAATTAAAAAAAATTTATATTTTCAAGTCATAGTTTTCTGGTCATATTATAAGAACAATTATGTTTTTTAGAGTCTTTTTTTTGTAAAAATTTGGATGACTTACTATCCTTTAAAACCATGACTTTTTTTTAATTAGAAACTAAACACATTTGAATTATTGCAAACTCTTTTAGTAAAATCGTCACACCCGTCGCAATTATGTTACCCAAATCAAAAAAGTTAGTTGTTTTTCTTGTCACTTTTATTCGTTTTTTTTCCAAAGTCTTTAAGTACGAACTAAATTTCTACATTTGTTTAACTTTTTTTATTAATTATTAAATTCAATTAATTATTACTGCTTATTGTAAAAGAATTCTGTTTATTAAAAGTTTACCACAATGTAAACAATTTAAATTTTCCATTAAAAATATTTTAACTTAATGGTGCGAGTGAATGTTATTTTCATTTCACATCGTTTAACAGTATTTAATAATTCAATTACCAAATTTATATTTCAGAACTGAACCGTATACCGAGCAAAACAATTCATTTGACAATTAACAATTATCATTATCAAAAGGAAAACATCATCGTCCCCATATTTGGCACCTTAGTTAAGCCAAACAGAAAGCATTCACACATATAAAACTGTACAGAAAAATTTAAATACACACACACACACACATATTATTAAAATACACTTCACAAAATAGCCGTGCAAAAATGTGTAACATTTTTTACACATTCACACAGTTTTCTCTGTTATCTCGTGCTAATGTGTGTTGTTAAGGTGTAAATGTAGTTGCCGCTACATGCTTAACTACTCGCCTGGACTATTTGAAAGGACAAGTGCATGTGAACGTGACAACGAATTGCAAAAAACTTTTATTGGAATTTAAATTGCAGAATGTAGATCAATACAAACTGTTCGTATAATGTTAACCTGTCAGTATGTGCAGGAAACGCAATGAAAAGGTCAAATAATTGAATATTTTTTTTTTTGTAAGTAAACAAACAATTTTCCGGTTGTGAGGGTTTGTAGGCATTTCTGATAGTTTTCTTTCTGGCCATAATGCGTAATTACTTTTAAAAAAATATTTAAATAAAAATACACATTTTCACATAAACATATATGTAGGTTTGCTCTGCTTTTTCGCACATATTTGATCATTATACGTACACGCATGAATTAACTTATTAAAATGCAAATTTAATATTCAGTCTCGTGCAATTTTATTACAAAATTGGTTTTATAAAACTTAATATGTATCTGCATATAAATGCATGTGTATGAAAATATGTACCCAGTTAGCATTTGGACGATTGTTTTGTGAAAAATCGCCAAACAGAGTCCTTAAATACTACCTCGGACGACTAAAAACCAACCAATAACTTTAGCTAGAAAAAGGCTTAAAAAAATATACAGATGTGTGAAATCATAAATTGATCACGCACCTGATTTTTCAAAATTGAAAAATTGCACCGTAACTCCGCCCAGAAATGTTCTCTGTAGTACAAAAATACATGTTGGAAATTTTTTGTTAGATTTCAAAGGTGGAAGGCATACCGCATCAGTCCCAAGTTTGCGCAATTCATGTATAATTAACCGATTTTTTTGTTTGATGCCGCCCTACGAAAACGTTTTCAAAAGTTTTAGGTAATTTATAGTGAACTCCCTAAACTGACTCTGAATCCAACCAATTGATTTACTGTAAAATTATTCCAATATCAAAATAAAATAATAATAGTGTTGAGAGTTATTTCGTTATGAAATTATTTCCAACTGGTAAAGAAGAAACTGAAAGTTAGTTCAACTTTTTTTGGAAGTTATTGAGCTTGGCAGTAATTTCACTGTACAGTGCTAAATAGATGTAAGTTAAATGATCGAGATGTAGTTCGTAGATGACTAGCGACTACTATAGCTTTGAAACACAACCTAGGCGACTTGGTTATAAGTTTTTTGTTGCTTAGTGCACAATTAATATATTGAAGATTTCACATGCAGCGTAAAATATTTGTTTTATTGTAGTTACTAAAAATGAACCACTTTTCAAGGGTTCATGTAGTTTTTTCCCTATCAAAACAACACAATAAGTAAACAAATCTTAAGAATATTAAAAAAAAAACTTTTAAAATTATAATTTAAAGGTATGCTTGAAATTAAGTAATAAAAATTAAAAACTTATTTGTCTTATACAAAATTTAAATTTCTATAAGAAGTTTTATTTAAAAAAAATTCAAAAAGGGTTATAAGTTAATGCATTGAAAGAACCACAAACTTTAATTAACTGGTTGGAATCAGATTCAGCTAAGGGAGTTTACTTTAAATTACCTCAAACTTATAAAATTTTTAACAGGGCGGCATCAAACATACAAATGTAACAATTTAACATAAATTACACAACTTTGTGGCGGATGCGGAACGTCTGCCCCCTGTGAAATGTGTCTAAAATTTATCGAATATATTTTTTTGCTACGGAGAACATTTCTGGGAGGAGTTGCGGTGCAGTTTTACACTTTTGCATCCTAATGCATATGCGCAAAATGTAATTTAGTTAAAATTAATAAAAAAAAAACTTCATTGAAAATGAGATAGAAATGGGATTTGTAAAAAGCTGGTTTAGAATAACCGTGAGAACACTAGAGCATAAGCAATTACAGATCAGTCGAAAAAGACTAGAATATGGTAAAAAGTGCTAACTGGGTATAAGTATATATTTGGGTGTTGGTGTATGAAATTTTTTTTTTTTTTATTTATTTATTTTGCGAAATGCATTGATAAGCAAAACTTGTATTAAAATCAAGCAATATTTAACAGGTAAATCAAACGCTGTTTTTGATAATTATTATAACAGCAATAAATAAACTTAGAATCGCGTTTTAATAATTGTTAATTCAAATTATTTAATCAAGAAAATCGCTTGGAAAAAGATTCGTAACAGAATTTTATAAAATCATGAACAATCAGTCTCGAAAATTATGGGCTTTAAATCGACTTCTTTGATAAGCCCCCTTTAAGAAATTACATAGTCTTTGCCCATTATATATTAATGTTTTCAAGTAGTTTTGTTTAATTTGGCTTTTTATGTTTACAGTTTAATTTTAAAATATCTGACGCCAGGTTGAAAGTCCACAGCTCTTTCGGTTTCCGAGATATAGCGTATCAAAAATTTTAAAATGTAAGTTAAATAGGTGATGTTTACAGCCTTAAGACATTACTACCGTTTAAAGAGTACTGATGATGAAATTAGGTATGTAGCTGATTTCAAAAATGCATTCTACCCGGTTAGTATCGGTAGAAAAACCAGCTTTTTAAAAAAAAAAAATTCTTTCAATATAAACGGAAAAATATAAATTTCTTTTAATAAAAAAAATTAAATAATGAAGTAAATCCCGAATAAAAAAATCAGACATTTGTATTCAAAAACAATAAGCTAAATAAAAATTAGCAAATTTCAAAAAGTTCACCCATTTGTACCTTAATCCTACTCAAAAAAAAAAAAAAAATAAATGCATGAATTTCGCCCTATAAAAAATTGATATTTGCATACATAGCGTTTTTTTTAAATAAAACAAAGTTTGTTCCAGGGAGGCTTTCGATGATTCGACAGAAAATTTGGTCCGTAGAACCTAACTTGCCTCCAAAAATTGATTTCAACAGGTGGACAGACGAGCATGACCTTTTCTTTAGAATTAAGTATATGAACATTTTGTTGGGTCACAAATAACCCAGTAAACCTTTTGCTTACCTAGTAAGCTAGCGAGTAATATTGACGATAAAGAAACGCTAGTTACTTTTTGACCGAATAACTAGTTATTTCTGTTTCGAGTTGTCCCGAAATTCACGACCCTTGCTTATATATGTGGTTACAAAAGACAATCATGTAAATATTCCCGAAATAACAAACGATGACGTCAGTCGTCATATCCGCCAAGTTCATCTGATTTTAAGACAAAAAATATAACTATGGAAGAAGGACACATCACATCATAAAATGTAAAATGAAATGTGTAAATACTTTCAAGCCAATGAATAAAAACTCAATAACTCACATATTTACATACTTCATTCCTTATTCAACTGCTTTGAAAATGTTTATACTTATGCAAGTCTAATATATCAAATGAAAGAATGAGTATATGTTTGTACATAAACCATATTTTATTGAGCGTGGTACAAATCGCAGAAACTCGGTGTACAAATGCAATTGTGTATTAAAGGACAATCCGACACAGCACATACAAACTTATGTATAATGATTTATCTTAGTGACTTGATATAACCCAGTAAACATTTGGTAACAGCGCTTAACCCCGTTGCCAACCAAGTAAATTAGGTTTGCAAGTAGACTTCATTCAATGTCATCTATGTTATTTTATGATTTTTTAATAGTTATTATAAATTCGGAATAGTTCGCAGCTTACTTGGGAAATACATAGAAAATTAAAAGCCATATAGTACATCTCACAATACATATGCAGAAGAAGTATTTTATTTTATTTTTGTGCAGATGTTTGTAACGCCTTAAAACTATTGTCCAACACCCACCCGCAAAATGATTTGTGGTGAACTGTGTTAGATTGGTCTACCTTTCAAATATGTATTAATTATTGGGCACATTTGCTGCTCTCGCATTTTTAGGAACTTACCATTGGCTGTATTAGACCAGAAACTATGTTCTGCAGAAGAAGAAAAGTGGTCCTAATGGTAGCTATAACCAACGTTTTTTTTTTAATAAATTTGACTGCTAAGATGTACAGACATACTTATATTTTTTGAAATAACAATTTTAATAAAAAGAGATTTTGCCCAGACAACTAAGGTGTATGGGCAACTCTATTATGACGGGTGCGATAATTTTACTCATATTTTTATTTATAGTCCAAGTATATTAAAGTTTTAGTTTAAAAATAAGTAAAACCTTTTATAGCCGATTAAGCCCGATGATATTATACTCTACACCACATTTGAATTGGAGATATATGAAAAAACTTTTTATTCAGTTTGAAAGTTAATGGCATAAAGATAAACGTGTGTGCAAAATTTGAAAAATGTTAAATAATATTCGAGCAGTTTGTAACTAAAAATGCTTATTCTTGGAAGATATTTTCCTTTAGTATGGTAGTTGGTGGCCCAAAGTAAGACACGTGTGCAAAAATTTTTTCAAAGTTAAGTAATATTCGAGCAATCTGTAGCCCTAAACGCTAATTTTGGGGGCATTTGAATGGATGCTATATAAAAAAGGCACCGATCGTATTTTAGTTCAGTACAGTAGTTAACGGCATAAAGTGGGACACATATGCCAATTTTTGTCAAAATAAAGTAACATGAGAGTTAGTTATAGCCCGAAACACTTATTCCGGGGGGATATATCATTTTACCAAAATATTTTTAAAAGTGAACCCTTTACATGAACACCTAGCAAGACGGACGGACGAACATGCCTAAATCGACTCAGGAAGTGATTGTGAGTCGATCGGTATGCTTGAAGGTGGGTCTAAGACCATTACTTCTGGGCATTACAAGCATTTGCATAAACGTTTAGTACCACTTCTACGTATGCGGTGTGGGTATAAAGATTATTATATACAAAGGTAGTTTGTTTGCAAACGTACTACAGTAGGTAGACAGCAAAAGAACTTGATTTCTACTTATAATGACCCTGACGAGTGTAAGCTTACAAATTTTAATATTAAGGAATTTTGACTTAAAGATCGTTCTGTGTAAAATATTATTGAAACAAACGTAATTTCTTTCATTTACGTAGGAATGTAAAGTGTTTTTACCTGTATCTTATACTGTATTTATACAAAAAATAAATTTTTCTCAAATAAAAGTCTTTTACAAAAATGTGACAGGTGTGACACTGGTATAAAATACCGGAGTTTTTTTATTTTGATTTTGACATTTGTCTAGACATACATATATATGTATGTATGTCTCGTCAAGACGTATAATTATAAACTATTGGCTAATAAATTAAAATTAAACAACTATTTTTTAATTTTGTTTATTTTTCGATAATTTTTAATTTTTTTTAGTGTAAACTTATTTATAGAGATTTTAAAAAAGAAGAAAATGAGTTTTTAAACTTTTTGGGTCGTTTAACGTAGCACTGACCGTATATAAAACTGTCTTCCTAATAATTCACTATGTCTGGTGTATAGATTTAACATTAGTAATTTGAAATTTACATTTGAGCCCTCCTTTACTTTGTTACAGATCTTCAATACACATTTAAAACTACGTAGCTGTTTCGCATATTAATGCGAAAATATTTTTACACCAACCCAATAGTTTTAAGCCAGAATGTTTATGTTGTGCATATTTGTTGTGTTATTAAGCAAGTCTAGTCACAAATGTCATAAACCATTTAACATCTACATATAGCACTACCACAACTTAGTACAGGGTGGCCGCCGGCAAGGTATAATATTTTGTTTAGCTGCCACTTTGGTACACATTGGTCTTGACAGTTTATATTTGGCAGTCGTGAAGTAGAGACGTGGCGAATTTATAATGGAAAAATATTCGTTCAAACGGTTCTGGGTAATGGAAAACCTTTAAATCGTTCATCAGTCACCTTTGCTTTACTTTTTTGAAACTGAAAACGGCGTAACGGTAACTGTCAATGGGTAGCGATATCGTAATATGATTGAAAACTTTTCAATGCCATAACTGCATGCTTTTTGCTCGATTAATATGTGGTATCACCAAGACAGTGCCATATCGCATACATTCAGGATTGCAATGGAATTACTGCGTGACTGCTCCGATAGCGATATTTTAAAAGCAAAGGGTACGTAAACAAACCAGAAACGATGGAGTAACTCTAACAAAATATTCGTGATGAAATTAAAGAAATACCGCGTGAAATGTGTGAGAATGAAAAAAAATGTGCTTAAAAGAGCTCGCATTTGTTAGGCGAACAGAGGCGGACATTTATCTAAAAATTGTATCTCATACATAATTGCCGATCCATTCTATTTCGTTCAATCAAAAATTTTAAACAAACAAAGTAGTATACCTTTTCGGCGGACACCCTGTACGACAGTGTCAAAACATAAATCCAAATTGTTATTTTAAGCATTGATCATTATTGACATAGTGGCGAGCAAGAAGTAACTTGAATGCTAAAAAGACACACACATATTCAATTCGTCTTATTTAGTTTTTGACAGCGCCGTTAAAGTTTTTATGATTAAGAAATTGCAAACTTAATTATGACAAATAGTTTTGGCGCTAATTTTTTTCCTTACGGATTTTATTTATTCCCACTACATGTTCAGGAAGTGCAGTGGCAGCAAATAAATATTCAAATCAGCCAACGGACAATCGAATAAATAAGTTATGCTGCATGTATGGATTAAGCTAAAGTAACATCCTAAATAAAACTCAAGTTTAACCCGGAGCTAAATAATCAAGCTCGACCCTAGACCGCAATTCATGTCATAATTAACAAATGCGGGACCAATTGTAAATTATAAACTAATTATAACAAAAGTTAGTACGGCAAGTAAGTAGTACTCATCGTAAAAAAATTCGCTGAAATATTGATGATATCAGCTGCATACGTGCTGCTCAAAAAATTAATTAGAATCGATCGGTATAGTTCAAGGTTGTTGTCAGATTATTATTTTTGGGCGTTACAAATATCTGCGTAAACGCAAAGTACCCCAATAACATACATAAATACGTATATGCTGAGAGTATAAAAAATGTTTTCTATAACTATTAACAACTTAAAGAGCAAGCCAGTACGTAAATATCTTTAAATGCTTCCTTATGTGCGTATGTCCTGATGTGACTTGTAAAAATTGTTAAATATTCATTTACGAATTTAATGTTGCTATTTAGCTTTTGGTGTACTTTTTTAATTGAGAACTCATTTTACAGGAATGGGAAAATCGAACAAAAATTTTAATGCCTTAATGTTTTTTGTGCATAAAGAAAACATTTTCAAAAGTGGTATTTGAAATCTTCCACAATGAACGTAATTAGTTCCGATATCTAACATTATTATTGTATTAAGTTGCTGTTAAATATTTGAGCCGCTTATGTTTAAAATGGCATAAGTCACTTTTAAAGAAAAAATTGAAGTAATGGCAACACTAAATACAATTGAACGGTATCTTTTCATATCCTTAAATATCCTGCATTAAAAACAAGTGACTTATGCTATTTTGAAAATAAACGGCTCAGTTATTATTTTTCCGGTATGTATTTCCTTTTGTTTTATGACCAATTTCTATTTGTTTTTAAGATTTTATTCAGGGGTTTTCTTAGAATGATTTTTACAGCTGAAATTTTATGACCACAAAAAATTTTATTTCTAAAATTAAATAATTAAACTGGGAACATATGTAATCATCCAATCCATTTTCTGGATGTAAATACATACTTACTTTGATGGCATATAAATATGTTGGAACCTTAAATACCAAGCAGCGGATTGGTAGTGTTTCCTCTTGATTTTAAACCAGTTTTAATGCGGAAGTTCTCACCAAAATTATAAAAATAAATGATACATCCGTCCGTCATAACACCCTAGAGAAACACAAAACATTGAAGAAGGGTAGAGGAGTGAAAATAATTGAATGACACTTTTACTGGCTGATAGCCTACCTACATTGTTGGGCTTAAATGCGCATTGTGGCGACGCCCATAAAGTGAAACCTTTCAAAGTAGGGTGATAACAATAGCTTGGGCAAAGAGTTAAAAGTTTCAACGTAAAAGTCTCCTAAAATAGAGTTAAAAACCCCAAGCTGAAAATGGCGACTGGCCATAAAAACACTCAGATTTTTCAGTTATCTTTTCAAAAAAAGAAATGATTTTAAACTTCCTAATCGATTTAAGCTTCCAGTTTTTTAAACTAAAATTTAAAAAATTATTAAATATATGAAACTAAACGTTTGGTACAGACAAGGAAAACCACCCTGAAGAAGTTTAAAACAGTTAAACGAAACGTCGGGGAAATTAAAAATTAATATACAATTTGTTTAATTTCAATTTAAAAACAAACAGCTGACCATAATTAGCCCGTACGTAAGCCCTATTGCTACATATAAAATACATCATATCGTTCAGAAATTACACATTTACAAAAAATAGTTTTTGCTTCCGTCACTTTGTCTTAAAGTAAGTTTTAAAATAAGTTTAACAAACTTTGTTCAAACTTACAAAAAAGAAATTTTGTTTGATTGTCGTCTTGGCCAAATAACTAACAACCGTTTAAAGGATACTGATAATGTAACACGAAAATGGTTTTGAGAATGGAGTCTAATTAGCTGGTGTTCATTAAAAAAACTATGTTTTAAAATAAGTTTTTTTAATTATTACTTATCTAAATATTTATAAATTTTTTCGCAAAACGCAATTTAAATCAAAATGGACTAAAGCCAAAATAAAAGCAAACATTTTTAAAATTAGTTTTTTACATATTTCTGTAAGTTATTTTATAACGACATTAAAAACGAATAAAAATTTAGTTAAATTTTCTGATTTTCTGCCAGTTAACTTCTTAGCGTTTAAATTTAAATAAACCTTTTTGTTGATTGAAATTAATATTTTGTTGGAGGAGTTTTAAGTCAATATCCAATTGTTTTAGGTAACATTTCCAATTATTATACTTAAACAATTTTTTGAGTGTATGTGGTCTTAGTGTTTAAAACGGCAAAGATTCGAGAGCATAGAATATTATTTTTATTGTTATTATTTGAATTTGAAAAAATAAACAAAAGTTTACTTAAAATGGCGCCACATTTGGACTTATAATATTTGCAAACAAAAAAGAAAAATAATATGCGTAGCGTTTGTGGTAAAGAGTAAAATTTTAATTCAATTTTTCCTTATATTGCGATAGAGATCATCAGAAAACCTATTACTAAGTGGAAGCAACCGATTTTATCGCTAATCAAACTATTCAGCCCTAAATATTTCCTTTATAGTTCTTAATCCTGATATTGCTGCACAAATGAAATATAGATAATGGTTCTTAAGGCAACGGATGAGTATGTATGTAACTCAAAGGTAAAAATAAGGAGTTTGGGAAAAATTAACACAAAATTTTTGCCACAAAAGAGATATATGAAAATCTTAATTTTCCATTTCTGTTATACATTCGCATGTTTGTCCAACTTAGTTTCTTACACGTAAATAAAACACATACATATACAAATATATATTATAGTGTTTGCTAATGTTATGGCTATTTGAAAGGCGCCATCACTTTTGGGTCATTAGCCTGCATTCTATTTGGCTCAATGTTTGCTACTCGCTGTTGCTTTTTCTTTTCGATAAGTCTATTTGTTGTATCTCTATATATTCTGTGAATGTATGCGTTTGTATTGTGGCATTAAAAAAGTTTTCATAAAACTCTGTTCCTTGTTTTGTGCAAATTTTAAGATTTTTTTTACTTTTGTCTGTTTTAAATAATAAAATAGTCGTAAAATCACATTTAGTTTTTGTTTTTTTTTTACTTTTTAATATTTTTTCCTCAATTTTGTTTTATAATGAAGTTTATTATTTGTCATTCTGTATGTCTGTATATTTGTATGTTGCATTGTGATAAGCCAAAAAGTCATAACTTTTGTCATCCGCTGATAATTTATGTTTTGCCTCGTATTAAAATCATATTTATATTGTGGATTAAATAAAATATTTATTTATCATGCTAAATAGTTATAGTCCGTGTGTTTGCATGTATTGAGTTTAATATATAAACATATGCACTTTCATATACATACATACACACGTACATATTTAGATTGTCATTTAATAGTTGAAAATTAAATTTTATCAATTTTATTAATTCTGAAATATTTAATAGGTCACTAGAATGCAAAATACTTAAGTGTAAAAGAATCATGAATAAAATTTAGTTTTTTGAAGTTATTATTTAACTTTTCATTTAATTTTGTTAGCAATGGCAACCCTAACTCAAAAATATCCCTTCAAAAATCCTTTAAAATTGTATTAAGTAAACAGTACACTGAAAAAATTATTTATGTAAAATCAACTGGAAATGCTACTTATTAAAAACCCTCCAACACAAAATTAACACATTATTTAATTAAAATTTAGACATTAAAAAATGAACTTACATGAACTTGAAAAACTAACTCGATTCTGTTATTTCTAACAAAACATAAAGTATCAGAAAAACATTAATAAAATTAAATATTACTAAAAAATTAACCTATAAAATTAACTGCAACTGAAAATCAGTAATATTGTGCAGTTGAAGCTTTAAATAACTCTTTAAACCAGTTAAAAAAAAATATATTTAAATTTAACTGTTTTTTCATTAAAAAACTACTTTACCAAATACTTTCTAAATAACTTACAGTCAGTTACTGTGATAATTTTTTAAGTGCAAAAAAAAATAAAAAAAAATTTCTTTTTCAATTTGACACTCATACCTCAATTGAAAAATATAATGAAAACCAAACATTTGATCATTTATATCTTACGAATTCATGTCCTTCCTATATATCCTAAAGCTTATTATTGTCATTACGGGGAGAAAGCACTAATACCTAAATAAAGTTTTGTACAGTTATTAGCAATGGTATGTCTGCAAACTCCGAGTACTCCTTCAAAAATGTCCTTGTAAAATAAAAATATAATAAAAAAATAAAAAATAGTTTACTTACATAGTTGGGAACAAATATTTTAATAAATAAAAAAAATCTGATATCTGCTTGTTATTCCAGCAAAGCCTTAAATTTTTCCTCTAAAAGCTTCGTTTTTTTAGAGTGTGCAGCTGTATATGTTTGGGCACCATATTTGAAATTTGCTTTATTTGTGCCTGGGCTGACACTTCAAAGTGAAAAGAATTATTTTTTACAATTTAAAAACTTGCACTAAGATCATATTAAAATGTAATAGGGTTGTTTTGAGGATTTTTTAAAGTCTACCTACACTTGAAACTTGAGTAAATATTGCTTCTTACTTTACAGAATTACGGTAAACAGCATGTGACAAATAAATCCTTACAGAAATCGCTATAATATTGGAGATTATATTACAATATAAAAGTAAAATCATAACGCCTAACCGACAACTTTTTTTATTCCCCTGTTAACATTTCAAAATATTTCTCATATTTTCTAATTTCTTTTCATACTCAATTTAATTTACTATAACTTTCTTAAAAACCAACGCATCAAAAAAAATAGTTTTCATTATAATAGCATAAAGTCTATAGAAAAAAGCTGCATCTGAAAAACTAAAAACTATAAAAAATATTTTTTTTAAATTTTTAGTCGCTTACATCACACTGTGCAACAAAATTCTCTCCGGAAATTTTTTGTCAAACACCTCATAAAATAACTTCCTTTTAAACCATTGTAATTAAAACATATTTGGGCAAAGGCTGTACAAATACAAAACTTGTCAACCATCTTTAAAGTACCTTTAAAACATTCGTATTTTGATTAACACAGGCTTGGGCTTTTAAGGGGTTACGTGCTAGTCATGGTCAAACGGAGCATAGCATTCTTACTTCTATCGCGTTAACTGCGTATATTGTAGATCCAAGGCTTAAAAAGCAAGAAGAGTAAATTAATCATTTTCGAATTTAGCTCAACAAATAAACGTGGAATGTTGGGTAATGGTATGGAGCATTTAAAATATTGAATACAAATAAGGTAGGAAAGTTATATTCTGTCAATCCTGAACATATTATTCCTTTAATACCAATTTATTTGATATTTAAAAACCACCGTATGCACAAAGTGTGCCAAAGTTAAGGCGACTTTCGTTAATGGGGTTAATTTGATTTCAGGGCAATTCCTACTACGGAGGTACTCTCAGAAGTTAATTACTTTTCAAAAAAATTGGTCGACTCATTTTAGATTGCTTACGACATAAATAAGCCAAATTTTAAAAGATGGAATAATATTTGAGAGAGTTTCAGTCCAAAATAATTGTACATCCTTGATCAAGGGGCTACATCATAAAATTAAGCGATAATGTTTGTATTTAATTTACCAGTTGGTAGCAAAAAGTTAGATACATGGGAAAAATTTGTAAAGATAGAGTAATGTTAAAGTCAGTTATAACTTGAAATGCTTTTTCCGGGAGAATGTTTGTACGGGGGTAATGTCAAGCCAAGGACCAATAATTATCACAAGCCATAGGTTTCGTGTCAGCACCAAGAAATATATCTACGCGAAAAAGTCATCAAAATATCTCTAAATTACAAAAGACGGAAGGTCAACATGCTTATATCAACTCTGAAGATGAGTCCCAGACGATTATTCTTGGGCACAAGGGCAAATAAATGTTCATTTTGTTACTTGGATGAGTGTTAAAAAACAGTGATACACACCATGCCGTTCATCCTTAAAAAAGTTATTGTTAAGCTTTAGATTATTTATGTTTTTACTATGACATTTGTAACTATTTAAGATCTCTTGACCATTAGTTAATATTCGCCCAATAACAATTGTCAACTATTTCAATATTTTTTTTTTGTTGATTATATAAAGATTTCTGAATTAATAATACATACAAGTGAAAAGTTTAATGATCAAAACATTTTTACTTAAACTAATAAAAAATTTAGATTCCAACCCATAACACAATATTTGTGCATTATTTATTTATGCTAATATATAAGCTTAAAACTGCAAACAAAAAGCAAAAAACCAAAAATATTAAAAATGTTATTTGCATTAAACTAGACGTAATTTTTAAATTACATTTTGATTGATTTTCATCATTAACGAAAATTACAATCAATTCAAATATAAGATTGTGTGGTAAAGGTTTTTCCTGTTATACAAAATGTATATACATATTGTGCCATACACACACTTACTAAGTCAAACATACCTACCCAGCCTGCAAAACATGCCTTTCTCAGAGAGGTATGGAAAAAATCTGGATTGATTCGTACGGATATCTTACAGATTTCTGTTAGACATATTTTTGATCGATTTTTATGTAAATTTTATAGTGTAAAATATGCGACGGGATTTTTTTTCTCTTTGTTTATTTTGTATGACGCAGTGGTGGGATGGTAGACTGCCAAGCAGAAGACGTCGCACAGTGCTGTGTCCCATAGACAAAAATACATTAAAAAAAAATGTTTTATATTGTAGATAAAAATATATAGGTCGACAGATAACAATAATTTTTAAATAAATTTTAAAGAATTTTTTCGATTTAGCTCTTTTTGGTGGCGCTAGGGGGCGCCAACGTCAAAGAATTTGAAGTAAAAATGGCTAAACAAATACCCGCGTCTTACATGCTTCAGGAAAACAGTTGTAAAAAAATTATTTTTTGGACTATGAGATTGAAATTTTTTTCTGTAGTAAATAACTATATTTGCAAATAACTGTCAAAAAAATTTTTTGTGATTTCTTTTTTTATAAGTATTTCTTATTGCTTTGAAAAATGCTTATTATTCACTTAAGCTCTAAAAATTTTTTAACTTTGATGGAAAATTAAAAAAAAAGAAAAATATGGTCTATGGGGTTTTTTCTGTTTTCAAAAATTTATACTGTTTTCTAATAACTACAAGAAAAAAAATTTTAAAAATTTAACCGGAACTTTAAAAAAATTTTATTTTAAAAAGTGGCTATTTTCGTGATTTTTTCTCAAATTTCGACAGTTTTCTAAGGTTTAAAAGAAAACAAACTACAAATACTAAAAAATATAAATTTAAATTAATATTGTTTAATAAAAAAACTGCAAAATAGTAAAATTTTTGCGTTTCTATGTATTTTACGCTATAAAATGACACTAAAACCCCAAATTACCTAGGTTTTTTATTGTTTTAAAAAAATTATTGTAAAAATTTAATTTTTTGAACAAGAATATTCAAATTGTTTCCTGTAATAGCTAACTATATTCGAAAGCAACTGTGCAAAAATTTTTATTATATTATTTTGCTATACATAGTTTTTGTTGCTTTGAAAAATGCTTATTATTCACTTAAGCTCCAAAAATTTTTTAACTTTGATGGAAAATTAAAAAAAAAAGAAAAATATGGTCTATGGGTTTTTTTCTGTTTTAAAAAATTCATACTGTTTTCTAATAACTACAAGAAAAAAAATTTTAAAAATTTAACCGGAACTTTAAAAAAAATTTTTTTTTTAAAATGGCTATTTTTGTGATTTTTTCTCAAATTTCGACAGTTTTCTGGAGCTAAAACTATAAAAAAAAATACATTATAATAATATATAAAACCAAATTGATACCATAAGATTATAATAATTAGCGAGATAAATTAAAAAAAATAAGTATCAAATTGTGTTTGCCTCTTTTTGACGCTCAAGATGCTGCTAAATTAACAGATTGACGTTGGTGTTTCATTGTTTACCTCCCACCACTGCTGCTAACTTTTTTTCCCAAAAATATAGATAAGTTAGTATAAAAAATCGCTAGAAGTTAGCTAAATTTTTAAAATGTAAGCTATGAACTGCCAAAAAATTTGTTTTTTCCAGGTCTGTTGTGACTACTTATAACAAAAACTAGATCAAAATATGACAAAAATTTAATGTTTTTCATTAATCTTATAAAACTTTGCATCACAACAAACTAATACAGCAATTGAAAATCGCTAGATTTGACTCCCAGAGTTAGTAATAAAATGTTCCCTTGAGGAACTACATTTTGCAGTGGAAAATTTAAAACGGGAATCTCATTCTGTTTTGCAAAGCCTAATGTCGAATTCAAAATGCTTACCAGCAACAAAAGCTTTGGCGCTATATATGAATTTAGATTTGACCGAAAGAAAATATAGTGTGCTACGTAATACAATAAATGAAATACACCCAAATTGTTTTCCGTCTCTGTATGCATTACAAACTAAGAAAAAAATTTATTCCGTCTATTGTGGTATCTGAAAATGAATTTCAGGGTGCTTGTCTGAAGAAGCATTGGAAGCCAACCACAAAATCGTGAGAAAAGCAAGACTGTCCCATACGAGGAAAACGTCACGAAAATACACTCATAAAGATTTAATACTATTTAATACTATCTTTAGATCCGTTTTTGACTTCAAAAAGGAATCCAAAGACCAAAAAAAATCCATTATTTGCAGAAATTGATAAATATATACTAAGAGAAAATGCTCATGAGCCAGTTGAAGACGACGAGACAAATGTTTAATTGAACGGCAATATTTTTTGGGAAGAGTCCAATGCTGAAAATGATTTATTGTAAATTAAAATATATATAAATTATTAAAAACATAAAAATTATTATTAAAAAATGCACTTTTACGTATTTTAAATTTAATTTAAAAAGATTGTAATTTTGTACTTTCACGTTGTCGTCAAAATCATATTGTAGAAGATTTTTAGCCAATTTGTTTTTTATTTTCTATTTTTATAAGTAAATTTTAATGTAATTTGGCACTAACATTTGTTTAACACATAATAATAACCATACCACCCAATTTAATGAGAATCGGCTAACTTTTGTAACAGTCTTAGCATTTTTGCAAAAAAGGATATATGGCAGGACCTAGAGTCCTTGCGTCAATCCCAATAAAAATTATCACACAAGTTACTAGCACGGGATGTAAATAATCTACGGACTATTGTAACTTTCTGTGCAGTTATGTAGTCAAAATCGAAAATTCCGTCCTTTCTATATATGGGCAGTAGGCGTGTCCTTTACCCGATTTTTTCAAAAAATTTAATTTTTTTTAATTCAAGTATTTTATACTACTGTACCAAATTTCAAAGCTCTAGGACCACTCCTTCTATTTTTGTCCCATCACTATATGGGATCAAAGCACTGTGCGTCGGATCAACTCCAACTTGAGGCGAGTTATGTTGTCTTATAAATAAAATAGAACATCAATGATTAAAAAAACAAAATTAAAAAAAAATATGTGTCAAAATAAATTTTTTTTAATTATTTTTATTAAAAAAATGCTAAAATAGAGCATTTAATTTAAAAAAACGTATAAAAATGCTTTGATTTTAATAGAACTTTATTCGATTTTTATTAGGTTTCTGTTAGACATTTTAGCTACGAATTTCCTACGGCATGCTGACAGATTTTAAGTCAACCACTTTATATGTTTCGCGGGTCAAACCTAAAAGATATCTAACAGATGTCGATCAATTTTGCTGGCTGGATACATACAACATATACTTTACATACTTGTTTTCTTTATTTATGCATAAATGTATGCAAGCTCTCTAATATATACAATCGTTTAAATATTATTGAATGTTAAGCCCACCAGTGCTGACAGGAAAAACACAGGTCTGCAAAGGTATTCTTATGATGATTTGTAAGAATTGTAATTCAAAAACATACCCACTACTCCGGTATCCATTTTTATTTGTATAAACGTTAGAGTAACGTAGATCTATAAATGACAGAGGGCGTTATGATGCATTTTTAAATATGTTTATTTATTAGCAAATGGAGGAAAAAAGTTATAGAATGTTGCCGAAAATGTTTTTTTGAAATAAAATAAAATCATGAAAAGTTAAGCGTCTTACGTTTTCTCAATATTACAAGCTTGTATGTAAAATTGTTCCTGATTTGAGTTGGCAATATTTCGGGATTGTACGTGAAAAAGCACATTTCTTCTCCAAATTCGGTTGGGTAATTTACTTACGTGCGACAGTGGGATCAGCACAGAATTTCGAAGCATTGTTAAACTCTGCAAAAAACCAAAAATTTACTTTTTCCCAATTTGCAGACTCACGGCCTTAATCAGGGTCAATAGTCATTAATTTTATATTTTTAAGCTTATAATCTCAAGAAAAGTTAAAATGGTACTAAAAATGTGAAAGATGCACTTATTGCCTACTTAGTTGAGTCGAGGCCTTAATTGGCGCTGACCATCTTTTTTTCAATACTTCTACACTTAAAATGTAAAACAATTTAAAAAAGTACGAAAATAATATGTTTACCCCTTGTTCCACACCTTAAGGGCTAAAGTTAAAAACAAGTGCATAAACCATATTCATATAACTTCGAGGCCATATTCATATATGTGAGGCCTCAGCTAATGGTTGGTAAATAGTTATTTGATTGATTTTGGTAAGCGCATTTATGAATGGGTTTCGTGAACTTCAGGACGACTCAAACAAAAATCACTAGTTATTCGGTCAAAAAGTAACTAGTGTTTCTACATATTCAATTTTACTTGCTTACTTACCTGGTAGATGAGTGTTAAGTTCATAAGTCTACCAATCTGGGGGTTGTGAGTTCGATCCCTACTAGAGACTCTGGTCAGTCATTCAGCTTCATCCTGCTTTTCTTTTTCTAAATTTATTCTTTCCTTTTAAATCCACCCTTTTTCCACTCCAGGTAACACAAATGGACCGAATTAAGCGGACCCAAGTGAGCTGTGCACCCATTCATTTAAAAGGCATTTGTTCTACATACCCCACCTATACATTTGATAAGCAAAGGCTTAGCTAGGTATAACTTAGGAGTTTCAAAATTTACAAAAAAAAAATCGAAATAAAATTTTTTCTACCCACCACAGCTACAAAATTTAAAAAACCACCAAAGGAATGTTCATATTTTTTCGAGACCTTTTAAACCCTATTTAAATCATGTTTCTATTCTAACCGGTTTAGAAGCCATTTTCTTGTTATTTTGAGACATGTCGAACTCAATTTAAATAACGTTTTTATCCCTATTGGTTAAAAGGGTAATAAAATGTATATAAAAAATACCTTTTTTCTATTCATAAGGGTTGGTTCAAAATTTTAAAGAACTACCAAAAACTATATTCATGTTTTTAATGACCTTTTGAATGAAAATTTAAAAATTTTCTAGTTAGGAGTTAAAAGTAAAAAAGCATCAATATGAAATGTTTACCCTATTGTTAACCATTTGAATGCCCCTTAGGTTAGAACGTGGAAACAAGGATTTATATTTTTATACCTGTCAAATGCAATCCGAGAAATATTTATTTATTTAGAACTTACAAAGTAAACGTAGGCACTATCAAAATTGTGTTTTAAATAATTGCCAGACACGTTCCGCTTATTTTTGTGCAAAACTAGATACATTTTAAGTTTTGTTTCTATCGTGTGAAACCTAGCAAAAATAACATCCTGATTATCATTATATTTCGTCAATTTAAACCTCCTTGTACCCGCAGTAAAATTTTTTAAGTCTTTAGGTTTACGCGTTCGGCCTGTCAGCCAGTCAGTCATTAACGCTGTTCCTTTCTATATATTTTATGTAAAAAATTTTTGCATTGACTTTGACAACTAGAAATTGACTTGAACTGCCCATTCTAAGTGGGTTAAATTTTCAGTTAGAATTGAATATATTAGAATAATCATACTTGAACTATAGCCTAAAGCTGGAACTTAGCCGGGAAACTTTAATTTTGTTTGTTGTTGCTCTAATTATTTTAAATAAAATTTGGTTATAAGAAATAAAACTTTAATATTATTAAGCAAATCCATATTTAAAAATTTTCATGCAAAACTTTTCTGTTTACAGTCTTTAAATGATATATGAGTAAGAAACTTAGCTGCGGAGTAAGCAAAGAGTGTGTTGCAGGTGGTGGCAGCAATGTTTAGGCTTTTAGATTACCTACATACGCCCCAAGTATTATAGAAAACAAACAAAGCTTTAAGTATTTAACAAGAAAAACGCCGTTTTAAAGTTTTTTAAATTGTTACTTTGTGTGCAAATGAGGTAACACAAGAAAACACCATCGAATCAAACATTAATGGCAACAAAATGTTTTAAAAAACCTCAATTTCTAAAGACCCAACAACTTCGAGAGGGCAAACAAAATAAAAACCAGAAGTTACTAATAGAATGGAGAATTATTATTAAAAAAACAGCAATTGTTGTTGATAAAATTTAAGTAGATGGATGGATAGTTGCTGTTTGTTCGACAAAAAGTCAAACAAAATAAAGAGTTGGTGGTGGATGGTTTTTTGTTGCCCGCTTGACTGGAAATAGTTTTTGTTTGTTGTGCATTTGATATGATATGACCGACCATGTTGACTGGTAGCCACCTCATGCATTAATATCTTTAAGTAAAATCTTTTTAGGAATATTTCAAATGACTTGCAAAGTAAAACAAAAAAATCTACAAAACCAACATGCAAGACAACAAGCAACATTTATACATAAATGTTGCACATTTAGATAAAAAAGTCACAAAACGCTTACGTTAAAAAAAATTAATATAAAACAAAAGAAAACTCAACATTTAACTATTTAAAGAAAACGATAATAAACAAACATAAGAAACTAAAATGCTAATTTTTTTTCATTTCCCCTTTTAAACGCTGGCTTTTAACGTCTGTCGGCTGCTGCATTCTTTAGTTGCATTGCTGGAATTGCACCAAGTTACTGTTACTAAAATGTGCTGCTTTTAAAATTATAAATAGAGGGTCTGTTTGTTTTTTAATGTCACAAATAATACATGGAATATCAAAGACAAGAGAAGCAAAACTAAGTTTTCTGAAGCCAGGCTGACATTTCCCTATGATTTCTTGTCTATAACGACTAACTGCATTTAAAATGATTGGCTAATATGTCAAAGCTTTAAAGGTATTAAAATATGTTTTTTATGTAAAGGAATAGTACCCGTACAGTAGATTATAAACAGTCACAACTTGCAATGATGAAAAACTATTTCTTGTCTTACAAACCAGTTCCCAAATAAAATTCCTAACGTCCACAAAAATTTTGTTTTTAAAACAGAAAAAACTTTTTATAAGAACTACTACTGTGGCTGTTCACGGTATACATATGTATGTGGGTAAGTTTGCTGTACAGAATTGTTTAATCCTTTTCCTAATCATTATTGTAGATTCGTTCACTAGCAGCAAAGCAGACAAACGAAAGTGTATAGTTTTTTATTGAAAAATAATTGATAAGGAAAATCTTTGAGACACCTACTTATCTATATCATATAAACCCTTTTTTAGGTTGGAGATTCAATTAAGTTTTGATATTATTTCTATATCCCATTGTTTCTGGTAAAACAACCAGGCGACGCAAGAAGCTAGTTAGCAACCCAGCTATGCCCAGGACAATCTGTAGAAAAAATGTTTATTAAACAGAAAGCAGCTAAGAGATCTTCTGCTCATTGTCAGGTGCTTACTTTCCGGACTCTAGAGGCTTGTTAAATGGGCAGTTGGCTTAATTTATGGTATTAGCCCTCCAAGCCGCACCAGATTTTTTCTACGCAACATCAACATAGAAAATTTTAAATTATTCCCTGGTGGGCCTGCATCTTGGAGGACATTAAGAATTGAATTTTTACCGAAATCGGGTAAAACAAACTATTGTAATTCTATTCGTTTTGAAGAACTTGAAGAGCATTTTTTCTTAATGCCAAAAAATTTACCCCTAGTCTGCTTTGTGGCAACCAGCATGCCTACACAAGAAGAAAATCGTTGTCGACGGCACTTTCCTCAGTCGTCTTGCAGATTTAAAAGTAAGCACGCAATTGCAGTATTTTTTAATATTGGAAGCGCTTTCAATGATGTACTGACTTTAAAATGGATATCTACTGTGGGGAATTGTAGGATGATTCTTGCGGAACGGGCGAATGTGACAACAGAGTAGGTATAAAATAAATTCCCACGGGAAGCTTACTCTTACAGTTTCCTTAAGCACTCTTTTAAACAAACTTGTCACTGGACCTTGGGATAAAAAGCTATGCGGATAATGATGTTGGTTATTGGCACTGGGAAGTTTTTAGATACGACCAGCTATTTAATGTCGACGATAAGACAGTAGGCAAGAAAGGCGGGACTTAAGATGAATCCTGAAAAAAAGGATTTGTTTATCTGCACCAGGAAAATGAGGAGCTATTCGTGGACAACACCGACATTGGATAATGCGAATCTTAAAATAGCACACAAAGTATCTAAAAATTATGCTGGATTGCAGGCTCGATGTAAAGAAATAGGCCAAAATAACCACAAATACGTGTTATTCATTCAGGAATATGTTAAGCAATACATGGGGTCTTAAACCAAATCTTAAGCATTATATATGCACTGGCAGGGCCTTTCTTATTTAATGGGATACTTATGTCATACACTGAACTGGAGAAGCAAGTTAACAGCGCAAAGACTTGCAGGACTATGTATAAATAACGCTCAACATAGCAGCTCTACGACACCGCTTAATGCAACCTTTAATTTGAGACCTATTAGTTTGGTAATCTGATCTGAACATCCATACAACTCAAAATGTGTATTTCGACCAGATCACAGACCTTTTAACTTTACGGATAGAAGAATAGAGAATAAGTTAGAGTCGGAGCTGTGGTCCTTTGTCGAGAACTGAGCATTGCCAAGTCCCTTAAACTGCGGCAGCCAAGATGGCCACGGATCTTTCTCTGTCTTCACAGACAAAGAATTTTCAGGTGAATAGAATTATCGATAATCAAGCAATCTCTGCGAGCCTTTCATAGGTACACTTTGCTAGTAAACTGATTGCCATGAGAGAGGCGCATATTTTCTGGATTCGGAGCTACAATAGTATTTAGAGGGTATTAAAATCCCTGACGAAAAGTTCATTTATACATAGAAAGGGATAAGTACACAGGATATACTGTGCTATTATAGTCAGGCAACGGAGGCTAAATACTACTTCATGAATAACCTTAGGGTATGCGCAGGTTTTTACTACTTTTAAGAAGGAGTTACTGATGATTACTTGTTCCAGTAAATGTGAAAAAAACGGGGCAACTAGCCAGCGATGATTGCGGATTATGTGGTGTGCCGGGGAACAAGGAGACTGTTGAGCGTATTTAGCGCCACTGAGCAGCGCACTGCGCTTCATGGCAAGCTGTCTGGGATTTCATATATTTGAAAAATTTGGAGGAATCATATGTAATTAATAAGACGAGTCTGCTGGCGTTTGCAAAGAAACTGAAGAGTGTGGCTTGGGATCACCGGATAACCTAACTTGAAATCCAAGAGGTGTATGTGAGGTCGTCAAGACGAAACAGGCAATCATAACCTTACCTAGATCCTGGCTTTTCTATTTTATTTTATGTTGAGTCTCAATGTAGGTGCAGGATAACCTATGGCTACCTTGTACATGGCCCAGTACATGGCCAATTAGGTTCCATTTTAATTTTTTTCTTTTATTTTTACTAAATTATTGTCTATCATTAATTTTTCTAACCACCATTTATTTTTACAAATTATCTTGTTACTTGCTATGTCCGTTAAATATCACTTTTTTTTGACAAGAGAATTATTTTGATTAATTTTTGTGCCAACAAGCTCAATTGTCAAAATCAAAGCATTTATGTGTATCGATGTCATAGAAGGGCTGTAACTCGGTAATCTTAAACTAAGAAGGAGAGAAAAAAACACTTCTAACAAATGGTAAAATTTTACATAGAAACAAGTTTGAATTAAAATAAAAAAAAATTGACTTTTTAAACGTTTACAGTTGACGATTTGTACTGAAATAAACTTGTTTGTGTAAATGCAAAATCATATGTAAAACAAGCCAAGCAATATACGAACATATAAACTTATACATGTGTAAAAGATAGTAGGTTTCTAATTATGTCTGCACATAGAATGTGTCCATTGTTAAAGACGTTTGTTTTGTTGACGAATCGTGACGCTGTTGGTGGTACAAACCAGTGTTGCTAGTAGTTTCGAAGAGTGAAAAGATTATAGTCATTTTACATAAGGGGGTCGATTAGCTAACGTTTCATCTTTCCCTTCACGCTAATACAGGAGTCATTTTAAATTTAACTGAAAACCCTCAAATTAAACCCTCAACTAAAAAGTTGATTAATAATTTTGTTTTATTTTAAATAAATTTCTCAATTGAATATAAATAGGATCAAATTTTTTGATACTATGAATTTATTGCAAGCTGAAATTCAATACAAATTTAAATAGAATTACAAATTTTTTAATTAAAATCAACTTTGCATAGTTTCTGTTCAAGCTAGAGCTTTAAGTAAATATTTTGTATGTGACTTGTGGTTACCTGGCATCACTAGGGCAAACAAAAACTACCATTTTGCAGAGCCTTAAATAGTAACAGATGGACGGACATCACATTAAAAGTCTTATTTTTCTCTAAATTGCTTGAATCTTAAATCATGATTAACGTATATTTGTGTATGTCTTTTATTGCGAATGAATGTATGTGTACCTGCATTAACTGTATGCGTCTTTTTATACGTCCGTCTTTCCATGATCAAACCCTGTACTTCAAACTCCACAAATGTACACCCAAATATTGCACATGTATCGACAATAAATGCTTCATGAAGTTATTCATCAAGTCGTCAAAACACAAAAAATAATTATACAAATTCACAAGCACACATACACACATACATTTTTCTCCGTAAGCACAAAAGTATACTGAAGGCGACATGGTGCAACCAACATTTAGTAGATATTTTAGCATTTTAAGTGGTACTTTTGCAACGTTTCTATTAAAAAAAACGGCCAAACCACGATTTATTTGTCATTTACAGAAGTCGTTTCAATAGTTATTTAATTGGTTTTCTTACAAAAAAATCCAAACATTTAAAATCGCATAAAATTGTCATTTGAAACATGTTTCGTTGCTTTTTTTATAATAAAAATGGTAAAAAAAAAGCTCTGCAGAGAATGTTTATTGATTAAAGAAACTTAAAGTTTATTGTTTGCCTAATCAAATTTAAGTTAAACGGTTATCAAGATTTAATGAAATCAAAAATGAGAAATAATCAAAATATTTGTTTATAAACTTACTGATAAGTAAAAGCAAAATGAAATTTACACTTCTTTACAAGCGTTAAAAAAAGCAAAAAAAAACTAATTTTTTTGTTTTAATTTTCCCAAACTAATACCAAAATCTCAATTACAAACAAGTGATAAATGCTTTTTAAGTGCTTTTTTATAAGAGTTAATCTTACAAATAAAAAAAAATAAAAACCATTAAAGAACCAAAACAAATGAACAAAATTGGAATTATGGATCCCTCTTTAACAAAGATACAATAATTTTATTAGAAATATACACCCACACTCACCCTTAATGGAAATTACTTTTGCAAGCATTATAGAGTTTAGTTTTTGAATACTTTTTTTAATATATTTTTTGTTTGCATCTCAAAAATTGCTGCTTAATATTTTTCGATTTAAAAACTCTTTGATGTTTTGTTTATTTTGATTAGTTTTTTTTTTAAACCAAATGTTAATTGAAATTGTTTAACGAATAGGCAAATGCAATCCATTTATACTATATATTTTTTCCTGGGTATACATTAGAATGTAAAATAGTAGGCCAAAGCGCACCATGTGAAACATTTTAAAATTTTTGTAGACCTAAAAACTTTAAAAAGTAAAAAAAAATATTAAAGTTCAATACTTAATTTTTTTCAAAACGCGATAATATCTATCAAGTCAACAAGTCAAGAGAATGAGACGCCATTTTTACTATAAATCTTATAATATTTAATCAGGTTTTACATATCAATGACTTAACATAAAAAGGGCGTAACTCAACTCTTATATTACCTTACAAGAGAAGAAAATCCCTCTAATATAAAAAATTTAAATTCCATTTTAAATAAAAGGGACAACAAAATTTTTTTTTAATCAAAAAGAACAAGAAATTTGTTATTTTTTGTTGCCAGAATAAGCAAAAGAAGTTATTTTTGATAAGAAATCGAGTAACCCGATGTTTATATTAAGCCCTCAATATAAAAAGTAAAGTAAAAGTTTTTATTGATACAACATTTATTTAAATATTTCTTTTCATTAATTTAATTTAAATTAATTAAATGTTTAACAAATAACGTATGTATACGTTTCATAAAATAATAGTAATTTTGCAAAAGTGTTCGTTTAAAAAAAAAAACGACTAATGGAATTACTCAATATTCAAAAATTTTAAGTAAATGCTTTTGTTAAAATCTATTCTGTTATGTTCGATTTGAGTGATATATAATATAACTTTTGCTACTATTGTAGGCACAAGTGTATACCGTAAAGCAAATACATAAAATAAACAATTGATTCAAGATGTTCTTTTATATACCATTTGCTACTTTACACACACTTCATGGTAATAAACACTATTCGATTCATGCAGAGATGGAAGTTTTTATACGCTTGCGGCATAAAAGGAATACGTATATATTTTATAAAGTTTTTATCGTGCATAAGGCAACTATCATGTTTTAGCAGTACATGAAATTTAAGGGACAAAGTAATTATTTACCAAACCTTAAATGGTGATTTAGATGTATATTCGGCTGCGCCGAATTTTATATAACCTTCACATTAGTCTTTTTTTATATCCGACCTAGCCAAGCTGTTTTCGAAACGCAAATATTGTAACAAAATTACCTTGTACCGTATTTCGTATCACAAATTTCATTAAAATTGTTCTCTTTCCCTGCTTCGACCTAACTTATTTGTTTCCCAAAATGTAGGCGCGGCTTTACAATTACCTATGCTTCTTGTAGGACATTTAAAGTCGAGTTTCCGAGGCATATCATATGAAAAGTAATTCTATCAAACTAATATTATTTCCAAAATATACGCATTATACTGGAACGCATAAAAAATTTTACAAAATTTATGGACTTGTAGGGGGAATACCGCTTCTCCTGGTCCTATTTAAAAAATCCGTAATTTAGGTCAACGTTTTTATAGTACTTACCTGTGAAAAGTTGTGTGACAACTGTGGCTATATTTTCTTTCCCAACAAATGGGGTATTTTAGATTTTTGCTTTATCTCGCTGATTTTAAATAGCGTTCTGTTTAGAAATATTTTAATAGTTTGATACCGAAACTTTTTCCGTCCGAGTTCATTTCGCTCTGAAAACTTGACTTCAACAGACAGACCTGGCTTCGCAAATGGATATTAATAAAATTACAAAAGGAATGGCGAACTGATATAACCCTAATCACTATTTAAAGGGCATAAAAACATATTAAAACTGTCAAGGATTCAAAATTAAAATTTGCAAAAAAAAAACAATGCGCATACATGAGTTTTGAAAAATTATAATCTTATCCCAATTGTGAGAGTACATATACTTGAAAAATTAATGATTTTCAATAGCAAACTGGTTATATCTGCATACATATGTATGTACTTCCAGTTAGGTATAGAGTTCATTGGAAGTCCATATGCCCTAGTTTAACCTCTGTTTTTATCAGAACTCTTGCAAAATAATTCAGTAAAAATATTAAAAAGGGATGTCTTATATATGGACATTTTTAGCACTTAATAACGTAGCGTTAGTATGACTAATTTTGCCTAATTAAAGAAAAACTTGAAATTTTTACAAAATAATGTGTAAAAATTATTAAAGAAAATTTACTCCTTTCATTTAAACAGTATTAAAAAAATGTAAGTTTAGCTTTAATAAAGACCATATATTCTTTTCGACGTTACGTTACTTTGTGTGGGAACTGCCCCTATACTAATTTATAGAATATATTATAAGACAATCGATTTAGATTTTTCCATCCCTGTCTTACAGATTTTTATTTTTGGTTTTTTATTTATTTAAGGTTAGAGTATTTTTAGTTTATTTATTTATATTTGTTTGTTTTTATTTTGCCATTGCTTTGTGGCAATAAGCTTAAGATAATATTATTGACTAATTAAACAGTGGGTGTGGTAATTAAATAAAGCTTTAGTAGGCAATATATGAGATTCATAATGTTCCCACTTTTTGTACTTTTTCGCTGCCAGAAGAAGAATTTAGGGAGTGTTTTTTAAGTAGCGATTGGCAATCCCGTTTTATTAATTAAATGTAAATTTGTTACAACAGAAATGCAATAATAAAGTGGATACTTGCAAATGTCAAAATATTTTTTTTCATTTTTATTTTTTATATAAAACTGCAAGGTATTGACATATCTTCATATATTTCAATAATATATGGCGCATCTACAAGATTCGAAATGACAACATTTTGTTATACTTTTCAAAAAATATTAAATTCTTCAAATTTTACAATTTAGAAAGAATTTTTGTTTTAAAATAATATTTTAAGCTCGAAATAATATTTTATATAAATAAAACAATATGAAAATAATCTTATATACCCTTCACATTAGTATTCTTTGATATACAAACCAGTCACCCAACCGCCAAGTTGTTTCTAAAGCGCCAATATTTTAAAATTTTTTTTGATTTGTATGGAGTATGCTAGTCACCGTACTACATAATATAAATTTTGTAGTAAATAGATGAGTTACTCTATGTCTTTTATGAACTTAAGCAGCGACCCGCTTAGGTATACATATATCGAATAGTTTGACACTAAAGCACAGCCCTAACGATTTAAATTGGTTTAGAAAACTATATTTTAACAGACGAACAGAATGACAGATGGACAAGGCTAAATCTTCTTCCATATCTTTTAGAATCTAGAATATATGCATATACTATCTGGGGTAGCAAATGAATCTTGTAGAAACTACAAAATGGAACGGACAAACTGATATGAAAGGCCTTTAATCCCCTATTTGGTAAACATATTATTAATTTTTAGTTTATTTTCCCCATCACAATTTTATTTCACTAAGAATTGATAAACATTGTTTGTCGATTGTCGTGAAGCTTGGGTCTTGTAATAAAATTATTTAATGCAAACTTGGTTTTATTACCGACTTTTAAAAAGGGCCAGTCTCCACACGAATTTGAAGCGGTAATTTCCTTAAAAAAGTACTCGTACTTGATACGACTAATTCTTAGAGAATATTTTAGTGAGGGCTACGTGAATATATGATTCGGCCGTCACCAGGTTAAGCTTCTATGCCAAGCATGTTATCTTTGCTGGCTTTGATCTAAAATCTTTAACAATGTTTTCTTTTATCAAAAAGAATGCATAAATATCCAGTCAGATTGACGGAGAGGCATCATTTAATCGACTAAAGAAATTATTTAAAGTCGATCAGTATAGTTAAAAATGACTTTGAACTAATAATTTAAGGCACAAATGCATAATACACACATCTGGTGAGGATATAAAAAACAAGTATTGAGCTCTGAAAAACTGAATTTATTTTATTCTAAAATAACCGTCTGTCTAATTTGCTGTCTGTTTAAACAGGAGAAAATAAAATATATCACACTTATCGTTTTATTTTTAAATAAAGCTTTAAGGCTCCTTCATAATCACTAAAAAAATTACCTACCCAAGTCTTCATATATTATTCCCTTGCCTGCCCTTAACACTACTTTCACTTAAATTTGTTTAAATTTCCAGCAAAATAGTATAAAACTTTTAAAGGAAATAAGTGGGAAATAAATATCAGATATTATTTTATATTGTTTTATTAATGTTCATTTTTTAAATAATTTAAGACGCTTTTCTCAATTTATTTTTACACAACAAATCTATTTATAATTTGAACGTTAATTTTCCTTAAAGTCGTTTATTCCTGTTTACATCATTACCCAACCACTCACAAGTACCGTAGCTAATAATAGCTAGACGTATCAAAAGAAAACCTTTTCTTTAAACTCAACAAGTAAGCGTTAAAAATAGTTGTAATAATCTTAAGTAAGTAACCACCTAAATCTACCGCAATTCAATGAAACCTTTAGTTAAAAGCAATCTAAACGTAGTGAACAAAATGAAGTAATTACGCCCATTATTTAAACGACCATAATCACGTTTAAGCCGTTCAACCACAATTCATCAAACAAACAATTTTCCTTGAATGCTTGTGTCCATTTATTTGTAAGCATAGATGCCAGATTTGACGATTTGTCGTCATTTTAACGTTTTTTTTTTTGGCCCAAAAAAATTACTTATAACAATTGAATGATTTTTGGCCTAAATTTGACAATTTTTCCAAAATAAAGATTTTCGACTTTAGCCCAAATATGTAGTCATACTTATGTATATGACTTTAAAATATCATATGATATCATGAAATAAACTATAAACTATTTTTAGAGAAAATCTTTGTGCATTTTCTATTAATACAACTCAATTTCAAAATCAATTTAGTTTTGATTTTTCGTTTGACATAAAAATCAGAAAACAATTTTATTATCTGTCTAAAAAAAACTATAATTTAAAATAACTGATCGTTAAAATAAAAATTTGTGAAGTTTTTTCTATGAACTGACGATTTTGTATAAGGACAAACTTAACCTAGAACAAACCCGATAAATAAACTAAGAAAGTTGGGATCATATCCTAAATAATATTAAGAAATAATCGTATTGTTAAAAAATTAATTTATTTAGAGTCCTATACAATATAATTAACAATAATTAGAAATGGAATCCCTGGAAAATTATTTCTGTGAAAAAAATTGTTAAATAAAACTGCTTTTGACATAAAAATTATTTTTTATGGCTAAACTTGGAAATCTTTTAATCTTTTCTTAATATCTGTGTTTTTTTTTTCATTTTCAGCTTGTTTATCCATTATTGACGAAATTTTTTGTTGACACTTTTAAAAAACTTCCTGTAAGCACCTATTTCCCCCGTTTTATTAATATTAAATAAAAAAGTAATTAAAACCATCAATGTTAGTGTTCTTTGACGATTTTCAAAACTTGTTTTGACGATTTTACGATATTGGACCAAAATAATCTGGCAACTATGCCTGTAAGTTGTACAAACATACTCAAACATAATGCACTTTGTTGCAGTGGTATTGTATAGTGCTGGTGTTTGTTGCAAAAATAATATTTGCATGTCGTTTGTGGGTGCTACTTGCAAACTTGCCACACATACACACCCTTTGCCATTTTTCTATTGTGTGTTTTTTATACTCTTGAGCTGCAACTACAAATTCAGTGAGTCAAATATAAATTAATGTAATTAGATGATTTTTTTTGTTCATTTCTTTGGTTCAAAATCTCAAAACATTTAGATTACATTTTGTGATAACCCCTTAAATGCTCACTTCATTATTTGCACCGATAATGATTTCAAGACATGCCTTAAAGATGTTTTCATATCATCTAAACATATTCAAACACATATGCAGGGTGTCTGGTGGCAAATTTATATTTTTAAAACGATTATTTTAAAAAGTAATAAACGGTCCGGAGGGTGCGTGGCGCCATTGGAATTATCGATTATATGGATTTGTCAGTCACGATATCGCAGTGAGCGTCGCTCGTTCGCTGTAAATACATTTTTTAAGAGTAATGATTCTTACGTATTTGCTCGTCCACAATTTTATTCAAAGTTCGGTATTCGGCGAACACACGATGGTTCGAGTGTAAATTTAATTCGTTCGTGCGTGCAAAGATTCCTCGTAGCTGCTTCGGCTTTGAATGTCCCACGGCCAAGGCACAGTCGATTTTTAATGACTCCCGAAAGCAATGAACTGGTTAAAAGCAGTTTGCGTGAAAATTCGCGACTTTAAATACGGAAAAGGGCAGCCTCAATGGAGCGATTATTCTTGAAATTTTAAAAATGGATCTGAAGTTTTGTCCTCTTAAAATGCAAATCGTTCAAGAACCAAAAGAAAGTGACATTTATTTACCCAAAAATTTTTGTGAAACGATGTTGAATCATTTTTGCACTGTAAATACCATTTTTTGGAGCGACGAGGCTCATTTTCACCTAAACGGCTACGTCAACAAGCAAAACTGCCGTTACCGGTCTCCAAGAAACCGCAACCCTCGATTAAAACATCAAAGCCATTGCATCGCCCCTGGGTTACTGTTTGGTGTGCCTTATCCACGCAAAGATAATTGGACCATTTTTTTCAAAAATTCTCGGGGCCAGGAGACGAATGTCAACGGTGAAAATTATCGACGCATGATTACAAAATTATTTTTGCCCAACCTGCGAGCTCGTCCATCGCACTTTTCACACACGTGGCTTAGACAGAATACGGCGACTGCACACACAGCCAGAGCTTCGATGACTTTGCTTCGGGAAAATTTCCCTCAAAAACTAATCAGTCGCTTTGGGGATATCCCAAGGTCGCCCAAACTAACCCCCATAGAGTTTTTATGAGGCTGCCTCAAAGAGAGGGTTTTATAATGACACTCCCCAATTTCTTGTGGCTTCAAAGGAACATGTTCGTCGAGAAATCAGCTCAATTGAACCAAGTTTACTGAAGGGCGTGGGGCAGAACACAAGGCTCCATTTTGAACAGTGTGTTCAACTCGACGGCATACATGTGGATAACATACTCTTTAAAAATAAAATCCATTCCGTTCTATCGTTCAATGCTTTTAATAAAACTTTGTGTCAATTATTACGTTTTTTTATTAAAATTTGAAAATATAAAACTGCTACCATGCACCCTGTACATATGCACAAAAAAAATTATCGACATGACATTATATAAGACAGCAAGTCACTTAAAAATGTATATATTTTAGGCAAGATTTGTTAGTGTGTGATCCTTTAAGTTAACTTAAAAGTACAGATAAGGTTTTTTATATCTAAAATAATGTTTCCAACATTATTTACTTGAAAAATTATTTAAAATATGAAAAACCGGAACGACAGCACATTAAAAATTTGCAGATTGAAATGCCATATTTATATTCCAATCGCGTATAGGGAGATACCAATATTCTTTAAACAACACTAACAATATGTATTTTTAACCTTTAGGTAATACTTTTTGGTCTGACGGCCACAGAAAATTAATAGAAACATACCTTATGGATCTTAAGCAAATAATCCAATATCATACAAATTTTATGAAAAATGTCATAATAGATTTTTGGCGGTAAAAATAAAATTGGGAAAAAGCTGAATGCAAACGGAAACCTGTAAAGTGGGTGTAAAAAAACGGAGAAAAAATTAAGATATTTTTTAGCTGAATTTGTTTCACTGGTTTATTTTAACGTGACTTTTGCACACAATTTCAAACTTTTTGTTAATTTTTTTTTGTTTTCTTCTCTGCCTCACAATTTCTATTCATTAAACTTTCTTCCTTATCAAGTGCAGTTGCATGCAACAACTATAATTGTACGATTAAACCTTTCATGAAATATCAATAAATTTTGTTAGTTCTACAAAAGTTAGAGTTTAAAAAAAAAAAGAAGTTACAAACTATTTATAATACTTGAACTTTTCGTTTCTCTTATTTAGGTAACAGTTACGCGAAATGTTTTATTTATGTGCATTTCTTTATTCTTCTGAAAATTGGTTAATTAAGTTACTCGAAGAATGACTTTATTTGCTGATGATGTGGAATGCCACATTTAATGATAGTTTTTGAAACTCGTAAATTATAAATTATACACATTTTATTTAAGCTGGTAGAACTTTGTACTGGCAGCCTAAGATCGTTGGTAATACAAGAAAAAGAAACACACACCAAGGACGCAGCTAGGATGAAGTATCTCGGGACAGAACTTAACAGAAATTCGTTGGCGCAGGCGAATTTCTTCAACACCTCCCATTCTACACCTCATAAATAACCACATAAGATATAAGCGATCAGGCTCTGGCCTGTGCAAAAGCCGGACAGTAACACAGGAAATGCTCCATCGTTTCGATGTTTTCCCGGGATGCCCTGCACAAGCTATTTCCGTTTTTTCCATCCGATGGAGATTAATTGTAAGTTTGACTGATCCATCAACACACTCAACATCTTTCTTACTTTAGGCTTCCCAGAAAATTCTCGTCTAGCTTACAAATGTTTTGCTAGTTCCATTTCACCCTGTGGGCAATTACCACACACTCTTCAAGCTCGGCCTTCGTCGCTTCGGCTTCACCAGAATAACCTCCAGGCCATTTCCGGGCATCCATATTATGCGAACCTTTACATATTGCGATAAGTCATCTGTCATCCTCTTGCACTGCAACACCGTCATAGATCCGGTGTTCGCAGACAAAATTGCCGATTTAGACGCTTAGCTACTTAATATGTTTACATACGTTAAATCTGCGTGCGACCTGAGCCAGGACAGTTATTCCGTGATTGTCCGGACCTCCAAATCAACAGTAGGACAATATTGTTGTCAAGGAGGCGGAAGTGAATCTCGGTCTTTGGATTTTCAACAAAAATGTCCAATCTCATATTTTTGGTTGTCCTTAGAGCCACCCGTAAAACACGTCCCTTCGGGGATCCTCCCCAGATTTCCAAGGATAAGACTAAAAGCTTACATCAATTCAATACTCCGTCGCCTGGAGATGTTTCGCCACAATTTCCAAAAAGTTTAATATAAAAATTATTATAGAAGTTCAACGTATTGTAGCGATAAAGTATACACTCAAAAAAAAGTTAACTAAATTTAAGGAAATTTTACTTAACTTAAAGAAATTCGTAAATGATTTGGCTCTAAGGAAAATATTTCTTATATATAGTTTAAAATTTTCGTAGAAATTAGTACAAAAAAACTTAATGGGTAAACTAAAACTAAGTAAATTTTTTCTTAAACGCAGTTGATTTGTACTATCTTGCAAGAAATAAATGCTTAAAATAAGTAAGAAGTTTATCGTAAAAATAATTTTTGTTCTTTAATTTTAAACAGCTTTAAAACACGAGTAAATTTCTTAATTGGATAAACGGAGATAAGTATAGAGAGCCTATTTAAATCTTGGATTTCGCAAGTGAGCTTAGCAAAATTGTTAGGGGTTTTTTTATTGTTATTGAATTTGAGCAGAAATGAATTTAGTGAATTTCATTTTTGTTTATCTTTAAGATTGCAAATATAAGATTTGTCTTAATTTTTTATACACATAATCTACATCAAAAGTGTATGGATATAAAATTTTGGTAACATTCGTTGCAAAAAAATTATAACTGCGGCAGCACTGATTACATTCAATATTAAGTTATTTTTTTATTTGAAAAAATATTTACTTAATTTAAGTTTGTTTAAGCTAACTGTTTTTAGTTAATCTGAATTTGTAAAAATAAGTTCTTTAAACTAAAATTAACGTCATATCTAACTTTAATATAATACCTTACTAAAATATATCTAAGAACGAAATTTTCTTAAATTAAAGCAACATTTGTTTAATTATAATAACCCAGTCATCATGCCAAATTTTTTTAAATTAAGTAAACGGTATGTAATCGCAGTTTATTTTCTTTGGTTTTATTAAATTTTTTTTTAAAAAACAATGACAACTAATACTTGTTTTAAGTATATAAAAAATTTTTAACTGTTTTTAAGGAAAGCGTTAACTAAATTTTTCACTTTTCATACAAAATTAAAATTACTTATTTCAAGGAAAGAAAATCTTTGTTCTTCAAGTTTTTTAACATAAGTGTAAACATTTTTAATTTTTTTTAATATTTATGTACTTTATTTTAGTTAGACTAATTAAGTAAAATGTTGTATTATATTTAAGTTAACAAGCATATTCTCTTTACTTTCAGTAAGTAATTTTTTTTTATTTTGAGTTAAAATTATTATTTTTAAGTTAATTTTAACTAAGTTTAAATAAAGTCCATGAACTAAAATTTAGTTTATGTATAACTTAAATATAGTCCAATCTTTTTTTTGAGTGTATGCAGATGCACACATACAAGTATACAGTCACAAATAGTTTGCAGATACATATCCAAATCCATCTCAAACTCATAAAATTCTTATATTATTTACTAAACAATTAAAATGCACAACAACCTCAACAATAATAAAAAGGCAAGACTCTCATACGAAATCTTCAAAAAGTAAACGTCCAATGAAACTAAAAAAGAACAAAAACGAAATAAAAAATCAACTGATTTAAAAAAAATTAAATCGAAAACATGACAAGTTAATTGAATCAAAAAATCAAGACAAATAATAGTTTTAATACTAATCAACCGTTTTACATTGATTTTTAACGATAATTGCGTGAAATAATCGTTAAATTTGACTTTTATTAAGCAATTTGACAACGTTATATATTTACTCGATTAGTCACTTGTTAACCGTTTAAAGCGGTAAACGAAAACACGGTTAATTTAAAAGTTGGTAAAACTAAAAAGGTGTGAAGGGGAAAAGAAGCGTTTAAGGTTGAAATTTGTGAATGCAAGTAGAAACAGGGTTTGTTAGGTTTTAGGTTGTTTTCCCTTTTGCTCTGTCGTCGTGTATTTCAAAGTCAGTTCTCGTTCATAATATTTTAAATTTATGGGCCATGATTTCTTTGAGAAATCAAGGAAAACTAAGCAGCAAGTCGACTTAAGAAAATGGGCCATAAACTTCAATCTTAAGTTTTTTTTGTTTTAGTTTCACTTAAAATGGTGTTAAAAGTCATAAAACTTTTCATTAAAATGCTTTCTTAACAATGTTTTTAAAATACAATATTAAGAATCTATATGAAAACAGTTTTTATTTAATGTGAAAAAATAAATATTTTGGCAATTGTGTTGTAAAATTAAACATAAATATTATAAAAGTTTTTTTATTCGGCTTTGAGTTCAGAGGGTTGTATGCGACTTGATTTGAGCCTCAGCAATATAGAATATGAATTTAATTCTAGAGTTTAAGGTCTAGTAAAAGTTTGGATAAAATACAGTCAATCTACAGCAGCGTTACCGTTTGGGCCAAACTTTACTTACAAAATAAGTAGAAAAGTAAGTAGAATTATCGTCTAGAACTATTTGCAATTCGACTGGGGAATAACTTTCTCCTATAAATAAGTATACTTACTTATGAGGCCATTCGTTTATAGATAACCATATAGAGAAAACTTCTTTTAAAGAAAATCAAACAAAAAATAATAATATTTATAAGCAAAGAATAACACACACTTATAAAGTCGTAAAAATTTAACGTCTTATTTTATTGAAATTTAAATGGTCCATTTAAAAGTCGTAAAATCTACGATCACAAAACTTAAGTATCTTACAAATTGTGTTACAAAATCATCAACACAAAACGACTTTGTAAATAAATAATAAAACATGAAAAATAAAATAAACAATTCTTAACGATAAATTTGCGGTCTTCTTGAAGTGTTAAACATACTATTAGCAATATAGTATTGAATTAATCCATATACATATCCATCCGTACAAGTAAAAGAAGATTTTTATGGTCTTTTTACGACTTAGCGCCACTTAATAAGTAGATACAAAAACATATTTGAATTTTATGTTTTCTTCCTTTTGTTTCTTGCACACACACCATCAAACAAAGAAAAAATCACTCATAGAAATGAAATCAAATAAATGTGTTGGATGCCTTCATTAATTGTTTGTTGATCGTTGAAATATTTTGAGTGTCATCCTGTGTGCGACTCGAACATCAAACATGATGGTAAAACTCGATAAATTTGTTTCCTACAGGATTTCTCTTTCCTCTTAAGTTGAGTATAAATATTTTTCGTTGTTGCATTGAGTTTAATATTTTTAAAAGAAATTTGCTTTTGTTTTGATATCTACATAGTCTTCTTCATTTTATGTTGATTTTTATGATCTTTAATGTTGTGGCTTTGTTGTTTTTGTATGTATCTAATATAATGTATTGACAGCCATTCATTTGACATTGACTCGATGACATCTCATAAAAAAGATATAAAAACTTTTATTTACTTTTATCATATTGTTGTTATTCTTGTGTGCATTTAAGTCTGTGGTTTAGAAGCGTATTGAATAATTATATGGTTTTTTTGGTTCCCTTTCCACTTTTCTTGCCTTCAAATTGTTGGTTCACCGCTTTTAGAAAACATACATACATATGGGTTGGTATCATTATTCTTAGATTTTATTACTTTTATGAGGTGTTATTTTGTATTATTGCTTGCAACTGACAACGTCTCTGCCACCGGTGTCACATCTACTTTTGTGATAGGTATGTAATAATATTTTCTTTGATTACTGTTTTTTTAAGTTTATTTTGCAGGAGGAGTGATATTTTATCGCTTCAACTCTCTGATTGGAGAAGGGCATAATAAAAAGAAACAATCATTTGTATGATACATTGTGATAAACGGCACACTTACGATTTTATAGGTTTTTATAGCATGCCTGATTTTAATGACTTTTTAACGATTTGTTTTGAAGATTTTATGCGTTTTTTCTACTTACAGTACATAATGTTAAAAATCATATGAAGTTTTACCTGTAAATAAAAAATAAGATGTAATTCTTTAAAACCCAAGTATTAATCACATCCAAAACTTACTTTAATTTACTCAAAAATTTGTTGAAGATTTACTTGCTTTTTAGTTTAAAAATGTGTTTTTCTTCACGTCTTGGATTTAACTACGATTTAAAATAAAAATTTTTTAGCATCGAAAGTCTGAGTTATATTAGGTTGAAATTCACATGTATGTATGTATATTTGTAAAATTTAGCACACGGTAACGTTTAAAAACGCTGAAGCTGATAAAATATTGAGTTATTTTCTTGATCCAAAAAATGTGTTTCAAAACAACAGGGTATTTTTTTGATATTTTACGCAGCTAATTTTAACAAGCTATTTTAGGGCATAAAAGAGTATTCATTTTAACTTCGAAACCATTATTTTCAATGATAGTATTCTTTTCTGCTCTTAAAAACACATAAAAAATTTTAATTTAGTATTTTTGTAACTTCGAAATCAAAAAAGATAGAACAGGGTACACTAGTACAGGTAGTATCAAGGCGAATTCAAATAATTCGCCCTCTGCATTCCTTTTTTGTGTTTGATAAAGGGAATGTCAAAAAAAGTTTTAAATTTCAAACAAAATTAATAAATCAGACCAAGGCACATTTAACAAGGTAAACCCAAGGCGAATTCAAAAAATTCGCCCTCAGCATTTCTTTTTTGTGTTTGAACGGTAGAGTGTCAGAAAAATTAAAAATTTCATATAAAACTAAATTCTTATAACGTGAAAATGTAAAACTGATTTTAATCAGCTGGGCTCTTAATATTACCTGGTTGAATGTGCCTTGAATTAGACAATCACTTTCACAAAATTTTAAGGCGAATTCATAATCAGCTGGCTTCTTAACACTACGTGTATAAGTGTACGCTGAGATAGAAGAATAAATAAATTGGTTTCGGACAGTCTTGGTACTTTTTTCAACTTTAAATACCTAATTCGCATAAAAAGTACATATTCGTTTCAGGTACTTTTGGGTCAAACTATATTTAAGCATACAGTTAAGTCATTATTCCGCTCTTTTTTCACCTTCTGAGACAATAAAGATAGAAACATAATTCAAACTACGTTCGAATGGTCGAAAAAAGTGTGAACACATCGTTGGTACCTTAATAAAATTTTGTTCAAAATACAATAAAAGTTATATGTTGTTCTCATTAGGGGAACATTTTATTGAGGTTTTAAGTATCGAAATATGAAGAGTTAATACTAATAAAGGCCGGAATGGAACTTAGTGGGTAACATTTTTATGAAATTTTTGATTACATACTACGAAATAAATTCACAACAATACACACCTTTGAAAAAGAAAAATTAAAAATGAAGCAAGAGAAACGGTAGCGTTCGTACAAATAAACTGTTTTTATTAAAATTTTGAAACGGAATTATTGAAAACTTTTGAAATTAACGACCTCAAACCTGCAGTTATGCTTTGAGTTCTTTATTTTGAAAAATATTTTTTAGATAGAAGCACGGAGACCAGCATCACTCATAAAAAAGGGAAAGTTTTGTGAAGTATTCTATTCCAGCACTAGGATAACTAAGGACTGATGACTACACATAAAAAACAAACCAAGAAATTTTTACTTAAATTAAACCGTAGCGGTGTAAAAAGTACGGTAAGCACGGATTCCCTTAAAACAAGTATGAATTTGGATAGAAGTTATATGTACATGTGTATTTGTTTGCGAATCTATAGGATTCTAGGTTTTTTTTATTATAAGTTCTTCCAGATCTTTCTATTCAGCCTTTTTTAAGAAATTTGTGCAGCAAATGAAAGTAACGCATGATTTCTCTGGTATTCAGGCCTTTTTATGAAATTATTTTTGGGCATAAGAACGCGCCGCACGCACGTATATTTTGCAGTCTAATCAGAAATCAATCCTTAAAGAAATTTTTAAGGCGTACAGAAAAATTATTCCAAATCTTTTGGATGATTTTGAAACAGAAGCAAATGAATTCCGGTCTTAATTTTTCAGAGCACAAAAAAACAAGAGCAGATTATTCACTTTAAATACTTGGAAAATTAGTTGAATCAAAAGATGTTCGAATTATTTAATATTCCGGTATAGTTCATTCTCTTTAAGGCTTTAACTAATCGATTACTATTGAAATTAAAAAACCGATTTTCTACATTTATGGCGATTTTAGATGAAACTGCACAGCAGCAAATACATGTGACTTATAATTTTAGTAAAAAAATTTAAATCCGTCTTATACTGGGTGGCCCAGAAAGACCGAAGTGGTGTGAATTCCTTATAACTTTTTTATTATAATTTTTTTCTTCTTTTCTTTTCAGTATTTTGTAAAGAAGACTTGGATAATTTATAATGGAGCAATACACAATTGAACAACGTGCCCAAATTGTTGAAATTTACTTTTCAAATCAACGGTCCATTGTGTTGACTCAGCGTGCATACCGTCGTCAATTTAATGTGCGGGTTGCACCCTCTCAGTCAACAATAAACCGTCTGGTTGCAAATTTTCGAGAACAAGGAGCAGTAAGGAACCTTCCTGGTCCCGGCAGACACCGAACTGTCCACACGGCTGACAATATTCAAGTGGTACAGGAGAGTATTCGGGAGGATCCAGAAACATCAACCAGGAGACGTTCGTCACAACTGGGCCTCTCAAGAACTTCGCTGCAGCGAATTTTGCACACCATAGGATTGTTTCCATACAAAATTCAACTTGTTCAAGAATTGAAACCAACAGATTACCAGCAACGACTTGACTATGCAATTTATTTCCAGCAAAAAGCACAAGAGAATCCAAATTTTATTCATAACTTAATAATGAGTGACGAAGCCCATTTTCAATTAAATGGGTTCGTTAACAAGCAAAACTGTAGGATATGGGCTACGGAAAACCCGAGAGTACTTCATCAACGACAATTGCACCCAGTTAAGTGTACCGTTTGGTGCGGTGTTTCTTCAGAAAGGATCATTGGCCCATATTTTTTTGAAAATGAACAAGGTGTCGCCATTTCCGTCAATGGTGATCGATATCGGGCCATGTTGCAAAATTTTGTAAGGCCAGCCGTGGAAAACCATCCGCAAATATGGTTCCAACAGGATGGAGCCACAGCGCACACTGCGAGGGCCACAATGACTCTTTTACGCGACATCTTTGGTGAAAGAATAATTTCTCGTAACAGCAATTTTAATTGGCCTCCGCGTTCCCCGGATTTAACCGCTCCAGACTGTTTTCTTTGGGGCTATTTAAAAGGAAAAGTTTATGTTAATAAGCCTAGGAGTATTGAGGAGTTAAAAACCAATATTCGAGAAGAAATTAACAACATACCACCGGAAGTTTTGCGAAAGGTCATGGAAAATGTGTTGGAAAGAGCACATTTGTGCGAAGCAGAATATGGCCACCACTTGCGGGATATCATTTTTAATAACTAATCCAAAAATATTCCCCATAAATTTAATGTATTTAAAAAAAAAAAAAATTAAAAAAATATCTCTTAAATAAAAAGTTATAAGCAATTCACACCACTTCGGTCTTTCTGGGCCACCCTGTATAAGTGGATTTACATGTTTAACTAAAAAAACTAGTTTAACTGTAAAAAATTGTTAAAATACTTTGTTTGATTTTTTGACAATAAACAATTGTTTTAATATGATTAACCTAACGCCAATACATGCAATTTATCAAAGCAGCAATAAAAATCAATTGTTCAATTAGGAACAATGCTCATAAATCATATTTATTTATTTTGTCTGGTAATTTAAGGATGTTCTAATTGTTGTAATTTAAAATAGAAAATGTCCAATAAATAATGTTTCAGACAGACGGAATTTATAAGAGAAAGTTTTAGCTTCATTGGTGGTTTTGCTTATCAGATCACTAAGGCGCGATCCTCCACACATACATAAGTAAATCTACTCAAACGAAATACACAAGTCCTTTTTTCACCTGAGATAGTTATAATTCCTTGTGTTTTGTAAACATAAATCAGACTAAATATGAAATTTGTTGGCAATATGCAATAAAAAATTTAAAAATTTTTTTTTCTCTTTATTTTTGACAATGAACCATGTAACGAGCCAAAGCGAACGAACTAAAAACAATTTTAAATGTATGAGTTTAAAAGATTTGGATAATTTAAACTAGAAAAAGGCAAACAAACCTTCTTTTATTGTTATCTTGCCTTTTAATTTTAATTTTTTTTGTTTTGTGCATTTTTGTTTTGGTTAAACAGAAAGCAATAAAAACATATTTTTATGATTTATTACCGTCACCAATGTAATAATCGGGAAAACGATTTAGAAAAGGGAAAGATATCAAACTAGTATAATCAGTGTTGCCGAAATTTCAAATTATTTTTACACAAAAGATAAATTACAAAAGAGAAAAATTTTAGTTATTTAGTCCAAGCCAAGTTTGCAGTGTGTGATTTTCAAAATCCAATGCCAATATTTTAGGTTAATAATTAAATTAAAATTATATTTGATCTTTGAGGGTTTTTAGTATGTATGTATGTGCGTATATATCCAATCAACAGCAATTGATGGGATCCATCACAAAACAGAAAAGGAGTTTTACATAGTTTATAGACGAAAAAACTATTGCTTAAATATATCACCTTAATTTTTCTGTTATCGAAACGTAGAATTATATAAAAGGAACGCAGTAAAATGGTTACCCAAGATAACAAGTCCTGTGTAAACGTTTCTTCAGACACGCACACACATACACATTAAAAAAGTCACAACAAACAATCCTTCATTTTACCAAAAATATCACGTCGTTTTAAAAAAATCGAAGAGAAAGGTTTTTTTTTGTAATTTTAGTGAAGTTTTTTTTAAAGACACGATGACAGTTTTATAGATTTATTTTTTTCTTTCAGGTAAAGAGCTCAAAACATCGAAATAACATTTGCCTGTAATGCTGGTAAATTACAAAGACTTATTGGGCAAATGTGTGTTCCTACTTTAGTCATTGAGTACGTCAACGATGCGAGATCATTAAAATTTACACGCATTTTTAAGATTTATTATTTTGATTTTTGAAAATAAATAAAACGTTTATTTTTTTAATGTTTAAAATGTCCTTGTTGGCCATTGTTTTATTTGTTCCACATATTTAGTATAATTTTCAAATATTTAGCATTTTTTATGTTAATTATTGTAAATGTAATTGTTATTGCTGCTATTGCGCTCTGTATTGGTTGCATAAACTTTTCAAAAATAGGAAAAGGTTCAAAAACAGCAATTGTTATTCTTACAAAAGCTAGTTATATTTTTAAGTTTAAGTAGTTAGGGTCGGGTTGTTATGTTTTCTGTAAAGAATGCTATGAGTCCTAGTAAATTATTTAATATGTTTCATTGGGCAAGTTTTTAAGGTCAATATTAAAATTTGAGGTTAACTAAAAAAAAAGATTTCTAAATATGTTCACTTTAAAAAAATTACACAAAGCCCATTGAACACATGTTAATAAATTTCGGCGTAGGTACCGAAAGTACGCCATTTTACTTATTTAAATTGTTTTAACAAGTTAGAAATTAATGCAGACGCGGCGGCCTAATCTTATTTCACTGTAATTAAATAAATGTAATTTGATCCTAAAGAAATACTTTTTATTGTAATAGATTAATAGAATATTAGGCATATTCTTTTGATAACATTTTTTACAAACTTGTAATAATTGTCACTGAAAGTGTTGTCTAATTTTCGTAGAGAGAGTGCCAAAAGAGAGTACAAAATTTGAACACAAAAGAATTCTTGCAAGTGTAGCCAGGTGATATATTTACTTGCAAGAATTTTTTTAGGGGCTATTTTCTAGAAATTTACAACAAAAAATTAGCTTCTAAATTTTTTGGTTAGTAATATTTTCATATTTTTTTATATATTTGAGAGCTATCCAGTTGTTAAAGGGGGAAAAATCAAACGAAAAATGGTTTGCTAAGTTCTTTTAAAAGGCACTTGAATGTTTTAGTCTCTTTGTAATAATTCTCAATAAGTTTATTTAGATTATTATAAAAAGGCAGAAAATATTCTTGAGTTTTTTCAAGAATTTGCTTAAAGTCTATGGAGGATTTGGTGTAAGAAACAATGAAATGTATATAGATAAACTTAACCAAATATAACCCTTAAAAATATGGAAAAGTTAAATCATTTTTCCCCCTCGTTGCAAAAGTTTTTGAACACACCTACTACTTTGGTTTAAAAACGCTATTTTTAACACAAAAAAAAAACACTTTTTGGTGCGTATCTCATTTCAATTTCTTTCAGATTGAGATTTCCAGGCTAATGCTTTCATGTTTTTAATATTTATTTATTTATCCTTTAGGCCTTTGCTGCACCAACTGAGGCCAAATCTTCGCATTCGAATCGTAACAAAAATTAAACGTTTTTATTAGAATTCCTATATAAAAAGCATTGAAAACTCGATCGATTGCGTCAAATTTCGATTCGAATCTAATGTGACGATTTTGCCCCTGGTCTTGATCTCATCTAGGTCAACGTAAGAATCGATACCTTTTATAACGAAATAAACCCTTTTTGAGTTCTTAAGTTGTTTAAAATATATTTTTAGCTTTTCTTGCTTCAAAGCCGTGATGCGGTAAACAGTCTTATGATTCACTTGCCTTTACCACTTACAAAATATGTTTTGCATTTAATCCGACCAAGAACTTAATTAGAGCGTTTGAGTTTTCAAATAAATTGAAGGGAGCAATGGTCTTTTTCTCAGTAAAAACATTTTCTTGAAGCAGATTTTAGAAAAAGTTAACGCATGAATCTATGCCGTCAAAATAAAACGTGTCAATTCAACAATTTTTTAAAATTTCATGTGCCTGTATTTTTCGCGCCTCCGTAGGCCAGTAACAAAATAAGGGGGTCACGCGTTCAATTCCCGGCAAATACTCTGGCAAGTCTGCTTAATTTAGTTTTTTCTTTTTTTAATCTTTCTTTACAAAGATTTCCTTATGTATCCATGTTTTCATATTTCTGTACAAAGAACACAAAAGACCTGAATTAGCGGACCTAAGTGAGATATGCTCTTTCTTTTTACGGCTGTCTGTTCTTAACCTAACCTATACCTTTACTTTGTTACACAGGTTTTTCAGCAGACAAGTATAAATATTTATTATTTTTATACAAATGTGTATAAAATAATTAAATAATTAAGTACTTACTACTAAATGTTTAAAGTTTATAAAAGGACATTCCGAAGAGTTTTTTTACTTATATTTAACAACAATTTTTCATAAGGCGCGATTTCCAGACTGGAAAACTTGCCTAGCCTATCGACCACTATATGAGCAATTTCACGTAAAACAGCTCGAAATTTCCCATTTTCAAAATTAATTTCTTCTTTTTCAAAAACTTGATTAATATAAATTTTCGTCAATATTTATTATTAAGAACTAATTTGGTAGTTATCATCATAAGTCACTGTACCTTGTTCACATATACTTATTACAATTGTTATTGTAAATTCCTATGCATGTTTCTTTTTTGTTTACAAATACTATATAAGTTTTATGCATTAAATATTAACGTCTACCTCCCTCCAAAATTTTTTTCAACATGCAGTTTGTCTTAGAATAAACTACAATAAGTTAAGTGAGCCTTAGTAATGTTGTTTCTCACATTTAGAAATATTAATATGTTTTTCGTATGGGAGGTGCCCTATTAAAGCAAGTTCAATACACGCACTTACTTGCTCAAATTTCCTGTGGACCTGTATTAATTGTAATAAAATCGTAAAGACTAGTTTATTTATATACAAAAACATGATTGAGTCAAGCAACATAGAAAAAAGGTTTTAGCTGTGATAAACAGAGCCGTTGCTAGTCGAAATATTTAATTGCGACACCAAACATTTATTAATTCGCAAAACTAAAATCCTTCAGAAAACTAAAATTTGGTTATAAAATCAAATGACTGGATTGGCAATAAATTCGGTTGTATATAATTACTAATCTGCTCTCTCTCTCTGTGCAGAAATTCAATTTTAAATACATATATGTATGTATGTGAGTACTTATATGTATTTTGTGCTGAAAGCTTAGAAAAATATCGCATCCCAAAGACTGTTTTGTAGTTTTTTTGGGGGAAAGCAATATGATACCAATGATATAGAAAGTCAAGCCAACCACGCCATTTATGAATGTAACTAATTTCAATGGAAATTTAAATGTGTAATTTATTGTAACCACATGATTTATTCGGAACTAAGTAAGACATATCCTATGATTTACATATATTCAAGTGGCCTGATACACGTATGTTTCAAGTACATACTCTATCTCGTGATGTGTATTAATGTATTGACTTGGGAAGGAGTAACTGAAACCGTAACATGCCATATGTTACAATTTCCGCATTAAATACAAAGAAGATAGACAGACGCCCTCGAAACGCTGTCAAAGGGCAACTACTGCATGAACAAACTAAAGCGACATTACAAGAAAGAAAAATACAGAATCAACTGTATGCATTAGCCCAAAAAGAATTTTTAGAATATATTTTTTAAATAACTGTTTACAAGATGGACTCCATCTTAGGAAAAAAAAAATACTCGAACTGATCAATTACAACTGAAATTCATTTTTAAATGTCATATGTTTTTAACTTTAAATCATAGATTCTAATACATGCATTTAAACATACATACGATTACATGTGTTTTAATACAGTTTCCATTCAAGATACTTAGTTTATTGTATCCCAGGGAACAACCCCTCGAATATTTAAAAAAAAAACCAGCAAAGAAAATAGGAAACATAATCAAGATCGAAGATAATTATGATATTTTCAAGCAGTTGCTGGTTCTGCTTTAGACATGCATACAATAATACTCGTATTTTATATTTAAAATCTTTAAACTTCTTTAGACCATTGAAATGTTTTCGTTATTATTTTTGTAATATTATTGTATAGTTTATGACTAAATACAAAAAAGACAGGCGTTTTCTAAATTGTCTCTGTTTTGTTTTTGATTTTATAAAATTAGAATATAAATTATATAACAGGGATAGAAGAATAAAGTAGTTTAAGGCATTCCAGATAAAACTTTAAAATTAAAAAAAGAGAAGGATGTTAGATATCACCCTTAGATCTCTTAGAGTAGGCCGTAAACTGTGTTATCTTTGCCAGTACATTTGCGAATTGGTTGGAAGAAAATATCATATATAATTATCTAAGTTAATGCAATTTCTTACATTGCAGATTTAAGTTTTTAAAAAGTGGTATTAAAATATACAAAAAAAAAAAAATTAAAAAAAACTATAGACAATTGGTGGTTATATAATAGTAAGAGGAACATATATATAATAGGCCAGTCAACCAATCCGAGGGCCCTATTACTGTAATAGACTCTTAATAGTCTAGTTTATCCTACATTTCTTTCTTTCTACAGTCTACCAAATTAGTGGACCTAAGGAACGCCATCATAAGAGATTAAAATTTTGATATGTATTTTAGAAAAAGTAAATAAGTAAAGAAATTATATTAAGCGGGTCTTGTCTATAAGCTTCTGTCGAAGGCATTTATCAAGGCAGTATGAATAATCTTGTTATACATAATGCCAATTTGTAGGACAATTCAGCAAAGAATCACAGCAAGTAAATTGCAGAAGAACATTGTTTATAAAGTTAGAAATACCTTTTTTTTAGTTAGAAGAGGGAACTACAAATCTACATATCGCTCATTCGCCAGAATAAAGTCAAAATTAAAAAAAGTCATTTCGAGAAAAACGCGTTTGAAGTTTTCGGTTTGCCTAAATCTATTTGAAAAAACAAGCGTCATTTTCTCTTTAAACGCAAAAAGTAGAAACAATTAAAAGATAATATTTATACACATTATGAAATAAGGCATAGCACAACCAATACTTCTGCAACGTTTACACAAACAATTTATTTTTTTAGTTATGACGTTGCTTTGGCAATCGAGCGAATGAACATATTTATGTACCCTTAATCTCTAAAAAAGTGCTTTTAAGCAAACTTAAAGAAATACATGAATATTTAAAGCTTTAATTGCCAAGCAGACTGTGTATTGCATATTCAATGATTTTGAAGACAAAAGAAAACTTTCGTCTTAAGGTGGCAAATTAAATACAAATATCTGCACCTCAACAATTCACCTCTGCGATTTCGTATATATAGATGCCGGAGATAAAATTTTCTAGTTTTCCCTTTAGATGATAGAAGAAATTATACTAAAAACTATTTATGACCCTAAATATAATTCGAATATTTTTGACGAAACCACTGATTTATCAGGAAAAAAACCAAACTTCTTTAGATTTAAGGTATTTTAACGTAAAAGAAAAGTTAGTAAAAGAAGAATTTATCGACGGATTTGAAGAGGCTTTAAATTATATTGGCGATGACATCGAAGTGTCTATTAATGGGAAAACACTATCATCAGTAGTTTTAAGAGCTTTGAAAAGCGATGGTCTTGATTTGGAAGATTATGCATGGATTGGAACTGACTGACGGGTGTGCTTTGATATTGGCAGAAAATGAAGCAGTAAAATAAGTACAAGAAACCGAATTAAATGCAAAACAAACGCCTTGATATTCCCATAGACTTAACAACTCGATCACGAAAGACAACAAGATACCAATAATACAAAAAGTTGTATCCTTTGTTAAAGAAACAAACCATTTTTTTAAAAAAAATAATCCTAAGCGTAATGCAGTTTTTCTAAAATATCTAGGTACAAAGTTATCTCTTCATTATGCGAAACACGATGAGTGGTTATGATTCAGTTCTACAATTTGCAATAAAATTAAAGCACATAATAGAGGCATTGAAAAAGATATCCGAGTGGAAATATAGGGATACGTCTTCAAAAACCTTATTATTAAGAACTTCTCTGTCTTACAGCCGCGTAGAGTTATTCTACCAAAGCAGGATATAGTTTTACAAAAAGATTCATCTCTTATAAAAACCCTTATAATGTGTCTTGAGACTAGAAGTAATGAAGTCTAAATCGAATTTAAAACAATTTTTGAAAAGGCAAAACAAATTTGTATGTTATAGGAATTTTAGTTGAAAAGCTTAGATTTGAAAGAAAAAATAATTTCGAAGATGTCGAAATATACTACCGCATTGAGGGCTACATACTCTAAATAGAGGCTGTTTTACAAGACTTAAAAACACTTTTCTCAAAGGATATCCTTTATTTGTTTAACATCTCTCAACTTTTGCCTCAGAGTATTACTACATTTACTGATTTACAATAGAAATTTTAATTCCGCAATTTGCAAAAAAAAATTGATTAAAAAAGCTGCTTATATCGAAACTAAAGGCGAAAATTTTGCATTGGAAACAAAAATGAAAAATTTACAAAGATCGCCAAGAAAATATAATAAAGGTTTTAGCAAGATATGACCCAGATATTTACCCAAATTTGCTAGAGATATTCATCATTTTTGTTTTAATGCCGGTCAAAACAGGGCTGAAATCAACCATGACAGAGGACAGGCTTAACGGCTTAGCAAAGTTGCATATACATAATAAAATAGAAATGGACGCAACTGTCGTGCTTAACAATATCACCTAAACAGGAAACCATAAATAATTTATTTAATAAATTCTGTTTTTTACCCTTTTATGTAATTATAATTATTTTAGATGAATAATGCTTTTTTGTTTAAAAAAAAAACGCTAATAGCTAACTTTCGAATTGTGTGCTTCATTAAGACGTAGTCCAAAATTTAAGTTTATTTTTCTTAATTAATCCTACGCTTAAACGTGTGGGCTAAAAATTAAGATCCAGTGTGCGGTGTTTAGATGGTAAAATTTTTTGTTGTATTTTTTATCTGAAAATTAAAAAAGTCCAATGCAACGCTTGTCGCTTTTGGCATTTAAAGTTAAAACATTTCATTATATTAAATATGATTCTTAAAATGTTAGGATATTATCTTTGTACCAGTTAAACTGTGCTTACACCTAAGGTTTTGAACTCATTTCTGATAGATGTGATGACTTGTGAAATAAACCAAACACCACTTAATCATAAATTTTAAATCACATATATTTGCATTTTGATTTAAAATTTTTTGTTATTATCATACGCAGGAGATAAGGAATTAATAAAAATTATAACAATATTTAAAAATATTATTCACATGTGCACCATAATAACACCATAACAATAATTGCATAAAAAATTGTAAATAAAATAAACTCTACACTTCTTTGCAATTGCGATAAAAATCTCAATTGCCACGTAACGGTATAAAGACAATTGAAACCGTCATAAAACTGAACATTTTCAAAATTAACCGAAAATACGAAATCGAAAACAATAACAAAGCAAGGAAAGCATCAGGAACTGCAACAACCAGTTGCATCGACAAAACGACCCATTCAAACCATTTTGAAAAACCAACCAACATGATATTTATCCAGCAACCGGTAACAGCGTATTTAATAAACAGAAACTAAATTGCAAAACCCAAATACATGTAACAAAAAAAATCACATAATGAAAACAAAGTTTATCAAAAAACAAAAAAAGGAAAGAAAAGAACTTGTACTTGAACATCTTAACTTTTTTTATTGTTTGCCAACAATCGTTTAAACGAGTTATTTGCTGATGGTGTTTGTACTTTTTTTGTTGTTCTTGCTGCATTTGTGTAAGTCGTTTGTGTTTTTGTTAAATCCATAAACTTAACAAGAATGTTTAAAAAAATCATCATATTTATCAGTATCAGTATTGCAATCGCCTTTATATCATCCATCCTTAAAAATAATTCACTAAAAATAGGGTCTGCATATTATGTTATTCCTTTCATTTACCCTTAATATAAGTTGTTTGTTAAGCTTGGAAATACATATAAAAATTTCTTAATTTTTGATGACTTGTCCTCAGGTGAGAGCAACCCGGTGAAGAATTATCTTGTACCACCAACTAAAAATGGCAAGCAGTAAGTAGTGAACAAAGATGTATCATTTGTTTAAATTTTTAAATCTGGTTATTCAAAATTAAGATCTAATGCTGATTTCTGGAAGCAAAAATAAGGTATCGAGACATAGTTAAAAACTTTATTTTTTCTATATTGGAAAATTCCAAAATCTATATGATTATATGTGCTTTGTTATACTATTATAAGATTTCTGTGTAAAATATTGCTTAAAATTCTTTTTCAACTACACATTAAAAAACGGCCACCAAAAAATGGAAGTCAGCCCTTAAAACAAAGCTGTAGCAAAAATCACTTGCATTTCGTGTGAGCGTTAATCAAGTTTAATTTACGAAAAACAAAAAAATCTTAACTGCGCTTGTGTACGTTTTCCTTTTTTGAAACAAGTTATGCTTTAATACTAAAGAAATAAACATCAAACTCACCTTAAACAAGTAAGAGCGCTATATTTTGCTGCGCCGAATCTTACATGCCCTTCACATTCGTTTTCTTGTATACCCAGGCATCTGATCTAAATAAGTTGCTTTCGAACCGCAAACACTATATAAAAACTCGTTTTTTCCGAGTTTGAAGTTTTACCTTTTACATAAGTGATACGGGTATATATAAGTTTGTCACTCCGTTTGTAATTTCTTTATTATCCATTTGCGACCCCATAAAATATTTATATTCTGGATCTCTATAGATAGGAAAACGGATTAAGACATGTCCAACTGTCCGTGCTATGGTTGAAAAACCACCTTCTAAGGCCCCCCGACTTCGATAGACCCGTAAGCTGTATCAAACTGTCAGAAATATCTGCCAGAAAATTATATTGAAATTCAGCAAAATCGCCCGATAACTGCCCGAGATATAAGCCAAAAACCAAGACTACCTTTGTTTATTTCTCTAAAATTTGTGCTTAAAAACCTCTAAACTTACCCGGAGTTGCACCTACACGAGTGCAATGTAAGACCGACTCGCATTAATTTTTCCTCACAAAAATGTTTGTGGAAAATACTTACACCCTATCTCCGCCCCCAACAGGGTTGCCATACAAAATTTAAAAAAATATGGAAAAACCCCTACAACAGCTCCGGAGTCGCACCTAGAGAAATAAAATGTATCACAGACCCCGATTAGTTTTTCCTTCCAAACGTATTCCTTGAGTATACTTACCCCCTCTCTCCATCCCCTAAGAGGGTTGCCATACAAAAATGATGTGAAAACGCCTATAACTTCTACAGAGTCGGCCTTAGAGAAATAAAATATACGACCGAGCTCCATTCGTTTCTACTCGCAAACATATTCCTTGAATATACTTACCCCCTATCTCAACGCCTTAAGAGGATTTGAAAAAATAGGGTAAAAACCGCTAAAACTTTTTCAAGGTCGCCCCTAGAGGAATAAAATGTTTCACAGCCTCCAATTAGTTTCTCCTCCAAAACGAATTCCTACTACCCCCTTCCCCCCTCACCTAAGTGGACTGCCATACAAAATTTAAAAAATTAAGTGAAAACGCCCATAACTTCTACAGAGTCGGCCTTAGTGAAATAAAATATACGACCGAGCCGCATTTGTTTCTACTCGCAAACATATTCCTTGAACATACTTGCCCCCCATCTCAACGCCTTAAGAGGATTGACATACAAAATTTGAAAAAATAGGGTAAAATCCGCTAAAACTTATCCAGGGTCGCCCCTAGAGGAATAAAATATATCACAGCCACACTTCCCAAACGTATTCCTATAGTATACTTACCCCCTACCCCCATCACCTAAGGGGGCTGCCATACAAAATTTTCAAAAACGATGGAAAAACGCCTATAACTTCTACAGTGTCGGCCTTAGGGAAATAAAATATGCCCCCTATCTCCACGCGCTAAGGGGGTTATAATACAAAATTTAAGAAAATGAGTTAAAAGCCCTTACTACTTCCCCAGAGGAATAAAATGTGTGACAGACCATCATAAATTTTCCCTCCCAAACATATTCCTAGAACATACTTACCCCCTATCACCATCGCCTGGGAGGGTTGCCACACAAAATTTCAAAACATTAAAGTAAAGTTCAAACAAAATTTGAAGAAAATTAGGGTAAAACACCCTGCAGCTGCCTCTAATCACCCTAAGACGGTAAAAATATGACACCGACCCCTATATAAATATATAAATTTAGGTCTTCATCTTCAAAGTATCTGTGCAAAGTTTTGTGGCAACATTGGTCGTATTTACTGAAATATTAAGGAATAAATGCGTTGCTTTTGTCCTAAAAATATATTGGTTATTTTTGATTTCGATTTCCTTTTTTTATATTGCTTCGTAGTCAACCGATCCTGCTGGTTTAAAAGAGTGATTGTCTCAAGGATATTTCTGATAATTTGGCATCATTACCTGCGCATCGTTTCTGTATTGCGTGTGAAAAGTTATTTTTATTATGTATTTTCTTTACTTTTACTTACAACATTTTAAAATAATATAAGCCACACTCTTGAAAACTGGTACATTATTTTAATCTTAAAATGTTTTTCGATGCGGAAACTTCTCGCAAGTTATAGAAACCAGGAACTGGTCTGTAGTGATTTACCTGTCTCCGAAAACTTAATTTCAACAGACACATAGGCCGACATGCTGTATCGACTTCGACATCTGTAAGGATGTAAGGATGAATATACATACTTTATGGGGTCGCAAGTGCATAATGTAGAATATATAAACGCAATTTCAAACTGATGTAAGTACATATACCCTCATCACGGCGTATAGGAGCGGATTTAAGGATGCATATAAATACTCTATGGGGTCGCAAGTGAATAATGTAGAATATATAAACGCAATTTCAAACTGATGTAAATACATATACCCTCATCACGGCATATAGGAGCGGATGTAAGGATGAATATACATACTCTATGGGGTCGCAAGTGCATAATGTAGAATATATAAACGCAATTTCAAACTGATGTAAGTACATATACCCTCATCACGGCGTATAGGAGCGGTCACCAAAACAGCAATAAGTCCTTAAAACAAAATTTTTGATGGAGTCCCTTACTTACATTTTGGGTGAGGGTTAATCAAGTTTAATTTAAGACAAACAAAAATTTTCATGTCGCTTATGTATGTTTTTTGTGTGTTTTAGAACAGGTCATACTTTAATACCAAAGTAACAAATATCAAACTCGCCTTAAAAATAAATTAAAAGAAACTTAAATGACGAAAATACGAACCTAAAGAAAACCCCCAAAACAGACTCATTAAATGTATAAAAAATCAAAAAAAATTTTACAAGTCAAACATTTCTTTGTGTTTTAGTTAATGAAGCCCATCCAAGAAGGAATGATGAACAATAAAAACAAAGCAAAGTATAATGAAATTGCAACTTTTTGTAAAACCATCAAACAGAAACAACTTAAAGCGCCACGAAACTTATTAACAACAACAAGTGCAAACCCCTTTAAATAAAACTCGAACTATTGAAGCAAACAGCCAGGCATCAAGCTAGCTAGAAAGACTGCCAGTTAGTCAGTCAGTCCTACAACCAACCATACAAACAACCACCCGATATAGCAATACGTCCATTTGAGGAGTTAAACTTCCAACAAAGAACTTTATCAGACACTTACATAATGAAAGAAAAGGTACCAAATGATTATTTTTGCAACTAAAACAACAACACAACATCAATACATATGTACATAATTTAAAACATACAAAAATACATACATTTCTATATATAAACTTACGCTGTTGCATAATGCACTGAAGGAAAATATGAAGCAAAACTAAATCGACACTTTCGGTCCCAATAACTGTTGACATTTACGATCATTTTACGACCACTAAAATCAAAAGTGTAATTTACTGAATTGTATCGGTGTAGAATCAGTTGCTGCTTCTGCTGTCGCATCCACCACAAACAAATTCAATTCTTAAGCAGTAAAACGAACAATAAAAACATAAATGAGACGTGTATATGGGCTGACGAACAAACAAACATCACATTATTACTTGTACCCATACATATTGTTAGTTAAGGGACACCAACAACCCTGTAGAATGAACGTGTTGAATAATGTCTAATAAGCATTGAATATTTTATGTATTAATTTGTTTGTTAATATATAGTTTGTTCATTCAAATATATGTATGTATGTACATACATATACGTATGAACAAACAATTAATTTTTGTTTATAAAATTATTTTGTAAAAAAATAAAGAAGGCCAAAGCAATCTTTATTTCACCTCTTTTAAACCGTTTGCTTTACCCCAATTAAAAATATTTTTGAAGGCTTTCCGTTTACAAAATTTTAAATTGATTTTAAATTTCTATAAATTAAATGCCTTGTACTTACATTGCATTTTGCTGCGACATTTTTGGTATGTCGAATAAAAAGTACTTTAAGATAATTATTATATGAAAAAATTGGGCAATAATGACTTTCATTTACACTCTTTACTATTTTTAAATTTTATTAAATTAAATTAAACGACTTTAAAAAATGTTTAGGTTCCACAGATGGGATGTGTTTTAACGTAGACACTTGAAGAATATGGATTCTATGATATGCATGTGAGGATCCAGCTTAAGCTTTTGGAAGAAGGGGGGGAGGGCTGGGAGGGGATTCTAAATGAAGCACACAATTAAAAAACTAGCTTCTAGCACGACATTTGCTTCAATTTCAATTTTATTATGTATATGCAACATTGCTAAGCCCGTTAAGCCTGTCCTCTGTCATGGTTAATTTAGCCCTGTTTTGATACGGCAAAGGGTGGAAAATTACCTTTCAAACGTAGCATTACTGACCGGCATTGAATCAAAAATAAATAATATTTTTTGCAAGTTTGGGCAAAAATCTGGGTCTTTATAAATTTTCACTTTTTCAGTTTTTTTTTTATAAATTTTTTTAAATTTTTATAAATTATTTGCAAGTTGTGGAATTAAAATTTTTAAATCAGTAAATGTAGTAATATTCTGATGCAGAAGTTGGGGTATGTTAAACAAATAAAGGACGTCCTTTGAAGAACGTGTTCTTACTTAAGTCCTGTAAAACAGGTTCCATTGAGGGTTTGTAGCCCTCGATGCGGTAGTAAACTTCGACATCTTCAAAAATATTTTTTTTCAAATCTAGGCTTTTCAACTAAAATTCCTATACCAACGCAAATATTTTTTTCTCTTCAAAGATTATTTTAAGTTCTGTGATGGCTTCATTCTTTTTAGTCTCAAGACAGGGTTTTATAAGAGATGATCCTTTTTGTAATTTTAAATCCTAATTTTGTAGAGCTGTTTAATAAAATACATGAAACGTTTGTCTTATTTTTATTTATTTACTCAAACAATATGAAGTTTTAAACGTTTTGCGAGGAGAAATTTCCCCCCCCCCCCCCTATAATCCGCTCCTGATGATATAATAATGACAACTACAAGACTGTGTCGGGTATGACCTTCCAAATTTTACTTTAAATGATTTTACTTTAAAATTGTATTTTGAAAAATACGATAAATTATTTTAATATATTTTATTGTTAAAATATTTTTGTTTGTATTTAAGGTTTTATATCTACAAAAAGGCATTTTTTGTATAAAAAATGCCTTAAGACCTTTTTTAGTCACTACTCTTAAAGTAGTATATGCTTTTTATATAAATATGTATGTATATATGTTGTAGTAGAGCATAATATTGAACTTTTAAATACTTATATTTTAGTTTAAAAAATTAAAAAAAAACAAAATTATTACAATTTGTCCGTTTATTTCTTCGGATTTCAAAAAAAAATTAAAAAAAACAAGTTATTTTTTTTAAGAATCATAAAATTTAATTAAAATTGTCTCTATCCTAATTTTATAAGAATTTTCCGAAAGTGCCAAAACATTAAAATTGTATGCCTCAATTGTTACCAAACATATGTACTTCTCGTTTAATTTAATAAAGTATGATGTTTCTTAAAATTTATTTTATCTTTCTTAGTTTAGCCTTTCTAAACGCAGTTTTTTTGCAGTTTAAAATTTTAATTTCTTTTACAGAATCCTTTCAATTTTGATAATGTTCTGTATCTCCTATCCATCAATGTAACTGAAAACATCCATTTGGGACCAAAATACTTCACCCAAGCCTTCAGATATGCTGTCAGGAAGAAGTTGAAAGTTCATACTTCAAAGTAAACTGAGTTTAGTACGACATCCTCATTGATTTTTTTAGACCCATAAATTAGAAAAAAAAGCTACAATATCATGAGAAATGTACTCAAAATTAAAAACAGAATGAGATAAGTATATATAAAAAGGGTTTTTTGTCATTGAGTTGACTTCCGACAACAATCAGGATCAGTAGCCTTAAATTTTGAATTTCAATGCCATTGTGATGTGATACGGAAAAAAGTACTAAGAACTTTCTGTCCACTTAGTTGACTTCCGACACATATAATCTTAAAAATTTAAAAAAAGCCCTACAACGTGAAAAAAGTATTTTTGTCTACTTTGTTGACTTCTGGCGAAACCTGGTCAATATCCCGAAATTTTTAGTTATTTTTCCACCCAAATCCGGGATCCAAACGAATGCAGAAAATATTCAAAAATAAAAAAAAAGATACATTTTGTAAAAAGTTAAAAAATAAATTTTTTCCAACCTTTGTGATCTGATATGTCAAGCAGAGTAAAAGGTCTCTTAATTTCATACGTGGATCTACATATTTACGCTTCCCCGTTCCTTTCTTTTTAACTTTTTTAACACCTTTATTTCAGCATCAAAATTGTTTTCCCCAGTTTGAATTCTGTTTTCATCTTTAGTGGTTAAATGGCTACAAAATTTACCTAATAAATACTAAAACTAAGTTTTTACACTTTTTTCTACACCTTACGGCCTACAATTTAAAAAAGTACCAACAAAATATTCATACATTTTTGAGACTTTTAAAATGCAATTTAAATTTATTTTCTATCTATATTGACTGCAAAGTTACAACTGTATCTAGAGAGTACCAAAGTATAACTTTCAATATTTTGTTCTCCCCAAAAAAATCATATTGTTTTAAATCGGTCGAACGCAATTTTAATTTTGTACCTAAAAGTTACCAAAAATTTAATTTAAACGCTTTTTACTCCTTTTGGTCCAAAATTCATTTCAGGCCCGTCAAACGCAACTTTTATTATATTTTTATCTTAATTGGTTTAGGAGCTACAAAATGGTCCTTAGCAGTATCAAAATATAGCTTTTATCCTGTCTTGTCCTCTTAAAAGGACCTCTCAAAGGTAATTTAAATTTGTTTTTAATATTTTATAAATAATTAGTACCAATAAGGAATGTTTACCAATTTTTTTACCGCGATTTAACCTTCTAGAGTCAAAATTTAAAAATAGTGGCAGACACGATAATTTTTAAATTTTGTTTCTATCGCGTATATTTTAGAAGATATAAGCCTAGCGTTTTTTCCAAACCTACATACATACATACATACATACATACATACATACATACATACATACATACATACATACATACATACATACATACATACATACATACATACATACATACATACATACATACATACATACATACATACATACATACATACATACATACATACATACATACATACATACATACATACATACATACATACATACATACATACATACATACATACATACATACATACATACATACATACATACATACATACATACATACATACATACATACATACATACATACATACATACATACATACATACATACATACATACATACATACATACATGCATACATACATACATTCATACATACATACATACATACATACATACATACATACATACATACATACATACATACATACATACATACATACATACATACATACATACATACATACATACATACATACATACATACATACATACATACATACATACATACATACATACATACATACATACATACATACATGTTTTTAAAACCCTGCAAAAAATCTTGGACCACATTGCGTACAAAAAACACGATCGTTAAAACACGAACGCATATCACTTAAGTAACTACAAGTTCTTGTTTGACAATGACATGGTCCATGACTGCATTACATAAGGACATAAGGACCATGTTGTAACTAGTCCATTTCAGCTAAAACGGACCATGTGGTCCAAGTTGTTTGTAGGTAGGATAGAGTAGTTTTGAAACTACTCCGACGTAATGCAAATCTGGGTTAAGTGGTCCGGCCCTAGGACATCATAATGTTAAAAAGACCATGTTTTTTACATGCATTTGGGTTAGTTTTGGAGTAATCCGTGTATGGACTAGTCCTGTTTTCTGCAGGGAATGAGTAGAAAAGTTTGCAAACATAAAATGCTAAATGGCGTTTTAAAAATGGCAATGGCTTAAAGAAAAATGTTTGTTCTTTGTCATAAACCGCACAAAATTAAAAAATACAGCAAAAACGCATTCTTTTGAAAACAGTATGTTTTGAGTATATGTCTGATGTGTGTTTCGATAGCAAGTGAAATCTTGCAAAACTGCTTATTATAATCGAAGTTTTATTTTTTAAACATTTTGCCTGCGTTTTACTTGTTGCTTTTACACGTTAAAAATGTGATTTTGCTGCAAGTTATTTTTACTTTATCAGCATTTTTGTTTGGCCATACATACATATATAAACCTTCAGCATAAGAACTTTTTAAGTCATTTTGTGTTTGGGCTCGTTTTGATTTTCATAAAACTTGGTGTTTGTGTCTGATTTGTTCGTGTCATCATTAAATCAATTTTCTTACCAATGATTTTTTAATGAAATGTTAATGTTAACTCTTCGCGACTAAATTTATTTTACTGAACTTTTATTAAATTTGCTCTATCTTGTTAAGTTTTGAAACACTTTACCACAAACACAGACAGCAGAACCAACTTTAAAAGATTGTTTGAAAAAAGCACTTTAGGCACAAAGAGATGTTTATCCTTTAACTCAGTTTGTTTTAAAACTTTCAAATAGAGATTTCAAGTAAGTGTGAAATATTAACAGACCTAATTTTTATGTCAAGATCTCCGTTAGTAGTTTTGCTATAAAAGTATTTTTTTTAAAAAATTTTAAAAGAATGAAACGGGGGTAACATTTTCATCAAAGCGTAAAAAAGAAGAGCAGGGGCCAAAACGTGACATTTTATTCGAATCGAAATTTCACTCGATCGATCACTTACCAATGCTTTTAGTATAGAAATTCTAATAAGAATTTTTTAATTTCGATTCGAATCGAATACGACGATTTGGCCCCAGGTTATTTAGTAAGTGATTAATTTAAACTCTTGTCAAATAAGGAATAATAAAATGTATAAAAATATATTTACTATTGATTATTTTTTTACTTATTTTTATTATTTTCATTCCCTTTGGACCGTTCTATGCCATTTATGAGATTTTGCGGGAATAAGAGGGTATTTTAGACAAGGCATGTATATTTGAAAAAGGGTTTGCTGCCATTCCAAAATTTTACAAATTTTCTTTTGAAGTACGGATTGTATAAGTAGGTATTTTCATCGCACGAAATTCATTAGATGCACATCGTTCAATCCAGTTAGGGGGCGATTCTCAGTAAATCGGTATATTGAAGGTGTATTTTAGACTTTTATATTTGGGCGTTATAAACTTGCTAACAAACACCTTATACCGCGTACATATGTGGTTTGAGTATTAAAAATTATTTCCTTCAAACTTAGTTTTACATATCTACTTGATCCCACAACAAATACATACATATATGGGTGTGAATAGATATCTATGGTTTTCGTATTCCTAACACGTAGGTATTACTTACCTTCTGAAGTTACCAATATAGTTTGACCGGATAAAATAAAATAAATTTATATATTAAGTTATTACCCAGGCAACTTAAAAATGGCATATGTCACTTAATGCCATTTTTTTCCACTATTTAAAAAAGCCCACCTCTAGCCTACGAAGCCTTTTTGACGATCTGGCAGTAAATTGTCCTATAGAGTTATGATATGATGAAAAATATGAAAATATATTATAACGCTTTGAGCTAACATCTACTGATGCCGAACGAATATATTCTATGAATTCAACTGTTTTATGTGAAAACTAAAGATATTTCCTATTTTTTAAATATTTAAAACGATATGATTGCACATGCAATAAAAAAATTTAATCAAATAAAACTTTAATAAAATTAATTTTGGTTTGTTTTACTTTATGCCTTTTTTGTGCCATTTTCAAGGGTTTACGGTGCCATTTTGCATATTTTTTATTTGGTGCGCTTTTTCCAAACTTTTTTAAAAAGTTTCGTGCCATGTTTAACTTGCCCTGCTTATTCCAAATATTGAATCAAATTTTCATTTATTAAGTAGTAAGTTATTTAAATTTTATTGTAAATACATTTAAATTGCTCGATTTAAAGAAAAAGAGATTTATTAGGCTCCCTTTTTAATGCCGTTTTTCTATAATTTTGTCATATGTACAAATCGTCAATTAAAATTCAAAAAGGTTGCATTTAGCTACAAGGCCAACAAAAATGTAGCAGAAACCTTGAGCCACATTTATTATAGCTTTAAAACTTAATAAAAAAAATTTTCAGTTCCTTAACGAAACTTTTTGCCTTTATGTGTGACCTTTTTTAATATAAGATTCGCCTTTTTTGACTTCAGGTGACGATATGTGTGTATATATGTACGTTATATGTACACATGTGTACTTGTGTGCTTTTTCTTTTTTTTTGACATCAGTGTTTGCATACATTTGTATTTATGGATAAAATAATTTTATGTGGTCATTCCTTTAATTATCCTGTAAAACAAAATTGTACATATTTACACATACATACATACATATTTAGGTATGTAGATATCTAGAATTTATTTTAAGCATAAGAGTTACATTCAGCGGCCAGTTTAACAAAACAGACGCATTTGTTTAACAGTAGAACATATTTAAGGTGTTACTTATTCAGCATTCTTGTGCTACATAGTGCAGACACAAACCAGACAAAAATTAACTTGGTAGCATTGAACATTACCGACGGAAATGGAAACACTGCCATCTAAAAGTGCAATTCAGAAGTTCCTTAAAGGAAAATTTTGTTTTAATGTTTTGTAGAAAATATTCTTTCGGACAAACTTTAATTGTAGAAAAAAAATGTCCTACGGTTGTTACACAATAAAATAAAAAATAAATAAAATTTGGAGACACGCAAAGTAAAGTAAATTTCAATTATTTTTTACTTTAAAAATTTATTTTGTCTCAACCATAGCAGTATTAGTTTTTTAACACAAAAAAAAATGTTAAATTATTATAGAGTTACTGCTATTGTTTTAATTTTTTTTATCGTCACAATTTTTTCTAAATAAAGTGAATTTAGGCTTTAATTTCGTTTATTTGTTCAAAACGACGGACAGGTTTTGCTGTTTTATTTTAACGTCTGCGCTGTTTTATTGTTAAACTTGTAATGACTGATGTTTGAACCACAATGAGAACAGCCAGCTAAAATACATGAATAAAATGAATCCAAAAATATACGTTGAGTGGGTTTTGGTGTATTCATGAGTGTATTGATTGTACATTTTATATTAAAACACAAAACAATTTCAACGTATAAAATAAAACTGAAAAACTACCATAATGGTGGTGTGTTGTTTGTTTTATGTATAAAAAAAATACATATAAACATTTAATGATCATTATCTTATTCCTAATAATCATCCCGGTTAGGAATTTAGTCATTACAATTTAAGTTTTATTACTAATGCTAAAATATAGACTAGAAAAATGAAGTATGAAAATAATGAAAAAATTCTATTAAATTTTCTAATTAAGCAATTAAATTAAGTAATGAAATGAATTTAAAAATCAACTAAATATTTTTTGTTAAGTCAATTGTATCAAAAATGGCTTCACAGCGAAAGTGTTTAAACATTAATGTACTGTTTTTGGAAGCCAAGAAGTGATCGTCTTGGAACGAATTACATGTATTTTGTTATTATAAACAAAAACAATATACACAAAATTCGTCCCAAGAAGATCACTACTCGGCTTCCAACAGCAGCACATAAAAGAAAAAGCTGAAAAAGCGGTTCGGAAATTAGCGGAAAGGTTTGTAATTCAAAATTGTATGCGCTACATACATATTAATGTAGATGTAAATTAAGTTTATGTTCTTTCAGCTTTCACATCGGAAAATTTCAAGTGGCAAACATATTGAAAAACAAGGAAAATTTAGGGTTAAAGTGGCGGTCGGGCACTAATTCTACACAAAATTTCAGGTCTCTGTCGGAAAATTAAAAGCTCGACAAATTGTGCCTTGAATGGTTTTCAAAATTTCGATTACAAAACATCCATATGTCTGGACCTCTTCTTTATTATAAATTACAATAATAAATAACAAAACATTATTTACCAGTGAATTATATATTTAAGGCGACCGCAGCTGTTCACTATAGAGTTTTCACTGTATTTATTACTAGGTAGACCCTCTCGACCCAGACTTAACTAATTGAAACAATTTAAGTAAAGCCCAAAAATAGTCCCAAACAATTTCAGTGCAAGGGCGCCAATTTTAAAGAAGGGAAAAACTTTGCCAATTCTCTTTCAAAAAATTATAAAAAAAATACCGAGACACCACCCTCCTCGCGGTCTTCATTATTAAGCTCTAAAGCAGAAACTTCAGTTGTTTAAGATGCACCAAGCCCAAATTTTCCATTGACTGCTGGACAGTTATAATAGTAGTTAAATTAGCATGTTTACACGGGAACTAAAACTAGGGGTTCGCTTTCTTATTTACGTTTTGACGCCAACCATGACTCCATGGCTCGTCACACAATTTTAGGGGGTCGAAAAAAAATAAAACAAAAAACCAAAACAATTTTGAGCAAAAACTCAAAAAAAGAACATCCAACAAATAAAAAGTCAAAATTTTCAAACA